>CM067298.1:16345953-16945953 GCA_034231615.1 Meghimatium bilineatum | reverse complement strand
CAAGTGTTGAGTATTGTTATTCCGTTTCTTTTGGTCTACCCCTGGATCTGCTGCCTTTTGGTATCCATACGAGAGATTGGTAGTGTATTTTTATTAACAAACCATATTCCCCTTCAAATTTTCTTCCATTAAACACAACCCCACCCCCCTTTCAAACAGGAAAAACTATGGCCTATTTGCATTCATGAAATTCCTGAAAACTAGTTTCAAAATTATGTTTAGTATATTTGTAACAATGTTACAGTAGATATTTCAATAAAACAACTATATCAAATTTGACTGTACAGGTTGAATCAAGCACACCCCACACGAAAATATTGAACTCACAATAGAATGAACACTACCACATACCAACCAAACCAACGCAAAACAGCCATAACATACACTAAAACATATAACAATACAGCGAAATCCCATAATAATAACCTGGTCAATCAGATGTATGTAATAACAAATTCTTTCCTATCAATAATCCTTCAACCTGTCAGGGTACCACATTTAATGCTTCAGCACACAAGAGTCCTCCAGCGATTTCTATCTTCAAAGCTGCAGATGAATGAAATCTTGTCTTGTCCAGTTCTTAATGTTGTCTGCCAATGCTTTTATTTCTTCCCCCTCTGCTTCTTCCACCTTCACTTGTTCCCTGCAATTTGTTTTTGACAAGGAATCATGTCGGCACATTCTCTTCTATACAGTATAAACAATAAAGAGTAATTATAATTGTGGATTTTGAAATGTTTTTAGATTAGGAAAATTTGCTATAAATGGACGTGCTACAGAGGGATTTCACTGTACTAATTAAAACCATCAACATGATAAAAATTGTTAACATTTATAAATTATAACAAACATCAGTTTTTAGTTTTCTACTAAAATACTGTTTTATTAAATGGAAGCCAATCAATTTAGCACAATAAACACTTCTAAATATAAAATAGTATATAATGAGTACATGGCCAAATTTGTTGTAAAAACTCAACTTTCATTCTTTCTTTATACCCCTTTGTGGCTTGCAGCGCCAGGAGTAGATGAGTTCTCTGGAGATTTATTTTTTGTGCGCTTCATTATGTTTGTTTTTGTTCATGCCTTTATTTCTGTACTCCATCTTTTGCACGATCTGCCTCTGTAACCATCGTGCCTGTATAGTAATGCTTTTTGAGGGACACTGCGGTTGATGGTAGTCTGGAAGCATGTGAAAACCACTTAATCTGTTGTTTTCTGAAATAATTCTTCTTCTTCGTTCATTCTCAAACTCCTGCTGGATCTCCCTTGTAGCAAGACCATTGTCCAACTAGATTTCTAGCAGGATGTAGTCCAGAGAATGGAAATGCGTTGTGCCGCCGTTTTATTTGCGCCAATGGCCAGGCACATCCGTCTTCGGCAGATGAAATAATTCAGGATTGGCATTGTTTGTTAGTCTTCTGATGTTTTCATTTCTGATTTTATCTTTTATTGTACTCTGAGGATTCAGAGTCAAAGGGAAGCGAGCAAGAGGTAGGCAGAGATACAAGTGGGAGAGTAACATTACACGATGGACAGGTTAGTCTAGCAGAGTGCACTACCAAGACAAGAGACAGGAGATGTTGGAGATACGTTGCAGCCAACCTTCGTTGCGGAGACGGCATTTGATGATGATTCTACATAGACAAGTTTGTTTTTTTCCTGAGAACCCAGTGTTCTCTATGAAAGATCTGCATAGTATTGACCATGTCGTCATGAGGCAGGTAATTGTTCAATATGACACCTTTGATGCCCCAAAAACAGTCAGCATCAGTTTTCTTGTAAATTTGTGTGCTCTTGGCTTGACGTGTTGGTGAGCCCATGGTTTTCCACTGCATGCTAGAAATATTGAATTCTGGTTCATAATGGTGAACACAAGTCACCTACTTCTACCACAGTTGTCAATCTGCTTTTATACTGCCACATATTCAGCAGCTGGCCACAGTAATTAACCCTTGTTTTTTTTTTGTTCACATGTCAGCAGAGAAACCCAGCCATCAAACATGTTTCTCATGTTCAGTTGTATTGAACTATATTTCTGATATTTTCATTTGCTGCTCAATGGTTTTCTTCACTCCTGCATCATTTTCATCTTTGCACTCTGAGGACAGTCTTTCTGATCTTTGCATATCAGGAACATAGGAACGGCCATAACTGTCCACATCAGTTCTGTCCACAAAAGCTTACGAAAGCCAGTTTTCCTTAAACAATGGTTCCATCTCTCTGTGTTCTTCTTTTGTTCACTTGAAACATGTCTATATCTGCAATTCTGTCTCTCGAATAAAACTCACTGTCTTTTGTAGTTCATACAGTGACCCATAGAGCTTTGATTCCAGTGTTGTTTCCTTTGGTCAATATGTGTGCCTCAGAATTTCATACTGAGAACACTCTTGAAGTATATGTTTGGTAGTCTGTGCTGCCTGTCCACATGGCCGTGTTTCCAATCATGAATTTTGCGTACATGTGACTGCGGAGTCGGTTTTGTCCCGTTCTGAGGCGTAGAATTACAACTTGTTCTGATCTGTTAATATTGTGATAGTCATCTTGTGTTAGCGTTTGTGGCTTTCTTATTGACTTGATCATCTGTTCTTTTCTGATGGTAGGTGATTGGTACATCTGGTTGGTCTTCAGCAGCACCTTCCTTAGCCAGTTGGTCTGCTTTTTCATTTCCTGGTATTCCACAGTGAGAGGGTATCCACTGAATGGTTACTCTATACTGGCAAAACAGTTCATTAACTAGTTTTTGCAAGTCTGTTAGTTTTCCAGACTGGAGAGCTTGAAGCACTGACCTTACAATCTCCCCATGTATTTCTGAAGGTGTTTTTCCCTGCAACATCAACAATTTTATCACATTTCTGTCCTCTGATTTATCCATTGTTCTGACAAACTGTTGGTGTAGTAGATCTATCTAGTCAATAGAAAGTATTGCATAATACACCATTGAAAAACAAGTGAGGTAGAAAATTCATAATTCACATGTCCAGTAAAAATTAGATGTGTCAAATTTAAACTTTCTTCTCCAACTCTTTCTTGGCTAGAGAAACGACATATGTCAAGTCCCTATACCATAACTTTATGCATTTCCTCTGGATAATACTTGTTGAATTAATCTTAATTAAAAAATGTCTGTACTCCTTTAATACAATCTGTTTTAAATATTCCCAAATATCTGCCACATTCTCTATCTATATCTGTCTCTTAATCAAACTTCTGACTCTTATCAAGCACAGTTTGTGATTTTCATTTAATTCTTGGTTTATATTTCCTGTGTTCTGTAACATCAATTTAGTTGATAATGCTTCTTTATCCATAAACACTTGAGCAGTTGCATGAAACTGTGCACAGGATGAGTTAAATGATTTGCATATCAACTTCTACCAGATTTCACAAAGGTTGCATTTTATTTAATATCAAAATATTGTTAATAATATTTCAGATGCATATCATTGTTTATCACAGATTCAAGATAAAACATGATTGATAAATAATATGGAATGTGCATTGTATTTTAATTTTGTTTTGACACATTACATTAATTTGACTATGTTTTGTTCGTATTTTTAATAAATATTATATTGACTATAAAAATATTCCTTCAAACAAAAAATATTAATATCATTTTATAGAGAAACCTGCAGAAAGGACATTGAAAAGTAATTATTTGGAATGAAATTTGGAGAGTTTAAGAAGTGTCTTTAATTGCTGCCTTGATAAAGGGAAGCTTCAAACTGTTCCTCCTTGTGGTAGAAGAAATAGTGAATACTACTCTACTCTGGAATTGTAAACAACCTACAATATGCTTATGATACAGTTTTCATAGCCAAACATGAAACTATGAATATCATTGCAATCAAAGCAACAAGGCTTAGTCTGAATAGCAGAAAAACTGAGGCAATGGTAATATCAAAGAATAAATGCCCCTCCGGAATGTAACATAAAAGTAGATGAGATCAGTCTGAAGCAAGTACATATTCAAATATTTAAGTACTTTAAAAACATCAGATGAAAGATATATTAAAGAAGTCAAATGTAGAATTGCCCACGCAAATGCAACGTTTCACAAAATGAAGACCATCCTATGTAATATATCTTTGTCAATTGAGGTGAGAAAGAGTTCTTAGAAGTTTTATAGAATTAATTATGATGTATGGAAGTGAATCATGGACACTCATCTGACTAGTGAAAAAGTATATTGAGGCAGCAGAGATGAGGTTTTATAGAATAATGTTAAGAACACCATAGACAGATAAAAAATGTAAATAAAATATCTTGAAAAAAGTTCATTCAAAAGAGTTAGATTGTAAGTAAGTACTCAAATACTGGCTAATCTACTGGTCAAATAAATAGTAAAAAAATTAATTAATTTAAATGTACACAAATAAATGGTAAAAGAAATCACAACTTTTTTTATTATAAAAGTTAGCTGCTGGCTCATTGAAATTATCCTTCTGAAGTGATGTATTAAACTTTTCCCATGATGTTAATTGGCCATTTTTTGTAAACTTTGTGCCAATAGCCAATGAAAAATCAAATGTGTCACTTTTAAAAGATGATTCCCAGATGAATCAGCAGGTGCTATATTTGTCAATGGCCACTGTGTAACTTCTGAAAGTCAAATATCTATAACAAAAAAAATCCTTCTATTCCTAAAATAAACCACATGTCAACACCTCCATCTTCAATCCTTAAAAAAAAAAACCACTATATAAAATAAAGCCAAATAAAGGGATAATAAAGCCAAATATCCTCCCTCTTCCCATCATTAAGGTTCAAAAGGTGTATAGAGAATTTCTCTAAAAACTACCGGTATATGAAAGTCAAAGATGTGTAAACATAAATATCTTCTCCTTCCCACAAGTACATCATTATCTGGTTCTTGAAACCCAGTAATTACGTCATGTGAAATATTCTACTAGGGACATAACTTATGGTAATAACTGCCCATAACTGTACGAGTAAATAAAATTTGGTTATTAAAAACATATCCTGTCAGTCCCAACCAATTTGTTATAATGGGATTCTACTTAACTGTCAATTTCTACTATGACCACACAACCCACTGTGTTTTAACTCAATTCACACGTAAGCTCGTTATAACGGGACAGAGCTGGCACCCTTTAAAGACGTACGCCCGTTATAATGGGACTCCATATATATACCCTCCAAATTTGCCTTGTTTGGTTCGTAAATGACAAGTATTATTGTTCTTACAATTCTTATATTGTATATGAATTCCACATTCAATTATCTTTCTTTTGATACCTTATATGACTTTCTATAGCTAATACTTTGTCTTCAGGAAGCTTGTGCCTGAATCATGTTGCGGTCCAAAAAGTTAGCCTAAAATTAATTACATCTAAACCCCAGGTATAATTACGTGTTGAAAGAGTTGATCAAATTTTGGTAACAATAGTATTTTAAGTTTTGCAGTAAAGAATACATAAACACATATATAACACCACTCAACACACCAGAAACTTGTAGTTATAGAATTAACTTTTAGTAACTTGTGGGCATATCTGATATAACCAGATATATTTATTGCTCCCTTGGGGACAATCTCTTTCCTGTTATCACAGTGACAGATCAATGGCTGTTACTGACCTGACATATTTATTGCTCAGCCACTGATTTAATTACTTGCCTCCAAGTGTTGAGAGGGAAGCTTGATCTGGACACTTGGTGAAGCATAGCAACTGAAAATTCTTCTACATAATACAGACAGGTAATTGTTAAAGCTTTCATTTTTCTTCTACATATTACAGACAGGCAATTGTTACAACTTTCAACTATATTAATTAATACTGCACGTAGTATTTCAAACAAAAGGCTGTACAATTGATTTTCTCTGTGGATTACTGTGAAAATTTAAATATTTATACAGTTACAGTAATATCATTCATTTTTCATGTTAAATCAGTTGTCACATTACTTTATAGTGTAAAATTTTACCTGTAGCATATTTTACAAAATACATTTGAAAAATAACCTTATTATTATTATTATTACGCCAGTAGCTGTCATGATGCAATGAGGATCAAGTATTAAATGTATTTTATAGTTAAATTTCAATTAATATACCAGTACGTTTCTGTTGTGACAATACATTAACATGTGTACCTCTCATTATAAACTGAATTCCTTTCACCTGTGGATATCAGTCTGCCATGGTTATATCAGAGTATATTGCCATAAAAGATAACAATCGTATTTAAAAATACCTATTATGGTATGTTACACTTCTTTAAAGTGCAGGCGTGTAGTCCAATTTGGTTATATCAGAGCCATACAAATTTTTTATTAAATAACAATTAGGGTAGCCGGGGGTAAAGATGCGCTGGGGGCAAAGATTCGCAGTCGTTTTTTTTCTGAACTATGAGTTTTTCCCGCAAACGTGGCCACGCCGGATGCTAACATACGTTTCTGTCGCACAATGAATTGTCATCGGTCAAGGGCAGGTCATTTTTGAGCCATGAGGTAAATTCATTTTTTAACATTCTCAAGCTAACTTTTTTTCAACTTCTCACTCTTTGTCCTCAGTTATCATTACTGTCATGTTATTTTGCATATCTAAACTGAAAACTATATTGTATTAAGTTATTAAGCATGTTACAGTGTCAAGATAATTTTTGTTTTAATGATATTTTATAAAAATTGTGAACAGTGTAATTTTGGGGTAACGTCGCGCACACTGTCGGGGCAAACATGCGCTGCGGACTCACTGCGCATGTTTACCCCGTCACTGCCCCTTCATGTTGTCAAATATTTAAAACAATATTTTAATGTCACGTTACATTTCTTTTTTATTTTTATGAATTACAAACGTAAGAACAACAATCTGAAGCCGCTGACAGAAGATATGCTTATTCAGGTCAGGCAATTAAAAGAGACTGGCATGCCAGTTAGGGAGATTGCTAGAAATATTGGCTATGCAGAGTCTACAATTCGTGAGACTGAAAATTGGTTGTGGGGTCGAGTCACTGGGATGTTTTAAATCAATATTTATGCCTGTTCAAGAGAAAGAAATATTGAACATTGTATAGCATTGGATTCCTGATTTTTATGGACTAACTTTAAAGTCTCTGTGTTTCCTGGCATTTCAATTTGCAGAACAGAATGGAATACCATATTCTTTCTCACAGGCGTCAAAGTTAGCTGGATTTGATTGGGATTTTCTGAAGAGAAATTATTTATCTTTAAGGATGCCAAGAAAGACAAGTGTAGCAAGAACGATGGGATTCAACAGAGAACAACTGGCCCAATATTTTAAAAATTTGCAAGAAGCTCTGGATAATTATAAGTTTCCATCACATCGAATCTACAACATGAATGAAAGTGGCTTTCAGACAGTGCCAAACAAATTGCCTAAACATGTTGCTCCAGTAGGCAAACGCGAAGTGGCTAAAAAATGTTTCCGCTGACCAAGGCAAGACGGTTACTGTTGCATGCAGTATGAGTGCTGCTGGAAACTATGTGCCTCCTTTTTTCATCTTTGCACGAAAACGTCACAACCCTATTCTTTTAAAAGACTGACCTGCTGGATCTGCAATGACAGTGACAGATTCTGGTTACATGAACACACCTATATTTGTGGTGTACCTCGAGCATTTTATAAAACACACCAGCCCAAATGCAGACAGCCCTATCTTGCTGCTTTTAGACAATCATGTGTCGCACGTTTCTCTTCCAGCAATAACAATTGCTAAAAAAAAACATTCACATGCTAAGTTTACCGCCGCATAGCAGCCACAGAATTCAACCTTTAGATCGTAACTTCTTTAGACCTCTGAAAGCCTATTATGATGACTTGTGCGACAACTGGACAACTTCTAATCCTGGTCAAGTTGTAACTGAGTACCATGTCGCTGGAATATTTAGCAAAGCTTATGAAAGAACTGCTACAGTAGGAAAAGCAACACAAGGGTTCAGAGAGTAACAGTGATTTACCCAAATTATCAATATTTTCACGGATGAAGATTTATTGCCAGCAACAGTAACAGACCAAGATCAAGATGTAGAGACAGCTGATACTGATGATCATATAGTGGTTTGCATGGATAAGCTCCCACCTATTGGTCAACTTCCTGTAGATGAACGTTTCGTGCTTGCTCCAGGAAGTCCTGAACCTGGCCCATCCAGCAGTTGTTTAGATCTTATTTCACCCACACACAAAGACGGCTGTTGTACTACTTCCGAAAATACAAGTTCGAAGAAAGCGTACTGGAAGAGGTCTTAAATCAGTACTCCTCACATCAACCCCCCAACAAACTGCGACTCCAGGAATTGGATGAAGAAAAAAAAAAAAAAATGAGGTTAAATAAAAAACCCCATCAATTAAAAAGGTGCGAACCAAGCTGTTCCTGCCTGAAGATTCTTCTGATGAAGAATCGTTGATTCTTAGTGACGGATTAGATTATTTTCTTCAGGCGGAGAAAAAAGAAGAGGCCGAACTACAATGTGGCAGCTACGGTGTAGTTCGTGTTAATGGGAAGAGCAAATGTGCTTTTCGCCTTTACGTAGCACGCATTGCTGGCCTGCAAGACGATGGCTACATTGGTGTTTTTTATAAAAAAGTGCCAATGACACCCAGGTTCATCCTTACGGATGAGGAGGCATTTTTTTTTTACTAAGAATGACATTCTTAAAAGATTGCCGAAGCCAGTGCTAAGTAGCATTACATGTTACAGCGGAATGGTCCGTTTCACAACGGATCTGACTCTGTTTTCTTTATATTTTATTTTTTTTCACCCTTTGCGTTAATGTTTTAAAAAAAAATTAAAGTCTTAAATATACATAAGCCTAGTCTTTGTGCTCTATTATCTTCCCACATTGTGACTGACTATGTTTAGATAGGAAATGACGTTGTTATTTTGCTGATTTTGTCAATTTTCCCGTGATTTCGTAATTGTTTTTGCCTGCGCCTGTTTGCCCCAAAAATTGGGGCAAAGGTGGGATTTTACTCATGTTCATAAAATCTCATTTTACAGACTAAACGTGATTGTATGTTGTAAATACCCTGACGATTGTTAGATGGATGGATAAGCTACACACTGCTGCTAGTTTGGTCTCTCATAGTTAAGTCTATTTGTCAGAATACGCAAAAAAGTGAAAACGCGCATCATTGCCCCCAGCTACCCTACTTCTTATAGTGAGATATGCTCATTTCAACTGCTGTTTTTAGTCTAAGTATGTTATATCACTGCTTTCAATCATCAGCAAATAGTGGTCGTTGTTCTGGCAATCCAGCCACTACATCCCCCCGAATATTTCTAGTAATATATAACTATTAGAAGTTGTGATTAGACCCTGTGCAAAATGCACCTCTTATGGTAAGGTATGATCCATTTAACCGTGGATTTTAGTCCAATGTGGTTATATCAGAGCTTTACAACCATTTTAAAAAAAAGATCGGTTGTTGCAGTTCTGGTAATCCAGTGAACTCGACCTCACTCAGGGTTTTGTATGTTACACCACAACCGGCTGGTATATTAAATATGAAATGACAATATACGGAAATTGTTTTTAAATTACAAATAATAAATTAAAATATTCTTAATCAATGTGTTCAGTTTGAAAATGAAAGGTATTTTGATGGAGTGCATGATTAATGAGAAAATGTATGTGAATTAATCAATATCAAATGATTAATATATGCTGAAGGCATATTAATTTATTAATATATGCTGAAGGCATATTAATTTATTTAAGTCAGTTCCTGTCTCTCTTGGTATTTTTTGCTAGCTGATCTACATTGAATCATATTGACCCATTGCAGACAGTCATGCACCAATGGTAATTAAAGTGTGTCAAATGGTCTATGCCTTCTGTCAGTCATATTTCTGGTTTATGGACATCCAGTTAAAATCTAAAGTATCACAAAGTTTCAGGTATGTCCATAAAACAGAGACCATATATTGATTAAAAGTCATACTAAGTATCTTTAGTCCTACACTATTTTGGCTATTGATCCTCAGAGTTTATAAATTTTGATATATGAATTGCTATGTGTTATAAATGGAATATGTCAGTAAACAACCATCACTTAATTAAACATTCAATAAATATATTTGGTGGGTAGACATAGATAGACACAGATTATATTCATTAATATTATCACAACCGTTGATGGGGGAAAAATAGTGCCACTGGATTCTGAAATATAAAAACAAAATTTAATGTAAACTGTGAAATGATCATTCATTGAGATTTAAAATGGTTGTAAATTAAATTAAATTAAATTAAATTTGTGTTTAAATTGTACATAATTAAAATTTACCATTTTTTCAATGCAATAAGCTGTGCACTTAATTATCATTGTCAGGTAACATATCCTGGACAGGATGCAAGTCATCAGAACTTTTCAAAACTCATGTCGATCTTGAGCCAATCTTCCTGCTTCTGTGAGTGTCATGTTCAGGTGGTCGTTGATATCTTGCATCCATCTTCTTTGTGGCCGGTCTCTTTTCATATCTTCCATTATGTTATTTTCTAGGCTGCTGTGTGGTTTAATATGGCTAAAATATTATTGCAATTTTCTAGAGAGAGCCTTGAATATTTTAATCACATATTTAGTGTATTCTTAATGATTGCCTCACAAAATGTGACTATATTTATATCATCATCATCATATGTTTAATTATTTATCATACTTGAATATTTAAAAAAAAAATGCTAAATGAAAGAAGGATTTGTATTTTTCCATCACAAGTGATAGCAACTATACATTGCATCCATTTTTTGAAACCCAGTTAAAGTTATGTCCCTTTCTATGAATACATAGATGGCTGATAAGTTTATGACCCTAAAGGTCCTTGGATAGTTTTAACAACTGATGATTCCTTTAGATGGTTTTGATCTGCCCTTGTCTTTCTAGCCATTTTTCAATTCAGTTGTAGCTGCTGCATTTCTCCTGTTTTTTTAGATTTTGCTTTTTTTTAAAAATTGTAGAGCAGCCTGTAGCATTGTTTATTGTAGCATCTTCTCATGTGTTATGGTTTATGTCAAAGGCTTTCAGTGAGATCTTTAATGAGTCCTTGTTGCATTTATTTTGGTCACCTTGAAAAGCACACACTTCTGTATCTCACGATAGAGAAGTATTTTTGAGAGACAGTGATCGGGCATACGTACTACATGACCTGTCCAGTGAATGAAATAGTAGGATTATGCTCGTGTGTTGCAAGGGCCTGAGAAGAGCACAGAATAGCAATACTGTTTACCTTCCATGCATGTCATAAGAGATGACTAAGGAGGTTATGGGTAGGAGCTGGCTGTCCCATCCCATGTAGGGTCATAGAAACCCAAAGCTGGGTGTAAGTCGGATGTGTCAGGCCAAAACATGCAGATATCGCAACATTGCTGTAAACCATGATACAATCCGTTCTCGGGACTACATCCTGCTAATCTGCAGGAGTTTGAGAATGAATGCAGAAGAAGAAGAAATAGTAGACTTACTATCACGATAAAGTGCATGCATTTAAACTCTTTCAAAATTTATTTTGATGCAACTGACAACTGAATTAACATTTTCATTAACAAAATACCCCACTTAATTCAGTAAATATATCTGTAGTCAACTTAGTTCTATCTGTAGTCAACTTAGTTCTATCTGTAGTTAACATAGTTCTATCTGTAGTCAACTTAGTTTTATCTATAGTCAACTTAGTTCTATCTGTAGTCAACTTAGTTCTATCTGTAGTCAACTTAGTTTTATCTATAGTCAACTTAGTTCTATCTGTAGTCAACTTAGTTCTATCTGTAGTCAACTTAGTTCTATCTGTAGTCAACTTAGTTCTATCTGTAGTCAACTTAGTTCTATCTGTAGTTAACATAGTTCTATCTGTAGTCAACTTAGTTCTATCTGTAGTCAACTTAGTTCTATCTGTAGTCAACTTAGTTCTATCTATAGTCAACTTAGTTCTATCTGTAGTCAACTTAGTTCTATCTGTAGTCAACTTAGTTCTATCTGTAGTCAACTTAGTTCTATCTGTAGTCAACTTAGTTCTATCTGTAGTCAACTTAGTTCTATCTATAGTCAACTTAGTTCTATCTGTAGTTAACATAGTTCTATCTAGTCAACTTAGTTCTATCTGTAGTCAACTTAGTTCTATCTGTAGTCAACTTAGTTCTATCTGTAGTCAACTTAGTTTTATCTATAGTCAACTTAGTTCTATCTATAGTCAACTTAGTTCTATCTGTAGTTAACATAGTTCTATCTGTAGTCAACTTAGTTTTATCTATAGTCAACTTAGTTCTATCTGTAGTCAACTTAGTTCTATCTGTAGTCAACTTAGTTCTATCTAGTCAACATAGTTCTATCTGTGATCAACTTAGTTCTATCTTCCTAGACATTGAAAGCGTATTCTACTTATGTCTTTAGAATACACTAATCTCAATTGTAGCAACCAATTCCATGAGTTGTTTCTCCAAGGGTTCATTGGTGTGCTGTTGGTGCCAAAAAAGTGAGCAAAGATCAGTATCACTGTCATCTACCATAAGAAGTGGCATGAGAATGACTATACCATCAATATTCTCAGATGTAGAAAAGGCTGAGGAACCATGCCTAGACTGGTAGAAGAATCACTCCTTCTATTCTCTGGTCCTTGAAATTGCAAAAAGGAAATGGGAAAAGTTCCTTTGGAGTAGACATCTTGTCCAACTTTTGACACTGCTTCAGCAACCACACTGAGTAATGGTCTCAGCAATGGTCTGGCAATATATTTTGAAGTTTTCTTTTAAAAAAATTTAAAAAAAAAAAGAATTCCAGAGAAACCTAAAACTGAAAGAAAATTTCTACTACCAGGCATTGAGAGTATGATTGACAAACTCAAGTTCTACTTCCAGGCATTGATAGTATGATTGACAGACTCAAGTTCTGCTTCCAGGCATTGAGAGTATGATTGACAAACTCAAATTCTACTTACAGTCATAGGAAGTAAGACTGACAGTCAAATTTTACTGCCAGATATTGGGATTTGTTTTACATAACTAACCCTAAATAAATAAATATTAAAATTAATAAAGGATAAACATAAACTGAAACAACAAAATTGCTCAGACACTTGTACTAAACTCAACCTTCGCACTGACGGCAGGGAAGGCCTGGAAGCTATTAAATAACCTATCTGGGAAAAGCAAACACACAAACCCAAAACCAGGTACTAGTGGAAGACAGACAAAGCAAATAGTTTCAACAAATATTTTCATGCATCAACAAAACCTCACACAGGTAAGTACTAGATAATACAATTGGCAAGATTATAAAATGTAAAGAAACATTAAAACCAGCAGACACTGCACTCTTTGATGACAACTTCACTATTCAAGAACTCCAGATTTCACTTAAGAAACTACAACCAAGAAAAGCACCAGGACCTGATAAAATATCAATGAGATAATCTAACACCTGATGATGTTCGTCCGTCGTGATCGACGATGACCAAAAACTCAACCATAATAATAATAACAATAAATAATAAAATAATAAAGTTAATAGTGCGTTTTTAAATGACTAGCAAGTCCAATGCGCGCACAAAATGTTCTTTTACAGAATTGACAACAATAGAAGGTATCTGTGTGAGGTTGAGATGTTTTTTCTTTTCTACGTGTCCGCTTCTGTCTTGCAGTTTCTTGTCTGAATTCTTCTGCCGCTAGTGCTCCCGTTCTAATGCTGTAACGCCAAGCCGTTCTATCCTGAGCGAGGCTCTCCCAAGCACCTACGTCAATGTTAAGATGTTTCAAGGATGACTTGAGCGTGTCTTTGAAACGCTTTTTCTGTCCACCAGCTTTTCGAAATCCTGCCTTGAGTTCTCCATAATATATTTGTTTTGGCAATCGCGAGTTCTCCATGCGCACAAGATGGCCTGCCCAGCGTGCCTGCGCCTTCATAAGTATTGTGTGGATGCTTATTGAGGTTGATTTTTCCAAGACCTCGTAGTCTGGTACTTTGTCCCACCAATGGATGTTTAGTAATTTACGTAGGCAGGTAAGATGGAAATGATTTAACTTTCTTGCATGTCTAGCATACACTGTCCACGTTTCGCAGGCGTATAGTAAGGTTGGTATAACAGCAGCATGATATACTTGTATTTTGGTGGTTGTTCTTATACCTCTTCTGTCCCATACATTTTTGCGTAATCCGCCAAATACAGCACTAGCTTTTGCCAGTCTCTAGGAACCAAAGGAAAAACAGAGCTCCCAAACTTCATAAATACAATTTGACAAAGTGGAAGACTACAGCGGGAATGAAAGTGCTGATAAACTTGCAAAAAAGGGAGCAAGTATACCCTAAGCAGAAATTTCCACCAACCTTAAAGGTAAATGCAAATAAAGTAAATAGGTTACTATATCAATATAAAATATAGAAAATAACAATAAATAAAAGGAACAAACACAACAGTCAACGTCTCGGTACAATTTGACACCCTTTATACAAACACAACACGTTGACTGTTGTGTTTGTTCCTTTTATTTATTGTTATTTTCTATATTTTATTATTTTATATTAATATAGTAACCTATTTACTTTATTTGCATTCACCTCTATTTATATGGTTATTGCGGCACTTCCTTTTTGTCGGTCATCCTCCGATATTTGGGTTATTTATATCCACCAACCTTAGAACAGCTAAACACATTTCCACAAAAACTGTAAACAAGAATGGATGGACTGCTAGGTTACTGACTCAAAAAGAAGAGTGCTATATGCAGACATATCCCAACAAAATTCACACGACCGCATAAATAGACTACACTGCAAATATCAAACCACAATATTTAGGTTTCAAACAACACATGTACAACTTAACAAACATCTACAAAGAATTACTGCAGACCAGACACACCATACTGTAACAGACAAAAAGAAGAAATAGTAAAACACCACATTATTGAATGTCCTGCACTACAAGAGCTACGAAAATAACTGTTACCACCAAACCCCTCCATCACGAACACCCTTTATACAGGCACAACACAGCAAGTAAGAAACATAAACTGACAAACATTGCCAAGGGAAATAATAAAATAGGGACACAGATTCCAAACAATACCAAAGTTTCTTTACTACCTGCAATAATTTCTTGTGACACAACACTTTCTCCCAAAATAGAACCATCAACAAACATGTAGAATTCGTTACTGAAACGATCTTTTGCCATGGTAATTTTCAATCGCAATATAACCTTAGTCTCTGACAGTTTCTGGCAATTCAAGACAAAAATATTTAGACAATAAAAAATTAGTACATAAGAAATAGCAGAAACATACTGAGACAAATGACTACAAAGAAATTGGGTACATTTCATAAGATTTCTAAATCTCATAAAATATTTTGGTACTATGATTGCAGTCCAACCACCATTTCCATTCGTTTCCCATTAGTGCCTGCCTACGTATTTTGTGGTTAATTGATCTAAATATTATATCAATAAAACAAAAATTAATTTAAATATTAATTTTTTAGCATTAGGGTTTATTATGTAAAATATAACTAACCCCATCCCTAAATATAATTATATTAAAATTAATAAATGATAAACATAAACTGATAAACACAGGCAAAGTAAATAATCACACAGGTAGCCACTAATTGGCACAACAGGGGTTGGAACATAGGCGATCATAGTACTAATATTTCAAACATAGATAATTACACTGCGCAACAAAAAAAAGTTGTTTTTTTTTACAAGTATAAAATTAGTCAATTCCTACTGAAAATGGGTTGAGAAAAACGAATATGACATCATAAAATGTTTATTAGCTCTAGTTTTTGAAATTTCAATATTTGTATTAAAAATCCTATTTCTTATTGTTTCCTTTTCCTCTTGTATACCACTTCTGGAGCTTCTCTTGTGACATTCCAGCAAGCATGGATGTATTCCACTTACACTGGTACCTTTTTTCCATCAATGCAATGTCTTGGTGGAAACGCTCCCCATGTTCATCACTTACTGCACCACAATTTGAAGGGAAGAAATCAAGATGAGAATCCAGGAAGTGGATCTTAAGTGACATGTTGCAACCTAATTGTTGATATGCTGTCAGAAGTTCATTAATATCAACAGGATAGTTCTCACTTCTATGATTGCCCAGGAAATTTTGCACAACACATTTGAAAGATTACCATGCACCTTTCTCATTCCCATGAATAATGGCATCAAAATGCTCATCTTTCAACAGTTCCCTTATCTGTGGGCCTACAAATAATCCTTCCTTTATTTTACCATCACTAAGGTAATTAAATTTTTTCCTCAAGTACTTAAATGCCTATCCCTCCCTATTCATGCCCTTGATAAAGTTCTTCATTAGCCCCAATTTAATATGAAGAGGAGGTAGAATTATTTTATTTCTATCAACCAAAGAAATTTTCTGTACATTCTTTTCACCAGGCTCCATAACCTTCCTATCAGGCCAAGTTTTCCTAATGTAATGAGAAGTTCTCGGTCGACTGTCCCATTCACACAGAAAGCAACAATATTTTGTGTAACCTAATTGCATGCCACGTAAAATTGCAATAACTTTCAAGTCTGCACAAATCTGCCACTGATGATCATCATATTTTATTGCTTTAAGAAGTAATTTCATATTTTCATAAGTCTCCTTCATGTGGACAGCATGGCCTATAGGGATAGAAGGTAATGAATTGCCATTGTGTAGCAAAACTGCTTTCAAACTTAACTTTGATGAGTCAATGAATAACCTCCACTCTTGTTGTATGTGCTCTATTTTCAAAGCTTGCATAAGCCCATTAACATCATGGCAAACAACAATGCTATTATTCATTGTGAAAAATGGAGTTAGAGATTTCTGACGTTCTCTGTACATAGACACCTTAACATTTTTATCCGGGATATTCCACTGCTGAAGTCTTGATGCAAGAAGTTCAGCTTTTGTTTTAGATAAGTCAAGATCTCGAATTAAGTCACTTAGTTAATTTTGAGAAATTTTATGTAGAATATCAACAGAACCTATTGGTGTGAATTGAGTATCTTCCTGTTCAAACTCAGGTTGTATTTCTTGACCACAATCTGCATCAAGCTCTATAACTTTCTGGTTGGGTGAGGTAGGAACAGGCAGATCTTTTCCATGTGGTACTGGCCATATAGCTGATGGAATATTGGGGTAATTCAAAGTCCACTTCTTCTTTTTAGATATTCCGTGTTGGAGAGGAGGCACCATACAAAAATAGCAGTCACTTACATGATCTCTCGGCTCTCTCCATATCATAGGAATCGCGAAAGGCATTGACCGCACTTTGCCATTCAGCCAACCACAGAGTTTCACAGTACATGTAATACAGCAAATGTGAGGTTTGTCTTGATCACCTATCTTACAGCCGAAGTAAAGATGATATGCAGTTTTAATTAAAGGTGTAATTTTCCGTTTTTGAGACGACAACGTCCCCTCGCCACAAACATAGCAAAAATTGTTAGCACTATTAACGCACTTTCGTGACATTATGGAATCCAATCTTTATACAAATTCAGACATTTATAGCACTGGAAAATAAAATATATATATACTACTTGAAAATATTAATTATATACACATGTTGAAATATGTGGTTTGTTTTTTACATCAACACACGATTTAAACAATATAGCGGCCATTGAGAGAAGTCACACGGTGTCAACATGCATTCGTCGCTGAATAAATTTTTCCACTTTTTCAACACAATAAACAAGGAATATCACAACAATAAAAGCAAACTGAGAATTTTTAATGTGATATTCGTTTTTCACACCACATTTTCAGTAGGAAATGATTATTTTCATGTCTGTAATTTTTTATGTGTTGCGCAGTGTTATTAGGTTAATCTCTGAGATGACAAGATTACACAAACCATGACCTTCGTTAATTTTTAATTATTAAACAACCTAGATGTACCCAAAATGGTGTTTTTTTGTCCACAGTTATCTCAGAACAGGACACAACCGACTCCGCAGTCACATGTATACAAAGTTCAAGATTGGCAACACGGCCATGTGTACATGTGGACAGGCAGCACAGAGTGCCAAACATATACTTCAAGAGTGTTCTGAGCATGAAATGCTGAGGCAGACATATTGGCCAGAGGAAACAACACTGGAATCAAAGCTCTATGGGACACTGTATGAACTACAAAAGACAGTGAGTTTTATTCGAGAGACAGAATTACAGATATAGACATGTTTCAAGTGAACGAAAGAAGAAGCCCACAGTTAAAAAGTTATACCTTACCACAAAGAGGTTTAACCTTCACAGCGCTTTGGTTAAGTGTGCTTGACACAAAAAGATGGCGGCTGTTTACTGTTGTCATGTGCACTCGCTCAATGAGACATCGTGCGAAATAGGCCTACCACAGCTTGTATATAGTTCTGGTCATGCGCAATCGAGGCCGGGACATTCCCACTTCCTAAATGATTGTTGTAAAGATGTCGAGGTGGAAGAAACATGTGTTATAGCAATTAATCTGACCACATCTGCACACCGGTACGATGCCATAATGGTTGATCGGTTTTATAGACCTTTCTTTCATCGTATTTAGAATAAAATAACATTGAATCGTGGCTTGAATCATGAATTATTTAGTTTCAAAGCAGTGAATATACAGAATGTTGTGTTGGTTTGGGGACTTTGATATCGAATATGTTGAAGTGGCACCAAAAAGGACTCTAGGCCTAAGATCAAAGAACAATTTTACTGCATTTCTACATGTTTTATAAAGTTCCCCCGGCAATATTTTGATAATTTCGCAATGAAAGAACATAAATACAACAGATTTGCGTGTGATTTAGTGTACAGTGTTGCCAAGGAATTCGATAAGTAAGTAAGTTATTTTTTACTAATTTGTTTCTCTTTATTTGTTATAAAATATATGTTTCTTGGTGAAAAACGTCTTTACCACTTTCTCATACGTCTGGTATCACACACACGTACATAAATTACACCAATATATGCAGAATTCAATTCTTTATTTATATGTGCAAATATTATTTAAATATCTTCAACAACCAAAAAATTATCACATTTTCAAAACAGTCACCATCAATAACGCTAATTTTCAAAAAAGAATCCGGTGGCAGGGAGACGTTTCGTATTTTTTAACCTAGCTTGCTAAAGGTTAAAAAACACATAGGTAACAACAATCAACCTCTACTTAATTGATAGATTATTCTCTTAGCACATAAAACCATCAGTCCATAAGTGCTTGCATTTCCTCAAGTTACCCTCCGTGTAACAAATGATCCCACCAGCAGTGTTATATACTGGTCTCCTGTGGCTTCCCATATAGTGCTTCTGTTTAATCACACACCCACTTTACATGATGTTCATACAGTTCAATATGGATGATTCACACACATTTTACATGATGTTCCTACAGTTCAATATGGATGATTCACACACATTTTACATGATGTTCCTACAGTTCAATATGGATGATTCACACACATTTTACATGATGT
This sequence comes from Meghimatium bilineatum, assembly GCA_034231615.1. NCBI lineage: Eukaryota > Metazoa > Mollusca > Gastropoda > Stylommatophora > Philomycidae > Meghimatium > Meghimatium bilineatum. The sequence goes on along the minus strand of CM067298.1, from coordinate 16,926,511 downwards.
TCATACAGTTCAATGTGGATGATTCACACACATTTGTTTTATTCATCCACTCATCCTATATCCTTAACTTTCAACACTTCCATCCCTTGATGGTGACCAAGAATATATTATTCAGATACTTTAGTTGTCTATCCAAGGCCAATGTGTCGCCGTGGCTGCGTTGAATCTGTATTTGTTCAGGGTTGTCTTGATGTTATCTATCCATATTTTTCTAGGTATTCTTCTGGCCTTGTATCTGGATCTTCTTATGTTATATGTTCTTTCTGGTATTTGGTTATGGATCATTCTCATAAGTTGTCAAAATCATTTTATTTGTTGTTCCTTGATGCATGGTCTTATACCGATTCTTCTGATTTCATTATTTGTCATTTTTGTCTAGTTTGGTCTCTTTTGCTGCTTTTCTCTGGCATTTCATCTCATACATTATTACTTTTTTATCATGTTATTTTATAATTAAACCACTTGTTCATATGACATTCATCATCATTATGGTAAAAAAAAAACCATGTTGATTGAACTAACAAAAATTTGTACAGATTATATCGGTAGCTTAACATAGTCACAAGTGTTCTATTTAGTTGAACACCAGCAGAAACGGAAGATAATTTTTATTTCATCATTGAACCGGGTAAATAACATTTGTTTACAATCAACATATTTTTTTCCAAGAGATATGGATGTACGGGCAACTATAGTCATGGACAGCTACAGAAAATGCATTTTATCTTTCGACATAATCGACTTTCGATTATGCAATAAATTGTTCCATCTTGTCCGGACATGATCCATACAATGCTAGTTAGATTGCTTCATACAAGCTTTGAAGCAATTATTTCCAAGGTACACCACAAGGGGGTGCTTTTAGGATCTTGATTATCTCCTAACACTAGAATTGCATGAGAGCAATACATATACATCCCCTATATAACACTTAAGATCCGGGAACATAATAAAATCGTATACATTGTTACGAGGATGTGAAAAATATCAAAAAAATTATTTTTCTTCACTATTTCAGTAAAACATTATAATTGTACTATAGAAAAAGGTTATAGCTGCTATAGAAACACCAATACAATTTCAAAATTTTGATATATTAAAATTTTTTCCGAAAACTCTCGATAAGTAACTAAAATATCAATTATTTTTTTTTTAAATCTGAAAATATCCCAGCGCAAATATACTTTTTAATATGTGGGCTGTATTTACATTTCTTGCTCTATTGGTGTAAATTTCCTATATGTTTTGCATAAATGCATTAGATACAATAAAAACTAACTTCAATTTCATATGTATTTTTGTTGTTCTTTGTCACTGTGCCATTTATATAATTTCAGAACAATTTTGTATTACAAATTTAATTTTAAACTATGGACTAACTTTTTATTGAAAGATGACATTTGTGATAAGGATAGATAGGCAATTGTATTCTGAATAAATAGATGTATGATACATTCCTGTATCATTTAATTTAAATTTTAAACAATTTTTTTATATACTAAAATGACTCCCAAATTATTTTTTAAATGGCCAAAAAGTCATGTCTGTTCCAATAAAATACTGAAGAAAGACTGCATCAAAAACTTACATTTTACTGAAACTAGAATTAAGTCTACACAATTTATTAATAATTCTAATCAAAGGAAGACTGCAGTAAAACTATCTACCATGTGGTAAATAAAATATATATGTGATGTGGGCGTATTCAAAGCACCTAAGAAGATTGGAAGCCCACCAATCCTCTAAAGTATAGTAGAGTAATTCCACACAGACATGAAAGTTACTATCTATTTTGATGGTGTTTCATCAGAGGAGTTTATGATCAAAATTGTCATAAGAAAAGGCTGCATTCTTGTCCCCAGACTTTTTGGAATATAATTTTCTCTCCTCCTGAAACATGCTTTCTGTGACAAGGAGGGTGGTATATTCATTCATTCTTATACAAAGGGTGCCTCTAGAATGCGCAAAAGTTGAAAACCAAAACAAGGATAAAGAAGGTTCCTATAAGAGAGCTGCTTTTGCAGATGATGCTGCAATTACACCACTCTCAGAGGAGGAACAAAACCTACTCGCTGCATTTTCTGATGTCTGCCATGAGTTCGGACTAACAATCTGAAAAAATAATACGCAAATTATGATGCAGGCTGCCATGAAGCAGCCACAAATAGTCATTGATGGTCATGAACTAGATGTTGCTGACTACATATCTAGGATTCTCACTCAACAACACATTATCCCTGGATCATGAAATAAGCATCATGATTGGCACAACATCTACAACAATGAACATACTAACAAAAAGGATCTGGGGGAAAACAAAATTAACAATAAAAACTAAACTTCTGGTTTACCATGCCTGTGTCCTCAACACCCTCCTCTATGGTAGTGAAACATGGCAACCTATATGCACCAGGATAGACAACTGAACAGCTTTTGCATGCAGTGTCTACGTAGAATTCTTGGAGTTAGGTGACAGGACAAAGTCAATGGTGTATTGAAAGGAACAGGCAATACCACAGTATTTTCTATGCTCAGACTGGGCAGACTCAGATAGACACACTTGGAAAATGACTGAATACTGAAAGATCTACTTGTAACTAACGTGCGCATATGATATCGTCTGTAAAAATAGACAAAACACGTTGATCTCACTAATGTTATCAGTTAGATCTAGACATAGCAGTCCAACAACGTCATCATATTCAATGCAGTTTATATTCAAAAATAGAAATTGCATTAACCTACAGACTAAGCTGAAAGTTTAGAGCAGTGGTACTTCCAGTGCTGTTATACGCTAGTGAAACATGGACTGTGTATAGACGTCATGTGAGGAAACTCAATCACTTTCACACAACCTTGTCTCAGAAAAGTTATGAACATCAGATGGCAAGACAAGATTCCAGATACCACTGTCCTTGATAGAGCTGGTATCCCCAGCATTGACACTATCTTGATGCAGACACAGATTCGTTGGGCAGGTCAATTTGATATGTATGCTAGACTATTGCCTGCCAAAGATACTTCTCTGTGGTGAGCTGGAGATGGGTAAACGATCTCAAGGTGGCCAAAAGAAGTGCTACAAGGACTCGTTAAAGACCTCACTGAAAGTGTTTGAAATAGACCAAGACATATGGGAAGAACTTGCACAAAATAGATCTACATGGCACTCTACAGTCAAAAAGAGCGCATCATCTTGTGAAAAGAGGAGAAATGCTGCGGCCCAATAGCGGAAAGTAGCTAGAAAGTCACAGATAAACCAAAATCCATCTACAGTGGTTATTCCATGTCCGAACTGCCCAAAAATATTTACAGCTCGAATAGGGTTCATTAGCCATCTACGAACTATTATACATGGTCATAATTCTAACTGAATTTTCAAATGTGGATGTAAAATATGGTCATCATCACTTGTGATGGACAAACACACACACATTCAATGCAGAATATATTGTAGATAAATGCCTAGGCCTATTCCATTTCTGTTGTCATTTTATAATGAAACTAACATGTTCATTATGACTTCTGTGAAAATAAATATTCTTCTTCTTCATCGTTCTTCAGTCAGATATCAGGTTACAGCAGCAATAGCTTCAATGAATTGTGTGATTCGCTTCAGGTCATCCATGGAACCCCTCAAGTCTGGAAGCAGTGCCGTCTCAGTAGGCCATATTTTCTCCCTCTCTTCTTGGTAGAGTTGACAGGCATGAAGAATGTGTTCTGCAGTCTCTGGGCTCAGTCCACAGTTGCACAGGTCAGTCTCACCAATCTTCAGCTTTCGGAACATGTGACTTCTCAGTCTGTTGTGACCAGTTCGTAGTCTGAAAATTATGGTTTGTTCCTTGCGTGACATTTGGTGGTAGGGGTCATTTGGTTCTGCAGTTGGGTGCATTTGCTTCCACTTTTTCTTATATTCTGCTTTTAACATGGTCTTACTTTCATAGTACGTATTATCATTTTCTATTTGTTCCAGTGATCCCCCTTTCCTTGCCAGGAGATCAGCTTTTTCATTTCCAGGTATGCCACAGTGACCTGGGATCCACTGCAGCACTGTTTCTTTGGTGGTACTGCTGAGGTGTAGTAAGCAGGCCGTAAGTTCATTCATGCTCGTGTTCTTTGGATCTTTCAATGCCTGCAATACTGATTTTGCATCCGTTAGAAATACTACATGTCTGTTGTGACTCGGCAAGCAATTCATGAGCATTTTGGCTGCCTCTATTATGGCTTCCATTTCTGCTTTGAAATTTGTGGAATGTTTGCCTGTGGGTATGGATTTCTCTATTTCTTTTCCATCTGGTGTTACTATATATATTCCTGATCCTCCATCTAATACTGCCTCTTTTGCTGATCCATCTGTATATACATGTGTCCATATATCCTTTGGGTATGCTTTCTGTATGTGATTCTTAGTTGTCTCCTTTAGTACTTGTATAGTAGTTTCTGTTTTAGAAATAATGCTTGGTATATTGTCCATAATTCTTGGGAAGTTTTTCCTGTCCCATGTTGGGTATGTGTTAACGGTGTTTAGTGGTTTTAGGTTTTGTAGGTCTGTATCTGTGAGTGATTTCTGGAGCTGTTTAGCGGAGTGTAGAAAGCTACCTCTTTTGAGTCGCTCTTTTGTAGGTCTGCTTAGTCTTTGGTTCATTTGATGACTCTCCAAACATTTGAACTTTGCATATTGTGTGAGGATTTTTTCATTTCTTCTTTCTTCCATTGATGGCAAACCTGTGCATGTTTCCATTTCTGTGATTGGGGTAGTATTCATACCTCCTGTTATAATTCTGAGATTGCGGTTTTGTATCTTTGAGATCTTTTGAGTGTTACTCTTGGCTGCAGTCCCCCATGCTGACATTCCATATTACAAAGCTGGTCTTACATAACCTGTATATGCTCTACTTAGAATTTTTCCATTTGCACCCCAATCTGTTCCAGCCAATTTTTTAAGGAGTGCTGTCCTCATTGTACCTTTTGTTTGGCATTTGTCTATGTCCTGTTTCCATGTAAGTCTTGGATCAAAAGTGACTCCAAGGTATGTAGGTGTCTCATCTTTTGGCAATGTTTGACCATTTATGGTTAGTAGGATTTTCTGTGGTTTGGTGGACATGCTGAAGATGGTATAGGTAGTTTTTTGGGCATTGATGGACATGGCCCATTGGTCTGTCCACTTGGCCAAATTGTCCATAGTTTCTTGCAACCTTATTTTTGTTGTGCCAACGCTCTCTTCACTGCACCATATCGCCAGATCGTCTGCATACATTGCAGCATTTACTTTACGCGAGAGAATTTGGTCAATGTCATTCATGAATATAAGGAATAGAGTGGGGGATAGAACACCTCCCTGTGGTACTCCATGCTTAAAGAGTTTCTTTCTGCTATGCTTCATTTCAAGCTTCACTGCTGCTTTTTGGTTGTGCAGGTAGTGTTTTATCCAGTAATACATGCGCACTGTCACTTTGTTTTGTTGTAGTTTAAGGAGGAGTCCATCTTTCCATACACAATCAAAGGCTTTTTCCATATCTACCCACACCACTGATGTCTGCTTTTTTTCCTGGAAACCATACTCTACTTCCTGGGCAATTAGTGTAATCTGGTCTTCAGTTGATCTACACTTTCTGAAGCCAGCTTGCTGATTTAGCAGGATTTTATTTTTTTCTAGGAACCACATCATTCTTTTGTTTACCAGGCGCTCCATTAATTTGCAAACACAGCTGGTCAGACTTATTGGGCGATAGCTGTCCATCTTATTTTTTGGCTTGCCTTTCTTGTGGATGGGTATCATTATCGCGGTTTTCCACACCTGTGGCACTAGACCTCTATTCGAACAGTTGTTAAAAATTTTATTAATTTCTTTTTTGCTGATGGTCCGATGTGAATTAGCAGTTCATTTGGTATGTCATCAGGGCCAGGTGATTTCCTAAGTTTTAATACTGCTAGTTCTTCATTTAGTTCATTAATCGTGAATGGAATATTCATGACATCTTGTTTATCTTTGCTGATCTCTTTTTCGATATTTCGTAGTTCTTTTCTTACTTCTCTTCTCCTATTTTCATCGATTTTGTGGCAGGCAGTACTTTGGTAATGCTGTATAAAGTGATTTGCAGCCTTCTTTCCTGTGAGTACATCTCCACCATTCTCTATAGCTACTGGTGCTGTTTTGTTATCTTCGTTGTTGAGCATTTTTGTTATTTTCCATAGCTTTCTTCCCTCTTTGTCAAAGTTTAAATTTTCTGTTTTTTCGTGCCAGCTTTTCCTTGTGTTTGTAATTGTCGTTTTTCTTAGTTTGGCTACAGAAGCTTTTAGTGATATGTTGTTTTCTGTGGATGGGCTTTTTTCTGCTGTGTCTCTGGCCTTTGACACTTCTTTCTTCAACTCATCGAGTTCGTCAGACCAGTAAGGTTTGTAATTTTTCCTAGCACCTCTTGGTATGGTTTGCTTGGCTGCTTGAAGAAGTGCAGAAGCCAGGAGTTGTGCAGTTTTGTTCACGTTTTTAATCCTTGGATTTAAGGTTTTTGTGAATTTGTCTGTCAGGTCAGCAAACTTACTCCAGTTTGCTTTCTTGAAGTTCCATCTGGGTGTGGTTGTAGGGCCAGCAGGGGTATGGTTAATGTCAATGGTGAGTTTGATGGGGCAATGGTCACTTCCACCAAGCTGCTCCAGCACTTCCCTGTATGTTATTTTCGCTAAGGCGTCTGTTGCAAAGGCTAGGTCAGGGGTTGAGGTGGTGTGCCATCTTCTAGAGTAGAAAGTTGGGTGGTCTTCAGGTTCATTAACTCTTTGTCTCCGTACGGTTTTCCTACTATGCCGAACATGATAGTAAATTCATATTAAAATGTAGATTTGAGCGGCTCGGTGGACATATAGAGTTAAGCAGTTGAAGTTTCACCTCACACTGCCAGTCTTCCACTTTTTCTCCTCTAGTATCTTGTTCTGTATATCCCCAACTCTGTGAGTGGCTATTGAAGTCACCAATTACAAGACAGTTATCTTTTTCTGTGTTAATTGTGTGTAGAGATAGGCTCTTGTCTTGTGGACAGTAATAGTTATATACTGTGACCTCTTTAGTTGGAAGGTTAGACAAGTTCCAATGATTTCAGCCTTTTCTTCTGTGTCTACTCGAATTTCAGAGGCAACGATATTGTTTTTCACAAGTATAAGAACTCCTCCTTTATGTCTTTTTTCTCTATCGTTCCGAAATGTTTGGTACCCTCGGATGTTGAATCTATTGTTGTTTGTGAGGTGTGTTTCCTGTATGCATGCTATGTCGATTTCCTCTGTGTGTAATCGGTTTGCAAGTGCAGTCTTTTTATTGTACACGCCCTCTGCATTCCACTGCAATATTTTTAAGTGCTTATTTTTGTCTTTGTCTGCATCATGATCTATATGTGATTTTTTTGAACCAGTAGTTTTTTCCCTCTGATCTCTTTTCCTGGCTCCACAAATTGAGACAGAGGTACCACCAGTCACTGAGGGTGGGCTCCTTCGAGGCTTAGAGCCCAGCACTTCATCCGCCTGACGGGATTCCACAGATGAAGCACAAAAACGAATCATCTGTAACCTTTTATTTGACATGTGAAGTCATTGCGTGACACTGTGGTTTTCAGCCTTGGCTGGACTATTTTGTACCTTTCGGTCCAGTGTCTCCGTCTTCCATCTTACTTTTGAGTGAGGATGTGTTTCCCTAGCCCTTATCCATCCAAGGATTGTCCACAGGGCAGTGGAGGTTTCATTTTGGAGTTTTCCTTCTCCTAGACAGCTTGCCTAACAGGGTTAACGAGCACCATCTGCCCGGGGTTTTGAGGTAGAGTTCCCGTCTCCTAGGATAATTTTGTTGTTGCTAGGTATTCATTATCCTCCTCTGTGGTTTATTTCTTGTGATCTAAGACACCTCTCACTCAGGGAAGGTGATTTAAGAACATTGCTCTCTCGTTCTAATATCTATAATTTCCCATTTACCCTACCCAACCCTCTAACCCTACCTAAACCCTATCCCCTCCCCTCCGGCACATTCCTGGAGTGGGGTCAAATGACTGAGCTTATAGCGGCTCATACTCGCTTTGATGCTGCCAGTCAATGGACATATGGGGTATTTCAGTGGGGATATCAGCTCCGACTGATATTCCACCCCGTCCTTGTGGTCAGCAACACTGTTTGGTCAGTGGCTGTTTATTTGCCCGGAGGGTTATTCACAGCTGGCCTCAAGAGGCTTTTCCACTATCCACCACCTGTGGACGCTCCTGGTAGGGGTCGGTATCCATCGCAGGAAAATAAATATAATTTCCAAGAATTTCTCATCATTAGAATAACAATCCATAAGAATTTCACTGAAAATGGCTTCCATTTCAGTTTGATTTGCATTGATTGGAACAGATAACTAAAAATTAAAACAGAACTCTGAATTACTGGCTTCCCAACATCTGTTAAAAGAAAAGGACGTTTGATTATTGCTAGTCTCATTTTCGCTTTTCTCGAATGAATAACCTTGAATAACTGTTGTTTATAGTTACAGGAGTGTGTAGTAATAGGCCCAATTTCATGACCACCGCTTCCAAGCAACATCTAGAGTTTGTGGTGTTTTTGCGCCCATGGTTTGCTAAAGGTAAAGAAACACATTTATGTCTAAATGTGCATATATACGATAAATAATGCAACACAAATCTAGATTACCTCTCTTGAAACTTCTTCAAAATCATAATTCTGTTCTCCTTTAACATCAAGCCCATATTTTACGCCTGTAATGGTCAAATCATCATATTCAACTGTGCAATTCATAACTACATTCTCCTGTCCATTCTTTGCCTCAAAGTGATTGCAGGTAACATTGGGATCACCTGTGTTGAATAAATGGATATAATTATCTTGCAACGTTTATTCAGAATTTATTTTAAATGAATAACATAAGGGTAAAAGTATGCTGAGTTAGTAAGCTGCCAATGTGTATTTCAAACTACAAATAATGAGTGAAATAAAACCCAGATCTGTTGGTCAGCGGTCAAGTGACTTAACAGTACTCATGAAAATAACATGGTGACACGTAGCAATTGTTCCTTGGTTTATGCTCTACATAAAACATATTTAACCCATTGCACAATTTTTTTAAACAATATTTATCTACCATATGACACACAGTTTTTCTGCAGTCTCCTTTTCATTCCAATTTTATTAATCCTTAAGCATTTATAAATGTGTCCCAAATATCAATAGCTCATTTTTTTAAAAATCTGCCATGTACAGAATGTTGTCTATTGTCTTTCCCAAGGTGAATGATTTTTGGTTGCATTCACACTTGCCGTTAAACGTAGGGGTGGGAGCTTAAGCTGTCATTCCAAGGCTGATGTATCGCCGAGGTTGCATTTAGTCCATGTTTGTTCAAGGCTATCTTGATGTTTTCTATCCACCATTTTCTTGGTCCACCTTTGGCCTAGCGCCCGGATATTCTTGTATTATATGCTCTTATTGGTATTTGGTTTGGCTTCATTCTCATAAGGTGACAGAACCATTTTACTTGCTGTCTCTCAATATGTTCGATACATGATATTATACCAACTCTTTTCCTAATTTCTTAATTTCTTATTTTATCTAGTTTGGTAATCATTGCAGCTTTTCTCAGACACTTCATTTCACTTGTGACGATTTTTCTTTGCTGTGAAGCTGTTAAAGACCATGGTTGACAATGGTAGGACAGTGTTGGTATAAAAATTGTAGATATTTGTTTTTTAATTTCTATATTGATCTTTGGATGAAGAAGAAATGGTGAAAGTTGGTACGTCACTGTGTTTGATTTCTGGCACCTTGTTTCTATTTCTCTGTCTAGTCTTCCATCTTCGGAAAAAATGCTGCCTAGATATTTAAATTCTTTGGCTTGTTTCACTTTGGTGTTATCTATTGTTATATTCATTGGTGTTGAAGACTTGCTAATTTTCATACCTTCTGTTTTTTTGTACATTAATTTTCATGTTGTACTTCTGACATGCTAACAACAATGCATTGATGTGCTTTTGCAAAGTTTCCTCACCTTTGTATAAACTTTGATCATCTGCAAATAATAGTTCATTGATTTCATTATTAAGTTCCTCATCAGGTTTATTTGCAATGTTTTCCTCTTTGTTGATGTGAGCTTCTTTTATTATTCTGTCGATGTATATGTTGAAAAGTAGGGGTGAAAGAATTCATCCTTGTCTTACTCCAGATTTTGTTTCAAAAGGTTCAGTCATTTGTTCTTACTGAGCTTTGGCATTTTTGATATATCGCTTTTATATTATCTAACAGTTGTCCTCTGATGTTATACATTTCTAAGGTTTCCCATAGAATGTTTCTATTTACTCTCGAATGCCTTTTCCTGGTCTACAAATACTGTGTTTCAATCTTGATTGTATTCGATTGAATTTTCACTCAGTTGTCTCAGTGTGAAAAGTGCGTCTGTACAGCTTGCTCCCCTTCTGAAGCCAAACTGAGAGGAGCTCAGCTGTGGTTCTGCAATGTATCGCATTCTAATTATTTTTGCGTAGATTTTACCTGTGTGACTTAATAAGGAGATGCCTTTATATGATTCACACTCTCTCTTATTACCTTTGTTTTTCCATAGTGGTACAATTACTGATTTTTGCCAGTCGTCTGGTACTTTTCTTTCTGACCAGGCTATTGTGAATAGTCTGACTATCTGGCTATACATTCTGTATAGCCAGATACAACAGATGAAACTTGGAAACAGGGTAATGAAGACTTGTTAATCACTGGAATAACACACGTGATAACACACAATATCAATTAACATTTTGACAAAAAAGGCCTTTATCAGAGCACATGCCCATGTGGCAACAGGGGCCTGGGCTTCTAGTTCAGGTTGCAAAGAATAAGTCTTCTATCTTCTTTCTGGGCATGTTGTTGGAGGCGACTATGGAAATTGGCGCATGGACTGACAATCTGTGAATAATCAATGTCACTACATATCTTGTCTTGATTTCTTACATTTGTCTTCTGTCAAATGGTTCCCATGGATGACAAAGAAATGCAGGCCATCAAACATTACACCTTTGACCTTTTTTGACAGACTGCTGCTAAGTGGCAGGGAATGCTAGGTGTGCCATCACTGCAGATGGGTCAACAGATCTGATGGAAGACTGATGAACTAGTTGGCCCAGACATATATGTCGGAGACTAAACATGCATCCATAATAGAACCATGTCTGTGAGACAGTAAACCGTTTGTGTTTGTGTGTCACTATGGTTACTAACCAAGGAGGACCTTGCATTTGTCAGAAAGACTATCTGCTGTTAAGAGCTACCTGCAAGCAGTTAAAGGATTACTTCACCTTTATCATAAAGAACATGACATAGCGCCCAACGAGTGAAAAATATCACTACATACATTCACGTCACTGAAAGGGATAAATATATATGATCTATAAGTGAAGAAAAGGAATAGTTTCACTATGTAAAAAAGGGTTCAAGAGACACAGAGGATTTACTTCACTGAAATCAGTTTCCCAAATGTACTCTGTCACTGTCAACGAAGCAGCATTCCTAGAGTACCACTAATGCCACTAACTCTGTAGCTTCAAGCAATAATCCACATGGATCTCCGAAAAAAACCACCTTGTACACAAGACAACACGAGCCGGATTCGAACCCATGAGCTCTTGAAACACAAGGCTAACAGCTCAACCATTCCACTAGGGAGATCCCCAATAAAACACTAGTTTCTCTATTATTTTAGGTAATGAAGATTTTAGTGAGAATTTTGTCACGGTATTTGCCACACATTCTCAAAATCAAGCCATAGTGTCTGATTTAAATTTACCTTATTTGGAGGTTTCAGGGGAATTGCATATGAGTTACAGTTATGTACCCCGGGTGAACTTATTTTCATAAACAGCTGACAGAAACAGTACTTAGAGGGAGAAAATCAATATAGTAAAATCAATCCTCTACACCGTTTAACACTTTGTTGACCAAATTTGATGATCATTGAATTTCTGGTACATTCCTTGCTTACCAACAATGGTGTTCGTCAATATTTATGATTCTTCAGTAATGTGAGTATTACTAAAAATATCTCCTCTTTGTTATTATGTCATTTAACCTTAGGCACGCTGTGTTAACAATTACACAATTTCTCTTATGTCGCGGAATTGGTTTTCGGAAATGTTACGCAATCGTCGATGGCTGTTCTGAAATCGCAACAACTATTTTTGTTGTTAAAGATAATTAAATAATATTTGCACATATAAATAAAGAATTAAATTCTGCATATATTGGTGTAAGTTTTGTTTGTATGTTTGTGATACGAGACGTGTGAGAAAGTGATAGTCAAATTTAGACCTATCTCGATCTAGACCTACCGTATTTTTGATCGATTGTAAGCTGTTGAATATTATATGCTGTCGAAGACGGATGTGTTGGGCCATTGGCGCAAATAAAACGGCAACACAACGCATTTCCATTCTCTGGACTACATTCAACTGGAAATCTTGTAGGATCATTGTCCTGTTACAAGAGAAATCCAGTGGGAGTTTGAGAATGAACGCTGAAGAAGAAGAAGAATATTATATATTTTACATAGTGAGAACCTTCTGGAACCTCGTGGTCTATTCTAATTAAAAACAATGTAACACTTACCTTCAATAATTTCACATTGAATTCGGAATAAATAATGATTGCACTGAATAAATCGATGTAAAGAATGATAATAAACTCTATTCACTGTCAAGTCGCCTCGCAGCAAAGTCGATGCTTGAAGATTGCTCCGATTTCCATTCCATAATCAAACCCTCTCGTCTATCGCCATTTTGACAATAGAAACAGGAAGCTAGATAAAGTCTCTTCTCGATGTTGCCAAAACATTCTGTCAAAAAGTTACAGATCTCAATATTTTTGTTCGGTTTTGAGTTTACCAAATCGGGCGGATGATTTTGCCTTTTGTCAAAAAATGACACATTTCAGGCTACATGCTTCGCCCAGTTGGCGAACACAGCTTGCTAAAGGTTAAATGCTACTACACCTATGGAATATAGTCCTGTTCTATGGTGGTGTGGTACAGAACATGTCTCTGATGGTCAAGGTACAAAGTTCAAATCCTTTCACAGGCAATTGTGTATCCAGACCATTCAAAAAGCAATGGCAAACTATTGAATATATTTATATATATAGCCTAGATAATTAATACAGCTAAAAATTGTTGGGTTGATGGCTGTCCTAAATAGGAAATACTACCAAATTAATATAGTGTTTCAGTGAGAGTTGCTTGTAAATCATTTAATAATTTGGAATTTTTTTTTTCATCTGACCATTGCAGACTAGAGTATCAAGACAGTCCACACAAATGAATGTCCATGTTCAACATGAAAACATACTCCACATACTCCAAGACTGTCCAGATTACATAGAACTTTTTGAGACAAGATATGACCACATTGGACTGAACTTGGGCAACATTTTTGGGCAGCCACTCTGACATGGAGAAGATTAGTAGCTTCATCCTGGCGACTGGCCTGAAGATCTAGTAAGGCCAAAAGCAGGCAGAAGAAGAGTTAATTTTATTGCAAGTAGATTTGTTTAATATATTGAAAGTACTGCATAATGGTGACCAGAATTATAGGAAATATGAGTCTTGGTAAAACTCTGGGACTCAAAAATTATTTCTTAAACTAAAGTATACATTCATTATAGCACATTGATCATCCTTGTCTTTCTGGGGCCTGAAAGGGGAGCAAAGAATAGCAATACTGTTACCTGACGTGTACATCATAAGAGACAGATAAAATTGGTCATCGCCCATTCTGAAGTGAGATGTGTCAAGTTGCAGAAAGACGCAAATATCACAGCCACACCGTAAACATTGACACAACACTGTGTTCACTGGACTACAACCTGCTAATCTGCATGATAGCACTTGCAGAAGAAGAATAAGAACATTGAAACAAAGAGATATGTAGCAATTCTTTTATTTTTATCTTTTAAGATAGCACTGTAATTTTTCTAAAATTTTCAAGTACTATAATATTCCCTGGTTTGCGGGTCAGAAAAAGCTAGTCACTGTAACTTCAAGTAAATATAGCTACTTCTTTTGTATTCCTGAGTTTTTTTTATTGTATGTTCTCATAAGACAACAAAATCTTCTTACGCCGATTTGTCTTGACTGGAAGTTCGACGCTATCTTTATCTCCTAACAGTGACTGGGCAACACATTTAAGCGATTTCGTCAAGTTAGTTTTATTCAGTTCAATCACTGCATTCCCAGTGATTGTCTTTCTAAAAATACAAAAGAAACAACACAATAATTAACAAGTTCTATATACCTTCATAAATGATGACCCACAAGAAAACAATATTACAAATTATGCTTCGATGACACAAAAACTATTTAAAAAATCATATTCCAAAGGATCATATTTCAGTTATAATAGCAATGGGAGCAACAGCAGGATCACAAAATCAAACAGACAGCATAGATGAGAAATCACAATAATGGTCACCAAGCCTCTTGCCAATTTCACGGATTAAGCCCAATCACAATGTCTGTAAATGATGGTATCAATGATGTTTGCAAGACTCACATGCCATTCTAGAAAGTAAATGTGACTTTGAGGAATAATACAGTAAGTCTATAAGAAAGACAGTAGTGTGACATCATCAACAACACTGGTAGTGCTAAGTGGCCCTGAACATTAGCCACAAGATCGGTGAACCAAGATGTCCCTAACCTGTAGCCATCCGAAGTCTATAATTTTCAACAAAAATAAACTAGCGATAGAAACCCACTGTTGACAAAAGTCTACATCAAGGTAGCCATTTGTAGTCATGGACAACAATCGTCCATGTTTATTTCCCATCATGCTCTTATAGTTAGTGTGTGCTAGAGTGACTGTTCCTTAGTTTTCCGCAGCGATATAAATATGTAGTCATAATTTATTCAGATTCAGAAAAGGATGCATTTTAAAGCTTTAGTAATTGAGTTACTGTAGATCAATGTATGATGTTTGAGAGATGTTTATAGTATTTAATAGTGATGTAAATGATGTCATTTACGATGAGGAATTTGAGGAGCCAAGTTTTCTTCAGTTAGGCCTATGCATGACCTTGACGCTGTAAGGCCTTCGTGTGCATTTCGTCAATTCTTGATTTTGGTTGTACACAACATAACACTGACACACACACAAGCAAATAACACCTCCAAATCATATCCAGCATCCACTTATCTCTGAATTTGAAATCAATAACTCAATAAATAAAAACGTCACGCCAAAAAAAGCAAACACATGCAGAAAAACCAGAAGTCACTAAAAATGGCGGGGTGTCAGAAGAAGTATCGTTATTTTTAGCTGGGCTGCTACAGGTTAAAGTTGTTAGTATATCTGTAGGAAACAAGAGACATATGTAAATTTCATTTGTCTGAAGATCAAAATTAAGAAAGATGCTAAAACAGATACATACTATGGGCAATGGGGATGAAAAGTAAGGACAATCTTCCTATGCTCAATGAAAGAAGTTCCACAAGTATTCATCATCCTCTAGCAAGAATTCTAAACCCAAAGCAAAGTCAAGAGGACACACTGGGATATAAGCATCTGCAAAGAAAGTCCATAATCTCATAGACTCTGTCAGGGAATGAATTTTACCAACTACTTAAGCAGTGAAGGAAGAAAGATGAGAGAATTACAAGGAGTTATGATAAGTGAGAAATGGAAGGAGGTGTAGTAAAAGCCAAGTACATCAGTAGGTTTATAATATACCAATGTGCATAGGCAGGATGAGTGGATAATCAGTTCCGTTAAAGAAGTTATGACATAATAAGTGAACATAATAGAGAGTTAATGTTATTTAAAAAATGTATGAATGAAGACAAAATAGTCTCAGGATTGTCAGAAATGCCAATCAATGAATCAAGTGCAATGCTGAGTGGCACAGGTGATCTGTTTCTCCACAACACTCTTGTCTCTTGTATTGTTAATAAGTTCAGTTGATGACATCTTTTTGTGAACAGCAACAACCCATCCAGAAATGTCTCTCTTCCTCTGTCTCTTCTCCCCATGATCTTTCCGGTAGCTACCAAATTTTGCTTTTCTCATCACGTCATAAAAATCTTATCTACTTCTAATTTTTTTATATAATTTGTTGTTTTACACCATCATCTCTGAGAACTTCTACATTAGTTTTCTTGGCTGTCCATGGAATTTTCCTCATTCTTCTTAAATACCACATCTCAGTTGACTTCAGCTTATCTGGGCACTTTTGTTTACTGTTTATGCTTCACATCCATAAAGAAGGATGGCTCAATATAACATCCTAGCACTTGAACTCATGTATGCATTGATACTCCATTGCATAGAATGTTTCTCTTTTTTTTTTTTTTAATGTTGATTTGGCTGTGCTATCCCTGCTCTTGATCTCTATGCATACACCAAATGTATACCAAATGAAACGAAACATCTAAGAAATACAATAGAAATGACCACCATATCTCTATTACTTGGTGTCCAAAATGACCATGGAACAAGGAAGCATAACTTGACCACATGGCAACACCACTGATCTGATTGCTTTCTAGATATATGCAAATCGAAATATAATCTGGTTGCTTTCCCTTGTTGGCTTATTTTCTTCAGATTTTCATTCCACTGCAGACATTTCATTTCTAATTTTGTTCATGTCTTCTATTGCACTATTCATATTATTTAAGGATTTCTAACTCTTGTCCTATCTAACTTCCTAGTGATGTGTTTTATCCATTCTTTTGCTTGATAAAGGCCTTATGGTAAGAAATTCTTATTGTTCAACTTCTTGGTGATTAGCAAAACTTCACTCTTTTGCTTCTATATTTCATCTAATGGCAATGACTTAATAAGTATTAAACATTTGCATTATCATATTCATAAAGAATATTCTTTGATCTTATCTGAATCTGTGCATGGGATAGTTTTAGTACGTTTTCTTAAACCATTAGTTGCAGTGGTATTCTTAAGGATATAATGAAAAGTCACCACCATTTTGTGGAAATCATCAGCCTATAATAAAACATACAGATGAATTGTTTCCCTGGGAAACTAAGAAGAATATCTCGGCAACTCCTAATCGTATCCTTAAAGATACCACTGCAGCTAAGGGGTTTATGATGAAAAGACAATTTATCTGAATGATAAAGAGAAACTGAATTATGGATTGTACAATGTGTATGTTAGACATAATTTAATTAATGTAGTAGTCACAGAAAGTAAAGAGAAAGGCCTCTTCCTAAATATCAAGAAAACATAACTAATGGTTATTTCAAAGAAACAAAATAATACACATTGCAAGATCAAAGTGAATGATATAGTATTAAAACAGGTCCACCAATTCAAATATCTAGGTACAATGATTACAGCAGATGGAAGAAGTTCAACAGAAAAAAGAAGCAGAATAGAACAGGCAAAAACAACATTCAGAAAAATGAATAATATATTGTGTAATATGACTTTGTCATTAGAGGTGAGAAAGAGAGTTCTGCAGTGCTATATAACCCCTATACTAACATATGAGTGCGAGTCTTGGAACATAAACAAACTGGAAAGTGGGAAATTAGAGGCAACAGAGATGTGGTTCTACAGAAAAATGCTGAGAATACCACGGACTACCATGTAAAAAAATGTAATGTAAAAACTAATGTAGAGGAGTTGAAAGAGTCAAATGCGAAACAGACCTTAATCAACAATATAAGAAAAAGGCAATCTTCATTTTTTGGTCACTTCATGAGACAGGCAGGTTTAGAGAACATAGTCACAACAGGCAAAATTGAAGGCAACAGAGACATAGGTCGACAACGTGAGAAAATATTAGACAGTTTGACAGCCTGGCACGGCACGGAAACAACAACGATCTTGATACATAATACTGTGGACAGAGTGCTGTGGAGAGCCATGACCGCCTGCATGGCACCTGATGATGATATGTTAGACTTGTCAACTTTCAGAAGAATCATTACATATTTCAGCACAAAATAACCACTAATTTTTGTGGCTTTTAAAAACAACCATTCTGATTTATTTTTACACTGAAATATCAATTTTGTGTAAATCTGTATAAAGTGTACTTTACAAAAGGTAAATACTGACACATTCAATGAAGACTGAATATATTCTGTACACAAACAGATAGAATCTGTACAAACTGACAGGTATAGCCTGAAGCTATACAGTATTTGTTTGTATTCTAAGTAAGAATAGTCAAATTTTAATTAGTAAATAACTAAATGAACTCAAAAGGTATAGAGGATTGATATAATTGTACTCTGGTTACCCCTTTTGTACTGTCACTCAACATCAACAAACCGGAACGTCATCTGCCAAGAGTACCATTCATAGCATGAGCCCCATGGCTTCAAGCAATAATTCCCAGGGATCTCTAAAAGAAATCTACTTTATAAACAAGATGTAGTGAGAGGGATTCTAACTCGCAACCCCTTGACCACAAAGTGAATGGCTTAATCACTGATACTATCTAAAAACAACACTTACCTGTACTTCGCAAACTTTGTCTCCAATTTTTCTATTTTATTAGTAACATTCTGTACTTCAACATCTCCATAGTACAAGGTAACGATAGGAGCAGGGTTACTTCCAGCTGCGATGCAAGTTACAGTGTATGTACCTGGGTCCAATTCAATAGGATCACGTAAATCTTTAGAGATCGCTGGCTTATCGTTAAACTGCAGATGAAGGTCATCTAATGGTCCTAAAAACACATGTTTTTAAAGTTATAATACTTTCACAAGATATGATAATTTTTGTCTTAATAAGGATGTTCAAGAATTATTCTGGATCAGTTATGGGTTACCATACCTGATCAACAAAACATTTCAAAACCCTAAGTTACATAAGAATGAGCATAAATACAAACATTAGGAATATCATTGCTCTGATAGATAATTTATATATTTTTTATCATCATCAGTAACTGTCATGTCCGCAATGAAAGTTGGCTCTCTTGTCTTGATGGTACACTCTGCTAGACTGAACCCTGTCAATCTAACAATGTTACTCTCCCACTTGTATCTCTGCTTCCCCTTGTGATTGCCTCCCCTTAAGTAATTAGTTTTGCAGTTGTCAGTAGAGTTTCCCCTCAAGTAAGGTCTTCAACAATGTGTCATGTCCAAAATATTTTATTTGTTAGATCGGTTCAATATGGGGAGAAGCACCTACATTACAACATTTTATCAAATCTTGTTGTCAACATGGTTAATTTAATCGGGGATTAAAAAGTCGCTAGAATTGCTTCCCGACGCATTGAATTGCACGCTATGCACTGAAAGCTCCCCTCCCCTGGAAGTCAGAAGGGGGAGCTCTCAGAGCGTAGCGTGCAGATCAATGCATCTAGTAGCAACCGATAAAGTGCGTTTTTATCAATATTTCGTTTCGTTAAATAATTAAATTATTTGTTTCATTAAAATGTAGGTACTTCGCGTATTGAACAGTTTGATCTTTATTTCCTTTAATAATTCTTTCTTCATACAAAGTGCTGTTAGAAACCTCTTTGCTGGTTAATTCTATAGCCATGATGGTCTGACTATTCTTCTATATATCCACATCTCAAAGGCATCAATTCTGTCTTTTAATTATTTTTTCCCATGTTTCAGAGCCATGCATTAATATAGAATAAATGTATCATTTTATAATTCTAACTTTTTTGTTTGTAATTTGTTTAGATGTTAATATTTTCATCATGCTACTGAAAGTACTTTTCGCCATTGCTATTCTCCTTATAACTTCTGTTTCAGATATTTTTTTCTACAGGACTTAGAAGGCAATTCTGTTGTGTAACCTTTAAAATCTGAATATTGCATAATTACATTATACTGTATGTTTATTTCCTGAATCAAAAATATGTTGAGATCATAAAATCAATTTTGAAAGTATTAAGGAACATACGAGGGGGAGTCAATAAGTAAGTCACAAATGGCTCTTTAGAAAAAAACTGAAGACGATAAAAACCTGAAAACTGTTTATTTTTACACATACATTATCCCTTTACTTCTCAACATAATTTCCACCAACATTGATGCATTTATCCCATCGTTTTATGAGTCCTCCCAAACCTACTGTGTAGAACTGCGTGCTCTGCTTTTTAAGCCACATTTTCACTTCACATTCAACTTCTGCGTCAGTCGCGAAATGCTTCCCGCCAAGGTGGGTTTTTAGTGGACCAAAAAGGTGAAAATCACTAGGGGCTAAATCGGGGCTGTAAGGAGGATGTTCCAGAATTTTCCAACCAAGATTTTTTATTTTCTCCTGGGTTAATCGAGCCGTATGTGGTCTAGCATTGTCATGAAGGAGTAGCACTCCTCTAGTCAGCAGCCCTGGACGTTTTCTTCGAATTGCATCCCGAAGCACTGATAGAACTTCACAGTATGATTCAGAATTCACATTGTCACCTTTCTTTTTGAAATTGGTTAAAAGCACTCCTTGACAATCCCAGAACACTGTCAGCATAACCTTCCCTGCTGATGGTGTAACCTTGAATTTTTGGACACAAGGCGAAGAAGGATGTTTCCATTGCATTGAAGCACGCTTTGATTCAGGCTGGTAGTGATGCACCCATGATTCGTCCCCAGTAATAATCCTGTTCATCATGTCTTCTCCTTCATTTGCGTATTGACAGAGATGCTCCAATGACAAGCCTAATCGGTTCATTTTGTGTTCGTCCGTCAATTGTCTGGGCACCCACCTTGAACACACTTTCTTAAATTTCAATCGGTCATGCATGATGCTGTATGCTGAACCATGTGAGCACCCTATTGCAGCTGCTACAGCGTCTATCGTTACTCGTCTGTCACCTCGAATCATCTCCTCAACCCGCTGCACAGATGCGTCTGTTGCAATTTCAACAGCACGACCAGATCGGATTTCGTCAACAATTTTAGAGCGTCCATGAGAAAAATTTTTTACCCAGCTGTGCACCGCTTTACGGGACAAACAATTGTCAGCATAAATAGGAAGCATTTCTTTATGAATGTCTTTTGCAGGCAGTCCTTTTGCCCATAAAAAACGCACAACAGCACGTTGTTCATTGATTGTACACTCTGTAAGTACAGTAGCCATTTTGTTTTTTGTGCTGCGCATGCGCAAGGTACAGCTAGCGCCATCTAGCGAACATAAACATAAAGTTCTATGATGATATCAACTATAAACAGCTTTAGAAACCACCTACTGCATTTTCCTGCCATCCAACATCAATTTGTGACTTACTTATTGACTCCCCCTCGTATTTTTTGGAATTTTAAGAAACAACTTATATGGCAAGTCTAACTGTCCCTGAAGTCCAACCTGCACATTTGTCTCACTTCTTTATTTCATCTCCAGAAAACATATTAATGAACCAAGAATAAAAAAGTATATTAAAAAAAATGGCAACCTGTAAAATTAAAGAATCATGAACTGAAAATGTACACAATAAAAGTGTGTTATAATGAGTTATAACCAAAGTTATAGAAAGTTGCTGTGGAATAATAAATGCATTGAAGTTTTTTAAGATTTAAAAAATGGCATAAATGGGAAACTGCAGTAAAAATGTGGTAGATAAGGTAAAATTAATTATAAAGTGGGCTAAATAAGTTTTATTTATAACCTTCCATAGAATTTTCCGTGCACGAATCGGACTAATCGGGCATCTACGAACTCACAAACCAAATTAGTTAATTACCAATTTTAATTATTATATATTTTTTTCATCGCATTTAATGTTTTTCATGCCATGCTCATCTTCGCTTGTGAAGAAGGAACATCATCATCATCATTTATAACCTACAAGAAGGAAAAACTATATGTTTCGGGTGAAAGGTCTCTATAAGGAAAATTATGTTTGTTTGTCCATTTTTTGATAAACTTGTTACAGAAATGTTAATTTGTGCTTTCTTGTTGGCTGTATGTAAAACTTATTTCATGAGAAAAAGAAGTCAAACACTTTTACTATGGCACTTTACTGATTTAACAAAATGGCTGAATGGATTGAGAAGAAAGGATGGGGTGGGTGTTTTTCATTTAAAAAAAACATTACCTTCAATTTTAGTGCAGTATTCAACTTACAGACTCAATCGTTTGATAAAAATATTTTTAAGACAGAGTAATATTAAGATATATCAAAAATATTGTATTTTCTTCAGTTTTCATTCTCAAACTACCACTGGATCTCTCTTGTAGCAGAACACTAATCTTACCAGATTTCTAGCAGGATGTAGTCCAGACAACAGAAATGTATTGTGTCACCATTTTATTTGCATCCATGATCAACACATCCGTCTTCTGCTGGATAAAACTGTTTCAATTTATAAGTTGTCAAATCACCATAATCCCCAAAATATGTCCAAAGTATATGTCCTTGAGCATATGACAAAATGACTGACAATTCCAGCTCTCTGTTGGCAAGTGCATATTCTTCTAAATCCACAATGATGTTCACTTCTAGGGACACCACACCTCAAGCACTGCTCGTTTATTCTAGACATTGACTTTGTTCATTCTGTCTCTTGTAAGGAGTCCTAAATTTCTGAACTAAAATTCTCGTGAGTGCATTCATTATTAAAATAAAACTGCAGCAGTTAAATTGTTTGATCAAAATACCAAGACATCAAGAATGGTCTGAAATTGTGGAAAATAGGAGAATGTGGAAAATGACATGTGAAGAATGTGTATATTTTATGAACATAGTTTTAATAAATTGTTATTTGAATAATAGATATTTCTTTGTAGGCTGTAGTTTTATATATATATATACCTTTTTATATGATGTATACCAGGGTATGTAATCAAAGTATTGGGAGTCATAGATGCAACATGATTCCTATTGTATTTCAATGTTGGATACTGTTTATAATTTTTTAACATGCAGATAATTAATTTCTGAACATCAAGCAAGTCACAGGAAAATTCAGCATGCATACTCTTCAATATCTTCTAGGATAGACTGAGCACATAATATGTATAGCACATAACTGATAACACTAGGGAACAAACTTTTGAGTACCTACTTCAAATGTTATATTTGACATGAATATTCTAAAAATGACACCAGTTTTTGGTACAGTACAAGTAGACACCACCACATGTTTAATTATTTCCATTGTTTATGTTTGTAAATTTCATTTTCATCATTTAATAATTGAAATATTTATTCATATAAGTTTGGGGTTAAGGTTAGTTATGTAAAACACAGCTATCCTAGCGCTAACTCACACCCTAAAATAAATTAATATTTAAATTATCAAATGATGAACATGAAATTTACAAACATACGCAAGGGACATAACTTGATTATGTGGTGGTCTACTTGTACTGCACCCAGTTTTGTTTTCCTATCAGATCTAGTTTTTTTTAAATATACACATACATATATGTGTAATATGCATCTATATAAAACTTGCCTTACACAAAATATTTTGGGGATTCACAGCAACAAAAATATTAAGAAGCACAATCTTAAAGCATTAATACATTATATGAACCAAAATTGAAAAAGAATTCACTGTTTCATTGCAACCACTAATGTCTGTGAATTGAACAACCAGTTTTACCGCCGAAGACGGATGTGTTGCGCATTGGCGCAAATAAAACGGCGACACAACGCTTTTCCATTTTCTGGACCACATCCTGCTGGAAATCTAATAGGACAATGGTCCTGCTACAATAGAGATCCAACGGGCGTTTGAGAATGAACGCCGAAGAAGAAGAAGAACAACCAGTTTTGACAAAGCATTATCATCTATCTCACTGAACTAATATTTGCTGAACAAACAAAACATAACATCCTTGTGTGTTAGTCTATTCTCACAAAGGGATGACAAGAGAGCTATGTTGAAAATTATTCAGTTTGAAGATTATGGACTGTAATAATGCAATTTGCTAGGTACATTTATTTCTTTTACAAATGTAAGGGGAAAAGGCAACAACAATCTAGGTCATCTTGACATGCATTTAAAAAAAATATTAAACAAAATTGTTTGCTTATGCTTTATCAATTTGTTTTTATGATTTCTTCTTCTGTATTTGAGGTATCACACCTTCAAGGAATTACGTGGATATTTTGTGCAGGTCAAGCTGAGTTGAGGGACATGAGAGAGCGGACAGAGTGGCATTAAGAGCGCACGTAACATGGACCAATGACAATGGACAAGAGGTTATATTCGCTATACTTAATGAGTAAGCCATGGTGGACGAGATTGTTGTGAAGAGATTGAAGCAACAACACCTTATCATCCAACCTTGTTGGATATTCTCTGACAGTTTGGTTACTTTTATGCTTACAGAAAATAGAAGAGGACGATTGAGGGGTAGGACTAGGAAAATATACAATCAACCCTCTACAGGAACTATCAACATTGTCTTTGAACTATCAAAATGCAATTTTCATTCTCAGGCAGATGGTGGAGAAAAACATAGAATACAATAAGAACCTTTTTGTATCATTTGTAGACCAGGAGAAAGCCTTCGATAGAGTAGATAGAAGTGTTCTATGGCACACACTATGGAGTCAACAACACCTTATTCAAGTATGTTAAAGCTTATATGTGAACTGTTAGAGTGTAATTCAAATGAATAAAGGAACATCAAAACCATTTAAAGTCACATTAGGAGTTAGGCAAGGATGTGTTTTATCACCACTCCTGTTCATCACATCGATAGTATTACGAAAAAAGCCAAGATGCAAAATGAAAATACTAAAGAGCTACTTTTTGCATACGATCAGGCTATAATAGCAAATGAAGAAACTAAACTTCAACGTCATCTAACATCCATGGACATCAAGTGCAAGAACAACAACATGAAGATAAGCATAGATAAAACAGAAACCATGGCATTAGGAAGGGATACACACAATCTAAATATATCAGTGGAAAATCAAGTCATTAAACAAACCAGTACCTTCAAATACTTAGGCATAACATTCTCTTCAGATGGAAAGATGGACACCGAAATAGACATTCGTTGTAGCAAAGCGAATCAAATACTGTGTCAATTATCCCCTTCATTGCAACACAAAAAACTACCAATGTCAACAAAAAAACATCCAAAGTATCTTCATTCCAACCCTGTGCTACCAATGTCAAACATGGTCCTTAACAACAAAACATAAGAGACAACTGGTTACAACAGAGATGAGATGTTTGAGAAAAGCCACAGGAGTGACCAGAAGACATAGAATTAGAAATGATGTCATAAGAGAAAGAGTGGGTGTCATATCAATTCTACAATGCATACAAAGCCAACAAATACAATGGTTTGGTCATCTGGAAAGAATGTTGTGTGATTCATTAGTTTATAGAGCATATATGAAGAGAGGAGAAGCAGAAAGAAGAGTCTAGGGTAGACCTAGAGTACGCTGTACATCAAAGAGACATTACATGAACACCAAATAACATTATCTGAACCTGCCAGAAAAGTGAGAACAAGAACATTGTATCTCCCTTGACACCCTTAAAGGGTAAAAGAGGAAGGAAAGAAGAAGATACTCTTTGCAATCTGTTGAAAAAGACAGAACTCCTATGGGGAGGTCCAAAGTGCATCACCTTGTGTTCAGATAATTACTAATTTTCTGTGTTAATCCTCATACTCTTAATGATTGGCAGGATGTAGTCAGAGAATGGTAAAGTTTACAGTAAGCTGTGATGTTTACGAATTTCTGCCTAACACATCCAACTTCAGTATGACCTTTAGGTTACTTTAATCTATGGGATGTGCAGCCCACTCTAACCCTAACCTTCCTTATCCTCCCTTATGATATGCATGGAAGGTCACAGTGTTGCTATTCTTTGCATTCCTTCTGAGAATGTTCTGAGTATGACCAACAATGTAACATACAGACATGTTTATTATTTAAAATTATAATATTATTATATTCTATTAGGAATGTATTTATCTTTCTATACAATAGTTACATTAAATTCATACTGAAAATTAAAAATGCATTAAAAAAGCAACAAAAACACTGTTGCTAAATAACAACAAAGACAAATTATTGTGGAGATTAACAACAAAAACTAGTAACCAAATAATCTAATAACCACGAAGCCAGAGAATATCTAACAAAAAATGTGAGAACCACTGTAACACAATTGGAAAGTGATAATAATAATTAACATACACCGGTAATTACTTATCATTATTATAAGTGAATAATGAGAAGGTTGCACACAAGTCTCAACACTGATACACCTAAAAGGTACTGAATAAGTAATCTAAAACAGTCAAATTCCCATATATTTTTTTGTCTATTGTCTATCCCCAGGTGGTTTATGATCCACTCTTGCCGTTAAGCGTAGGGGTGATTGGAGCTCGAGATTGCGTTCTAATTCCCTTATAACGACTTGAATAATCTAATATAGTCTTCTGCGTTCTCTGATAACCACTACGAAAGTTCGTGTGATTTCTGCCAGGGAGCGTGAAGTACGCTGTGCTGCCATTTCCACACAGCAGAGCTGTTATTTGCCACCCCCCTTTTCCGGACGGCCCAGCACATCTAATACAGTCAAATCCCATTATCATCAGGTAGCATATCCTGAACAGGATGTAACAGTCATCACAGCCTTTCAAAACTTTTGTTGGTCTTGTTGAGCTAGACTTGCTGCTTCTGCTACTGTCATATTCAGGTGGTTTTTGATGTCTCACATCCATCTTCTTCTTGGTCTGCCTCTTGTTCATCTCCCTGGCATTATCCTCTCCATTATGGTCTTCTATAGGCTGTCATGGATTTGGTATGGCCAAAATATTGAAGTTTTCTGGAAATAACCATGCTGTTTTGCCAGTTTTCTTTTACCTGGTACATCAATTTTTCTCAGGATGGCTATATTGGTAATATTTTTGATCCACGGTAATCTGAGGATTTTTCTGTCACATTTTGCTTCAAATGCTGCTATATTATTTTTCACATTGTTAGTGATTGTCCAGGTTTCACACCCATATATTGCTACTAAGAACATGCAAGCTCTTAGGAATGTTAGTTTTGTTTTTTTGCTGCAGTTCAGCCATATGTTTTTCATTTGTATCAGCTTCTTGGACACGATAGCAAACATCCTTTTGACAATTTAAATAATCTAATAGTCAAATTCCATTAGGAAGTTTTAAGTGGCTTGGAGGCTGTCCATAAATTAGTTCAACACTTTTCTGGCAATATATGACCTATCCCCTTGATAAGAATTCAGGACCCACCCCCCACTCCCCCTAAATTGTTTGCAGAAAACATTTTAAAAAAATAGAATATTATTTTCAGATTTTAATTTTTAAAATTCACACAATTTAATTGATGTATAAAAGCCATTTTATGGAAGTCAAACCCCCCCCCCCTCTCAACAACACCAAACTTTCTTTCCCAACCCCCACCCCCTCCAAATTGTTGCCATAATATTGAATGGAACTGCGTGTGATAAAGGCCATATGCCTTTGTTGTCACCAGATGATGTACAGGATCAGTTATTTTTAAATTTACCCTCAGAAAGACAAAACCCAGTCCTAACAGTATTTAAAACCTGGACCTTACTGTAGTGAGACCAATGCTCTAACCTCTCAGCTATTTCACAAGAAATTATTAATTAGTTTTCAAGAGACAATTAACTCAAAATGCCAGAAAAAATGCCATGCTGCATACAATCTATACAAATAGGCTCATGAAAAACATTGTGAGACTCACTGACAAAAGTTATCCCCAATTACAAATGTGGCTTTATGGAAATGAAAACAAAAAAAAAACCAATAAAAGCATATTATATGTTGTAGACACCTGAAACATAAAAGTCATATTGTTTGCAGTACTGCTGAATAAAAATGTTTGATGTCAGGTGACTATTTGTTTTCCACAATAGTCCTGCCAACAAACAGAGGAGAGATCTGCAAATTCAAGATTTTCTTTCCACTTTTAGTTCTTTACACAAAATGTAAATAGAATCATCTCAGACTCGCTCATATACTGTCAATCTGAAAAATTAATCCTAAACAAAGAAGATGTCATTAACTTGGGGACTATTGAAATGTGGTGTTATCTCAGGAAGCAAAGAGAGAGCTGGACAGATGATGAAGTAACATCTCTTTAGCTGTGAGCTGGTAGCTCTTCACAGCACATAACCTTTCTAATAAAAGCACAGGTTCTTATCAATGAGCAACAGAGCTGACACCAGAACTTCTATAAGATTTGTTTTCTCAAAGACATGGTTGTATTAGGGGGTTTATGGATGCAAGTTGAGACTCCCTGAAGGGAGGTATTCCAGTGAAGCAGTATCCTGGAATCATGACATCCTTCCAGGTGCGTAGCATATACTTCTGGGCCAACTAGTTCATCATTCTTCTGTCAGATCTGTTGACCCATCTGTGTAATGGTACACCTAGTATTCCCCATCACCCAGAAGTCTACCACAAAAAGTCAAAGGTGCAATGTCTGCATCTCTTCGTCATCCACTGGGACTACGTGACAGGAGACAGACAAAAGTAAGAAATTAAGATAAGACATGCAGAAACAAATTATTCACAGGTGACAGGTTGTCAGTCTATTCCTCTTTCCTTAGTTGCCTCCTATGACATGCCTGGAAAGAAGACTCCTATTCTTTGCATCCTGAATTATAAGCCCAGGCCACGGATAACACACGAAAAAGCTGGACAGAAAAAAAACTTTTTAAAAAGTAGTGCTCAAAGATGTAGAGACAAATGAACAACTATTGTAGTATGCACAATAAGGATAGACTTGCATAGTTACAATATGAGACACAACAGTCTATTATTCTTAGTAAATAATGACAAGATTAAATAGAAAAGAGAGGACCTAAAAAAAAAACAACCGGCACACAGTAACTTTAGTCCTGAAAATGAGCCTGAAAAAACATAATTGAGTTGAGGGCTATCATTTATGTTCATTGAAATCTATAGGAGCTCAGATTCGTCTTAGTAACTCCATCAAAGTGTAACAGCTTACGGTTAAAAAAGTTTCACACTGAAGAGAGTCACTAAGAAGAGAAGATAGTGGAATGACATGATCCAATGAAGATGGTAAGAACTAGAGCATGAAAAAAGAAAGAGGTACATTTGACATTTTGAATACTATGTTAACAAGTAAAAGTAAAGTAACCCGTAGCATTTATTAATGCCGTAGGGGTGTGAGATGTTAGCGATTTCACATTTCAGTGGCTCTGCAAGTGAGGGCGGTAGCCATCTCCTCTCACTCTTTACTTCCCGGATTAATCCGAAGAAAAACATTTCCACCTCAACTGGAGAATGAACCCAGAACCACTCATATGCGAAGCCAGTGCGCTAACCACTGTGCTATGTGGCTCCCTAATATTAACTAGATAGGATTCCAAATAGTAATAATGAAAACTAAATTGAGGATCTTTAATTTCATTGTGAATGCAAGCACTTCTGTAGTATTAATGTGAGAATGCCAGTGTGTTGCCTGGGCCCGAAAGGGGAGCAAAGAATAGCAACACTTTTTACCTTCCACGCATGTCGTAAAAGGCGACTAAGGAGGTTATGGGATGGAGTTGGCTGCCCCATCTCATATAGGGTCAGTGACCCAAAGCCATGCTGAATTCGGATGTGTCAGGCCGAAAGGTGCAGATATCGCAGCAATGCTGTAAACCATGATACAACGCATTCCGTTCTCTGGACTACATCCTGCTAATCTGCAGGAGTTTGAGAACGAACGCAGAAGAAGAAGTGTGGGAAAAATATTAAACACCAACACAAACATTAAGAATCTGCAAGTTTTATTAAATAGGTGAGATAACTGCAATAATATATGGTTGCTTCAAGAAGGTTGAGGCACAATATATGTATTCCTGTGGTAATATCAGAAGTACAGAATTTGAAAGAGCAATCAAACCAGCAATAACAACCAGTTCAATAGAAAAGAATAAAACAGAGATCATCAGGCATTTAATCACCAAAACATCAGAGAAGATTTGACAATTAGATGTTTTTAAGTTAATAATTATTAACGAATTATTATGGTTACTTATTATTGTTTGTACGTTCAGAGGAAGACTATAGATCGAAATGGCAACTTATTTTATACTTATTCATTTTATTATAATTGTTTTTTAATCATCTTTTAATGTTGAAGTCAGATGAGCCAGGACATTGGCACAAATAAAACTGCAACATAATGCATTTCTATTCTCTGGACTACACCCTGCTGGAAATCTAGTATGAGCAGTGTCCTGATACAAGAGAGATCCGGTGGGAATTTGAGAACGAACAGCCAAAAAAAATTTTTTAGTAGTAGTTAGGTACGTGTAACATATTTACTTATTCACTTTTTTTATTATTATATAAATAATTTCAAACTGTAACCTATTCTCAGAATTTGTAACACTTTAACCTACTTCTGTTTATATCCGTATTCACCTTGTATTGCCACACCCCCTGCATTTTCAGCACATATGGTTGTGTTCTGACACTAGTGCTTTATCTCTTCACATTTCAAACAGGTCACAACAAACGCGACAGCACATAGAAACTTATATTGAGTATAACCTGTGAAGACAAAATTATTACTGAACAGATGTTGCAATGTCCTTACTGACATACCAAACGCACGGAGGAACCCTGTCCAGATGTGTTAGTAAGACCATGATAGATCTGAACAAAGATTAGAACAGCCGAAAAAGAGAAACATAATAGATACATGACAAGACGAAAATATTAACAATGAACTAACTGGAACCTATCACACCCTGATGGATTTTTTAGGATATAGATCAGAGGCATCTACAGACTTATCCAGTGTGCAACTTTGATAATCCTCACAACATATATTGCAAAGTGTCTCATATGAGAACAAATAAACTTATCAATGCTACTATCTGGACATGCTCTTTAAAAGTACTGCCAGTCTTTGGCTGATTACTAATTTCTTTGAATGTAGTCTAGTTGACACTGTTAGCTTTCTTCTTCATTAGATGCTTTCCCCATCAACACCCATACTATATGGATATGCTGATGTGTTTCATGCTGTCAAGATGATTGAGATCACCTCCATGATGCTCAGATCATGGATTTTTCTGTCAACGCCTCTATCCTGAATTCACTCTTACCTCTGCCCTACACAGAGTCCATGACATCTCTTGCCTGGTGATACTAGTCCATCAGCGGAAGAATTAATCAGATGGTGCCAAGATCATCATTACATATCACCCTGACATATATGCAGAGCTGCTCGACAGGTCATGTTCGGCCATCTACCCATCCTTATGTCCGACCCAGTGACATTGATCAGTTAAGCAAACATGAACCAAATTACCAATAAAAATATACATCTCTTCTTATCTACTTACTTAGAACTCTAATGTCTTTATAATCTTCTCCTAATAGGCTCAAGTTGTTACTCATATTCCTTGCCAAACAGGTGTACCTGCCTTCATCCTCATCTGTTGCTGAAAACAAAAATATTTATACCAATGATATTTGAATTAAATAATGTGGGAAAATGTTCAAACATGTCAGGTATGGTACATCTCTTGGATATCACTGATCTTAAGTGATAGTTAACTTGATTTTCACACCTGAGGAGAATTTTCAATTTCTAAAAGTCAATTTTTTCCTAGTAGTATTCTGAAATATCAGTGAATTTGTGTGCCATTGATACTTTCAGGTTCATTAAAGATGTAGAAATTTATGGGGACGCTCTGAATGCACATATGCTAAATCCATTGTACTTCAGGCATAGTTGTACCAAAGTTAGTAGCATATCCTATTCAGGATGCAGCGATAAATTCATAATTTTTTCTAAAGTGATTTTATGAGCAATATTTATTTTTTCTTCTTTCGTTCACTTGAAACATGTCTATATCTGTAATTCTGTCTCCTTAATAAAACTGTCGCTTGTAGTTCACACAGTGGCCCATAGAGCTTTGATTCCAGTGTTGTTTCCTCTGGCCAATATGTCTGCCTCAGCATTTCATATTCAGAACACTCCTGAAGTGTATGTTTGCCGCTCTGTGCTGCCTGTCCACATGGCTGTGTTGTCAATCTTGAATTTTGTGTACATTTGACAGTTGTGTCATGTTCTGAAGTGTAGAATTACAACTTGTTCTGATCTGTTCATAATGTGACAGTCATCTTGTGTTGGTGTTATTTTCTTATTGACTTGATCATCTGTTTTTTTACGGCACATCTGGTTGGTCTTCGGCAGCACCTTCCTTAGTCAATTGTTCTGCTATTTCATTTCCTGGTATTCCACAGTGAGAGGATATCCACTGCATAACCCTATACTGGTAAGACAGTTTAATAAGTAGTTTTTGCAAGTCAGTTTTCCAGACTGGAGAACTTGAAGCACTGACCTTGCATCTGTCAGGAATACCACAGGCTGTGTGCCAGGGTTTTCAGTTGCCAACCTAATTGGCTGAATTTCTGCATCATAATCATTGCAGAATTTCCCTGTTGATGTTATCATATCTATATGCTTGTGTGGATGTTCTATATATACACCTGCACCTCCATTCCTCACTGCATTCTGTGCTGACTCATTTGTGTATACTTTGAACCATATGGCTTGTGGATATTCATTGTCCAGGAACCTAAGGGTGACTGTCCTCTGCACACCGTTCTGTTCATCCTTGCTTAGTGACCTCTGCTTTAGTCTTATGAAGTGACCAATAAATGTGGACTGTTTTTTCTGAAGTTGATCAGTAACTTTCTTCTGATGTTGATCTTCCACAGACTTTATACGTTTTTCTAGCTGTCCATAGCATTATCAATATTCTTCTGTAGAACCACATCTCTAAACCCTCTAGTTTCCTATTCAGTTGTTTATTTTTCATTCATTATTCACTTCCATAAAATAGAAGTGGATCTGTGTAGTAATCATACTCTACCTACTTTTATTGATAAAGACTTGCTGTACTATAGTGCTCTTCATATTTTTAAATGATTACTGACCTGATCTACTCAATGTTTCTAATATGACTTTTCCATCTGATGTGTTCATCTCACAAACATTTTTAAAAAATAAATTATATTACTTGAAGTCACTTATGCCGTGTCTAGAATGCAGGATCTTGGAGTGAAGCATGGTGTTTCAAGAAACAAGCACCATATAGGAATCAAAATAAGAATTATCAACCAACACAGAACTGGAAGTCAGATATCACATGATGAAGGACAAACTGAATATGAGATCTGAGCACCTAAGGACTTGTCTAGAGTGCCATGATTATGATCTGACAACTAACTAACTAATCAGTGTCTACTTTTATATTTGCATATATAACAATTTTAAAGCATTTTTTTATGAATCTATTGAAGTCATACAGTTATAGGCTATATGTGATCAAAAGTGATCAATTCTTGTCAGTCTTAAGAGTTTGACTAGAAGTGATAACACTGACAAAATTAAATGTTTGTCAGCTTTCATGTGATAGAATTTCTGCTTACAAAATAATGGAACATGTCTTCCCATCATCATCATCAGGTTCCATATCCTGGAAAGAATGTAAAGGACATCAGAGTATTTCAAAACTCCTGCACATCGTGAGCTAATCATCCTGTGCCTGTGAATGCCATTTTCAGGTGGTATTTAATATCTTGCATCCATCTTCTCCATGATTTACCTCTTTTTTTGTTGCCCTGGCATCATCCCCTTCATTACGGTCTATTTTGGGCTGTTACGTCATTTGATATGTGCTTCTAAAAACACAAATAGTTGCACTTTGGGTAAGAAGCATCTTCCTAAAGTATTGTATACCTCAGAGAGTAGAAGTCTGGTTGATGAAAGAAAACTCTAAAGTTAAACTATTTGTATATAGGAAACGAGCTTCATTTTAATTCCTGGGGATTAAAAAAAAGCCAAATATTTATTTTCATAATTCATATACTTTTTTGTCATTAATCAAAAGTTTGTATCAATTTGTTTTACTTATTCAATAGTTGAAATACTCACCATTAGAAATGGTAACATGTAAAAAAGTACTGGTAGTATGTGGAGGAACATCAACAATGAACTCTTCTTGCATTGTTTTACCATTTTCCTTACGAAAGATCTTTGTGTCTCCCCCTTCAGACTGCCTAATCATTTGTATACTGATATTGTTAAGATAAAATGAAATTCTGTCAATTTCACATGAAAAAGTTATATGTTCCCCTAGATGGATGTCCTGAGTTTTAGGTTCTTCAAACTTGACAATGAGGGGCTCATATTCTTCTAGACAGACAAATAAAGAATTAAAACTTACTTCACTGATCAAATTATATGTAAACAATATATCATTATTCTGTAACATATAAGTTTGGTAATAACAGAAATATCCATGAACTCTTAGTACAAGCAGACTAAACCCATGTTTCTTCAAGCAGCTTTATTAACAACTTTTTTTTTTTTTTTTTGCTTTTCTGTTTGCAGTTAAACATGCACCAAATAGAAAAGCACCAGGAAGAGACGGCATAACTATAGAACTAATAAAAATGCTAACAGCGACAGGTATAAAGTGGTTACACAGATTATTCAATGTGATATGGAAGACACAAAAGACACAGCAAGAGTGGAATACAGAGGTGATTGTTCCCATCTGGAAGAAAAAAGGCAGTAAGAGGGACTACACTAAGTAAAGAGGTATATCACTCTAAGCCAGATAGAAAAAATCTTCAGCAAGATAAAAGGATGCTCACATATATAGAACCACAGCTCAATAACACGCAAATGGGCTTTTGATACAAAATTAAAGTTGTACAGATGCAATCTTTGCCCTCAAACAATTTGCAGAAAGAGCGCCGGAACATAACGAAGATTTATATTTGGCTTTCGTTGACCAAGAGAAAGCTTTTGACAGAGTAGATAGAGCACAACTATGGATAACATTACAGACATATGGAGTTCCACAACATCTGATAAGCTTATGTCAGAGCATATATGCCAATAGTCAATGCACAGTAAGAACAAGTGCAGGCACATCCGCTTATTTTCAAATCCACGCGGGAGTGAGACATGGATGTGTACTATCCCCACTATTGTTTATAACATACATAGATCACATCTACAAAGTAGCAAATACAACAGAAGAAAACAATCTGAAAGATAACTTAAACGAATTGCTATTTGCAGACGACCAAGCACTAAAAGCATCATTAGAAGAGCAACTACAAAGATAAATAGACAGGTTACACCAAACATGCCAAACCTTTAACAAGAAGATAAACATTGAAAAAGACTGAAGTAATGAAGATAAGAAGAACAGAATGAAACACCAATATATATATATTGGAAACAACAGACTTTAACAAGTGACAGAATTCACATATTTAGGAAGCAATATAACAACAGATGTCCAGAGCAGTAAAGAAATACACAATAGATGTAGTAAAGCTTACCAAGCCCTAGGGCAAATGGCACCAATCTTCAGAAACAAAAATCTAGATTTAAACACTAAAATAACACTATTCAAAATGATTATTATGCCAACGCTGTGCTACCAATGCCAAACATGGGCAACAACAGCACAAGACAAATGTAAATTAGTGACAGCTGAAATGGCATGCTTACACAGAATCCTAGGAGATTCTCATCTCATTCAATATATCCCCTAGTGATTTCCAAATAGCATGAGTGCACACATACAGTACATGTCACAATGGTTATGAAGTAGGGTAGAAAGTTAAAGAATAATATTTAACATCTAAAAAAGATAACATCTTAAAACATATTGGAGGAATGCCAGGACTCAAAATCAGTGGGAAAATAATGAAAAATCTGCGGTATAAAGATGACACTGTCCATTAGCAGAAAGTGAACAGGAACTACAAAGGCTAATAGATAAAGTCGATAACTCAAGTAAAGAATATGGACTAGCCCTAGAAATAAATATACAAAAATCCAAATTAATGATAATCAGCAAATACACAGAAAAAAAAACAATTGCTAAACATAAAAATACATGGAGATACTACAACAAGTATAATAAGTAGATCATTACTAATATCTTAGACATATAAGTCCACATTTACTTGATTTATTGACTTGAGCTATTAGTCTTTGTAGTTTCTATTCACTTTATGCTACAAGGACAGTGTCATATTGCAGATTGTTTATTATTTTCCAATTGATCTTGAGCATTTCTTCTAGGCCTAGGCCTGCATGTTTAAAAATATTCTTTGTGTCACTGTTAAACAGGCTGTGTGATCCTTGTCTTACCTGTTTTTTTATTTCCATATATGGTGAGTAGGCCTGTTTTCTTTCACACCCAATTAACCTTTAGCACTCTCACATGTGGAGAGCATTCGACAACAGTTTACACTGTATAAGATGGATGCGGTCAAGTGTACAAGTCCTACAGATGCCCTGTTGCTAGGTCCCTTGTAATCAATAAAAGAAGCCGCATTTTTAAAATTCTGGTTACCAGATTATTTTTAATCTGGCAAGGTATTAAATTGACTTCCATTTTTTCTGCAAGTTTAGTGGCAACATGAACCGAATGTCATTAATATATCAAAATTTTTGCAATATGTAGAAAAAAAATACAGAATACTTCCTGTGTCTCGTGGTCAGACTGGAGAAGAAGAATGTGACCTGTTGGATTTCAGTTTTTCGCAGCAAGTACATACTATGTGGCCCATCAAACTTATTGTTCTGTACAGACAATCCACAACCCTGGGCTTCATAGGTAGTGGTACTTTACAGTTTTAGTTTAATAGGCCTAGACTTGCTCTATGCTACGTCTATAGGCCGGCTAATATAAATGTTAATAGTAAAGTTTATGAAATATCATTTTCCACTCTGATCACATTTACAGAACTTTTCTTTCTTATTTATGATCTGATCTGTCTTGTGCTGCACAATGTCCATTAAAAAATTTAAAGATGACCCTAAATTGAAAACAGCTTTAAAAGGCTAAATTTAATTTAAGGTCATAAAGTGTTTAACTCGATCCGCCTGTAAAAGCGATATGTCGTTCCAGATCAATCCCCCATTCCTGATGTATCCGCGATATATCGTTCTTGCTGATATGCCATCTAAATTTGCTTCGTTTGGATCATAAATGAATTTATATTTACATTAATATATAAATAAAGTTATATAACTTATTTAACTGTTTAACATTTAGAAATCTGACCAACGAAGGAAACCATCGTGGTACTGTGTGATTAGACGCGTGTGACACTTATTTTAAATTAAAATGTGAACAAGGTAGGATAAGCTTTTCTGAAATTAGCAAAATTCATCTTCCACTAGTAAGAGAGCTCAAAGATTTACCAATCATCAGGCTTTATTATTCTTTGAGTTTTATAACAGAAGATACTATTTCAAGTGATTTGTAGGAAAACAAGTGTTTTCAATTTTGACAGTGGAGATTACAGACTTGTTGAAAATTGTAAAATATATAGGCCTAGACCTAATCTGGTAAGGGAAAAATAGCTAAACAATTCTAAAACTGTTCCCACTGCTGTTGTTTCTGAAGAATCTTGCACTACGTTATACAGAAAATAGAGTTACACCTAATGATAATATTGAGTGAATTTTAAAAATGCTGCTTCTTTTATTGATTACAAGGGACCTAAACAACAGGGCCTTTGTGGGGCTTGTGCACCCGACCGTGGCTATCTTATACAGTAGGCATTAGCATGTACGATAATTTTAGTACTTTTTTTTGGCGTTATGGGTTATGTCCCTTGGTAAATTCCATCTGTGCCGAGTTGTCCGGTCCCGCGAAAATGTGACCACTCTCTATAGTATATTCCAATAGCGTCTGAGATTTGAAAGCCTATAAAAGCTGTGCAGTTGTTTAAAGGATGCTTAATTGTGTCAGTGATTCAAGTTGGAATACTTCGTATTTCTTTTTAAAAGCATTTTGGACACACTGAAGTAAGTGAATTTCATTATAATTGCAAATATTTATGGCTTGCTGATAGATAACTCAAACACTTTATATATTTTAATGTTCATAAACCATTTGTTCACACATCATGTATGAAATTTGAATGCTTATTGTGCTAGCAAATTGTTGCAAGAAATTTTAGAAAATGGTCTATCTCTATACATTTTTATCGGCATGCTTGTCCGCCATTTTGAATGGGTTTTTTGCACCTGCTGTTCAATTAATCTTTTTTTTTCTAAGTTGCTAGCGGGCATCAAACATGTATTTAAATAAATGTTCTTGTTTAGCTGTTGTTATTCATATTGCTGTCATTTACATACGGCCTTTTATTAACATCTAATGAAAATATATCTAGTAAATCAATTTTTGTGAGTGTTCTGCCATGCCATTGCGACGAAAGTGTTTGTTTTTATAATGTTAATGAACGGAATGAACATAAATTTTCAGAATATTCCACAATTTAGAATATGGCTTAGGTCCTATTAGGCCTATATATATATATATACACACACATTGGCTAATGACGTTAAATTTTAATTAGTCCTATATTAGTCCTATTAGTAGTACTAGCCTTGAGACTATGCGCTATGGTTAAACATTGGGGTGCATGGAACTTTATAGAAATTTTCACTTTCTCATGAGTGAGCTAACAATTTCTCACACTCACAATACTTGATACTTACAAAGGAAATCTTGTATACCTATATTTTATCTATATCTCTGCTTGGAGTATATGATGCTTCACATTTGTATTGTAAAATATCTCAATGACATTTATGTAATGTATCTAAATTGTTTGTACATTTTATTATTGTAGATTCAGAAACTTTTGCTTATATTTTTGTTTATGTAGAGGACATGATGGCAAACAAGAAAACTATACAAGATCTCAGGGCACATGTAGCTCTATTTGCACCAGTGTACCCAGTAACGAAAGGCTATGCTGCACAGCTGTT
Organism: Meghimatium bilineatum; assembly: GCA_034231615.1. NCBI lineage: Eukaryota > Metazoa > Mollusca > Gastropoda > Stylommatophora > Philomycidae > Meghimatium > Meghimatium bilineatum. Next base: position 16,887,757 of record CM067298.1, on the reverse strand, counting down.
ACTGGACCGCAGCAATGGCAAGACCATTATTGCAGATGAGGAAGATCCAGACTCTCGTTCAAGCTGCGGAACCAGATAAGTGTATCATTGAAGCTTCTCTTATTTCAGCTCTGATTCGTCTTAATATGAAACTTGTGAAATATAAAAAGAGTTTAACCAAAGACTGGTCCATACTTATGGAACTTTTATGTGAACACCTCCCATCCACCAATTATCCACCATCTTGAATATTAATTAGCCCCAATTACACCTGACAATTTGTACAGTATATTCAACAGATGCGTCTTGCCTTCCCATACACAAAAATGTATAATTTGTATGGTGTTTTATCATAAATAAGTGAAATAGTTAATAATTTGACAATTCAATTAAAAGTAAATTATGCAAATTAGCCACCATTTTGAATATTAATTAGCCCCAATTACGCCTGACAATTTTTACAGTATATTCAACATACGGGTCTTGCCTTTCCAAACACAAAAATGTATAGTTTTATGCATATTTTATCATAAATAACTAAAATATTTCATAAATTGCTAGTTCAGCTTCAATTCATGGTCAAAACTTTCATCATCAGTCCGTTCATATTTTATTATGATTTTATTATTTACATGTTCTCATGTAATTATCTTTTCCTGAAATTTCAACACAAAAAAATTCATAACTTTTCACAGAATCGACCTACAAACTTGGTTGAGGTATCGTTGAATTGCAAATTTCAAGGGCTATCTAACTGTGGTGTTTATAATGTTATAAACCCAATTTGAAAATTTTGTGCTAATGCCTATATACTGTATGCATAACCGTAACCCCAATTTGAAAATTTAGTGCTAATGCCTAATTTTTCTTTTAATGTTAAAATTAATTAGTAGACCTACTAGTTTACACTCTTAAATCTGGTATTTAAATTGGAAATACAAATTTAAACATTTACTCACCACAACAAACAACACCAAAAGCAATCATTACAACGCAGATACCAAGAGCTGACTCCATTTCCCAATACGTTTTCGAAATGTCCGGTATGTATATATACTATGTATCTGCCCATTTAAATTACAGACAATAAATGTTGCCATGACCTTGTCGTGTTTCCGTTTCCACATTTCTAATTCAGAGAAATTCAGTATTGACAATTTTTTTTTTAAACCACATTTTTGGGGAAAACACTATAAAGAGCACTAACTCTTTTTTTCATTACCAATGTTCCATGATATCACATAATTAATTAATATCAGTTTTATTAGAATAAATTAGATCAGGTTACAAAGCCAGAGTATGGACAAATCTAGATAAAAAGGTATTTAAGAAATATGCAATAAAACAAAACATGGCAATTTTCCTACGTTTCCTATTGGGATCTTTTTCAAGAAACACACACACAAAAATAATAATAATAAAGACACCAAACTTTGCGTTTCTTGAAAAAGGTCCCAATATGACCGCAACGTAGGAAAATTGTAATATTGCTTTTAAAATTGCTTTTTATTGCACATTTCTTATATACCTTTTTATCTAGACTTGTTCATAGTTAGGTTAGTTAGTTAGTCGTCGGATCATCATCACTGCAAACTGGACACATCCATAGTTGCTCCGATCTCTCCTTGAGTGTATCCGCCATCACACTTCTGCTGACAGTACCGGTCCTATGCTGGTTGACCATCATTCTTCTGCGCCCTCCAAAATGTTCACCTCTAGCAACACCGCATCTCAATCCCTGATCTTTAATCCTAGCCATTGAAAAGGAATCATCATCCACATTCGTCTCACTCTCGCGTGTTATATCTCTTAAGGAGTTCAAAACGTCAGCGCGATCCATTGCCCCATCGCCCTTTGCCACAATCGCACACGATGCCAGTTGATCCGCTCTTTCATTGCCTCGAACGCCCGCATGTCCTGGCACGAAAATAAATGTAACCGCTTTCAAGCTCGCATTTCTCAAGGCCTCAATCCACTGTTCGCGAACGAGACCCACTTGTACCTTCTTAATCATACTCATAGAGTCACTCAAGATGCAGACCTGCGTTACTTTCTGTGTGCGTAGCCACTCAAATGCCTTGGTCACCGCCATAGTCTCCATGGTCATACTACTCGTAGTGACCGCAAAGGCACCACTTTCCTCCTTGATCGTTTTACCTGCGCACTGAGCTGTAAAGGCCCAAGCACTGCGAACATGCCTAATTACAGATCCATCAGTGTATATAATCACATCCCCCTCTTTGGTATTCTCACTGATTAAAGCCTGCACTTCTTTCTCCACAGCTGTGGGACACCATTCTCTGCATTCCCTGCTAAGTGATATTACTACTCTCAAACAAGTTTCGAAATCTGTGGGTAGACCTATCCATTCCGCACCAGCTGCCACATCCTGTAATCGGCACACGCTTTGTATTACATCCTCAGCACGTCCCATCCACGACCTTCCTCTCTTGAGTCTGCTGCCTTTAACTTTCTGTATTTCGGAATGCAACGGGTGTTCCTTATCTGCATGTATTTGAAGGTACGCCCGTGCACGGCAATACTGTAATCTATGCTCAGCTGTTGGGCAGTCAAGTAGGTATCGCATAGCTCTTGTCGATGTGTCTCTTGTGCATCCCAGAATGATACGCATTGCTGCATTCTGGACTCTATCCAGTCTTTCGATCTGAGTTTGGCTAAGAGTCAGAATTGCCAGTGCATATTCCACCACAGCCACAACCAAACCCTGGTACAAAAGAAATAACAATCTTTGCTCACACTGCGCAGCAGCCATAACCTTCATTGCTGCTAAGCCTTTGCCTGCCCTTATGATAATGTGGTCAACATGTTCCCTGAAACTCAGGCTTCTGTAAAAAAACACACCCAGATATCTCATTGTGCTAATTCTTTCTAAACTTTTCCCGGACAACGAAACTTGTGGCATGGGTGTCTTTACCATGTGATTGTTCAAGGAAAACCACGTCACGAATGCCTTAGCCGGATTAACCACTGCTCCCGTATCTCGACACCAATTTGTCAGTCTGTCCAGCTCCTTCTGTAGTTCCACGACGCACTCTTCTCGATTTCTGCCCTGTCTATACACCAGGATATCATCGGCATATGACATCGTTCTGCCAACACCTGTGATTTGATTGCCAGCGATATGTACTGTGTATACATTGAAAAGTACAGGAGATAGAGGCGATCCCTGTGGCAGGCCAGGGCTAATAACCGTTGGTGTAGATATCCAGTTATCACACTTAAGAACTACAACCCTGTGCATCAGGGCGGCGCCAACCCAACGCACGACAAAAGGATTAACTGCAAGATTTAACAGCTGGTGCATCAAGATATCCAAGGACACCCTATTGTACGCATCCTCAAGGTCTATTGCGACCGCACATGTCTCCATGCGCGAATCGAACCCCTCAAAAACATCCTGTGCAAATATGGCTGCATTTTGCCATGTCTTCTTTCCTGGACGATATCCTCCTAACAATGTTGGTAAACACTTATTTCTTTCAAGATAACAAGATACCTTCCGGGCCACAATTTTTTCCAAAAGCTTGCCAATCGTATTCTGCATAGTTATTATTCTGTAGCCATGTATCCTGGTGTGGTCCTTCCCAGGTTTGTGTAGTGGAACTAAATAGCTGTGCAACCAGTCTTCTTTCACTGTGCCCTTTAGAAGGCTATTATTGAACATGTCCGCCAACTCTCCCAACTCCTCATCCGTTCTTCGACTAATGTCATCGTATCTAATGCCATCTAGCCCTGGTGCTGTATTTTTTGGACTTTTCAGTGCCTTCCTGATTTCTTCAACTGTGATTAGCATATGGTTTTCCATGCTCAAGTTCTTACACGTGTCTGTGAGCGTTTTCCTGATTTCTTGATATGCCTCCACATTTCTCTGACCAATTTGTGCGGTGTAGTGTGCCAGCAATGCCACACCTTTTGTCTCGTCCGTCTTCTGCCAGACGGTATCGTCGCTCTGGAAATCGGCAATAGTCACGCGTCTTGTGAGACCATTCATGGATTTGTGTAACCGCCAGAACAATTTTAGTGACTTTTCGCGTGTGATCTCTTTGCAAAATTCGTCCCATTTAGGTCAGAGAAATGTGGAGGCATATGATGAATGGGTCATAGTTAGGTATTCCTAGTAACCTGTTTATCTTAGGAAGCCAGAGGAAGACCACGGAAAAGATGGATAGAAAACGTCAGGGACATTCTGAACAGACACGGTCATAGCACAGCAGAAGCCAATCATTTGACTGAAGAACGCAACCTTGATCTCCAGTTACCACTACGCTTAACGGCAAGAGTGGATGACAAACCACCTGGGGAAAGACAATAGACAAATATAATGAATGTAATTATATACAGGCATATGCGAAATCAGCCAGGCAATCATGTATATTCTCAATTTTCTATAGTCTAGATGCTTTCGGTATTTATTGTTGGAAATTATTTCAAAAGTCACCAGTCTCGTGATATAATTGCACCCACAAAGAAATTTTTTTTTTAAAGCATCCCAGTTCAGGTGCCGATCACATATTTCGCCAATTTCCTAAATGTGAGCGAAGTTAGATGTGCATAGGGTCATTAGACTGTGGACATCAAAAACTTTAGAATATCATGAAGAGATGGATTTCCGCTACACCTAATCCGTCTCATAGCATTATATCAAGACCAGCAAGCAGGCGTGAGAATAAATAGTGAAAATCTGATTGATTCAGCGTGAAAATGCGAGTCAGACAAGGATCACCATATATCTTCAATATTTATGCAGAGAACAAAATAAGGAATGTAAGAAATGACCAGAGAAATAACTTTGATCCACTCAACATCTGAGGACACGAGATACCAGAACTAAGATATGCTAGTGATGTAACATTATTGGCACAGTCAAGCAGGTCTCAAACACCTCATAAGCTGCGTTAAAGAACATAGTGAAAAACAAAACCTATTTCTGAATGGAAACAAGACCAATATTATGACAAGCGACAAAACCACTAGCAAGTAGCTAATTTAGATCTCTCCAATTCTGTCTGTTTAAAGTTATTCTGTGCAGCTATTGAATAGTGTATATATTGATTGTTTTACTTTCTCTAAGTATTGTTCTTCTGAGTGTTTCTTTTGGTCTACCCCTGGCTCTTTTGCCTGTAGGTATCCATTCAAGAGATTGGTGGTGTATTCTGTTGATGTCTGCGCGTAGGACATGCCCAATGTAGGACCAACGGCGTTTTCTGATATCTGTGATGAAGTTTTCATTCGTCTCTTCTCTGATTTTATCATTCGATTTTAATTCATTCCAACGTGTGTTAGTTATCCTACGAAGACATTTGTTCTCGAAACTCAGAGTTTCTTTTCTGAAGATAAAGAACTTTTCAAGCTCTCACATCCATTATGATATGATGATAGCACCGGCTTATTTCTGTTTAGCGGAGATTAAATTGTGCTATGATTTAATGCCGCGAAGGCACATCGGAGGAGAAGGGATGATTGTGGACCTTATGAATCGATTTTCGCACTGAGAGCCCTCCGCACCCAGGGTTGTATTGTCGGGCTGGTGAGTCGTCCTTTTTTAGTCGAATGCAAGTTTAGCATAGATACGGCAGCCATTTCGCTAATACAAATGAAACGGCAGTGTGACGTCATAAACAGCTAACCGCGCGACCATCATCATCATCAAGTGCCGTCTCCGCAACGAAGGTTGGCTCGACCATCACAAACTATTAAAAAGTGCAATCGGTTACTTAAAAACTGTGAACGCAGTAAAACGTGGTAGGCACCTGATCTAGGATTAGAACAAGACAGAGGTGCTAAAGATATTCAGAAAAACGTTACACGATTTCCTATTATATTTTAAAATGTTAGTTAATATTTGAACTAGATTTATTCCAGATCTGCCCAATCCCAGAGCAATATTTGAACTAGATTTATTCCATATCTGCCCTATCCCAGAGCGTTATGGAGCTATCCCAGAAGCAATATATCGGTGAGACTGGCCTTAGACTGAGCGACCGCTTCTGTAACCACTTGCATGCTATCAAACACAGAACACCCACTCCTGTGGCCAATCACTTCAACGGCGATGGCCACCGTGGTGTCATTGACATTCAGGTCACTGCCATCAGATCCTGCACCACCGATGATAGATCTAGGTACGCCCTCGGAAATCGTCTCATTTTCGAGTTGGGTACCATCAGGCCATTTGGACTCAATTCCGACCACTCCTTCGCTTTGTTCTCGGTCGTATTGGTCTTTGTTACGTCATCGTTTTGTTCCTCTCGTTCCACCTGTATTATCGTCTTTGTGTACTTCCTGTTCGTATGCTTCCGGTATCTATCTTACTATCACATTTCACTCGGATACGCATACATTTTTACTTGTGGTTTTTTAAATGTTTGTATGTTATGTCCGTATCTTGAAAAAGGCCTATTGGCCCGAAACGTCGACTTTGTCCTGTGTATTGTCATCTGTAGATTATATTCTGTGTTTTGTTTTGTTATATGTACCATATTTACATCCGTTAGTGATAGTGTGTAGTGTTTTAGTCGTCATTCAGTAGGACTTCATAACCTGTCTCACACGTGAGTATTACTATCCCAGAGCAGGGCAGAAGATATCTTTTCACTAAAGATGGGGTTTTATCTATAACAAAAGTCATTAGTTTCTTTTCGTGTGTAATTCCCTCTTTTAAAGAAATTTGATAACCTTTTCTTGCGAAAAATCATTAAGAGAGGGGTTTTACTGCCTTTTAGCTGAATTCCTAGTTCGTAAAGTCTTGTTGTGATTTGCAAAAGACCGGGTTTGAACCCAAACTCCCAAATCGCATCCATTATCTACGGGCTTGTCCTTGAGAATTTTCTGGCTTTTTTTATGGTTTGAGTTAGGGTTAGAATAGTTGTGTTTTACATAACTAACCCCAACCTAAATAAATATATATTTCTATTATTAAATTATGAACATGAAATTGACACACAGACAAGGGAAATAATTAAACATGTGGAGTATGAGGATGTACTGGATGAGGCCCTGATTACATCGTACCCTCTCATCTTCACCGTCGGTGTCGCAGACTATACAATGTGATTGTTAAGAGAGAACCATGTCACTACATCATTCTCTTGGTTGATCAGTGCCCCTGAATCATCACACCAGAAGTTGATACAGTGTAGCTCAGTTTGTAGTGATTCAACAGTTTCTGTTCTATCTCTTCCTTGTCTGTATATCAGGATATCATCCGCAAAGGACAGTATTCTACCTCTTCCGTCGAGCTGGTACTATGTGATTGCCTCTGTGTAGACATTGAATAATACAGGTGAGAGGGGAGATCCCTGTGAAAGACCTGGGCAAATTGTTATGAGTTTAGATGTCCAAAAACCGCACCTGAGAGCCACCTTCCTTTCAAGCAATACTGCTGATATCTATCTGACGATGAAAGGGTCAACATTAAAGAGCGTGTTGATGAGGTACTCGAACGGCACTCTGTTATAATGTCCTTTAAGTCAATCGAGACAGCACACGTTTCCAGACCTACATGGATATTTCTACCAGAACTATGTTTGCATCAAATGTGTTTAACCTAACAAACATCTGGAAACAAAAAAAAAACAAGTAAATATACCAAACTACGACAGTTCATCTCCAATGTAATATTTATATTAACATGATTACAAAAGTAGGAAAATAAGAAAAGCACTGGAGAATAGATTAAATTCATTTGGAAAGAAATGTTTTAGAAAGTTCTTATATAAGAATATAAATATTGGTTGGAATTCGAGTCAAACACACAAGTAGGAGAAAACATTAATTAAATAGCAATATGTATCTACAACAATAAGAAAAAAAGACGATGAACTGATATCGCTATGTACTTTGAATGAATGAAAACAGACTTCAGCAACACGCATTAAAAATGGGTACCAAATGGCAAAAGAAAAAGAGGAAGACCAGGAGAGACTCTTCGCAGAACAATCAACAAAGAGAATTTGACTACGATATATGTCTCAAAAACATGTAAGATTTACACACAGTAGCATGACATCGCTGGAACTGGAGAGCTTAGGTTTCTGCCCTATGCACAGTATTCAAAATCAACAAGATGATGTGATTCATAAGAACATTGATCAAACAGAATATCAAAGTTATCTTCTGGAGCACTTTTTGGGTACTTTCTAATGAAATGGCAGAATTTTTGATGAACTGGAGAGCTTTCTCTGGATTTATATCTGAATGATATTTTGTGGAACCTATGTCATACAAAGACAGTTAGACTTCAACATCAGCATAAATTCATCTGTACTAATGCTACTAAACTATTTTTGATGCTTTCCTATATAGTCGGCACACACATTTAGCAAAACAAAACTGATAAAAAACAAAAGAAGGAAAAAAAGTTGGAACCAGCAATAGTAAAAAGGAAATCAAGAGAAGCAATCTATTTTGGTGGTCATCAACCCTTTATTTAATTCAGAATGCCATAAATAAAATCCATAACTGTAAGGGGCGTAGAGTCCTCCAGTGATTTCTATCTTCAGTGATGCAGATGAGAGTGGAATAATCTTGACTGTTCCTTTCTTTGATATTATCTGCCCATGATATTCTTTGGTCCCGTCCTGCTCCTTCCACTTTCAACTGTTCCGTACAATATTTTGTCATCAAATAAATGCCATCAGCTGTGCTCACCAGATGAAATCTACCTTTCACTCAAATGTGCTGCTTTACAGAATAATTTGCCTTTCATAAGAAACTGCGCTAAAACTTGGTTATTAACTGTGCATACTACGGTGAACATTTTGTCCATCAATAATTTTGTAATTTTTTATTCTGTTCATGATTTACTCTCATATTTAGAATAGGCTCCAAGTAACACAAGAGAACTTCTCACGTTCATAGACATGTATTAAACATGTCATATAGAAGTAGTATGGGGTTAGCAAAATAGTCATATAAAACATAACATGAAAAAATGAAATGACAATTCAATAATAACCAACAAAGTATAAATTAAATTTACAATAATATATTTTTTGTTAAAGTCATCTATTCAAATTAACTGGGAGTATTTATTTCGAGGTTTCTATTGATTTGTTATAAGTACAAGGTGTGTTCAAATGAAACCCATGCTGTGTCACCTATGTCAGCACATGAGAAGCGTGAAGACATCATCATTCATGTAATAAGTACACATCGATGAAGAAATGGTCACGTGGTTATTCTCTTCATATGCTTAGTGTTGTGCAGGCAGCCGACAACATGGCTGGTGTGATAACTGAATCCATCCAAATTTGACCAACGAGTAGTGATGAGTTTTTTACGGCCGAAGTATGTTGATCAACCAACATTCATCTGTGCCAATAAAAACAGCTCAAATGATTGTTTAGAAGGCATGTTCTCAGTAGGTACCACAATTATTGACTGAACATCATAAGGAAGAATGAAATGGGTGGAGTTTGAGCCATTTGCATCATTACCATGTAGAGGGTAATGCATTTCTATGTGGCAAATAGTGGCAGGTGATGAATCGTGGTGTCATCACTTTGATACATGCAGAACAGCAGCTACCATGCAATAGAAACATCCTGGATCACCATATAGTATAAAAATTGGTTCCATAATCGCAAAGCATATCCCCTATATTTCGTTATTAGGACCCTGGGAGGAGGGTTAGGTATAGTGTTTACAATAAATTTAACGCTAGTACATGTCCCACCCCTTCGTGATGAGGGAGACAAACAAGATAAAAACTTTTACGGGTGCAAAATTCTTAAAGATTGTTAACAGGAATTAGTAGTAGGGGGTATGCTTTGTGATTACTGTTCCCAAAATTCAAATTACAAATTTCTGCAGGAAAAGTTATGTTTATTGCCTTTTTTGACCAAGAAGGACTCTTTTTAGTGAACTTAAAAAGTCTAGTGTGAAACATTAATACTACTGGCTACAAGAGCACAATAGACAAACTGCAGAGTCCATAAAGAATAAGCAACCAGGCATGCTGTCGCATGATGTCATTCTGTTGCACAACAATGCTTACTAGCATGATGCGAAAGTTGTGCAGGAAGTGCTAATACAGAAACGATAGAAAGTTCTGCCACATTCAGTCTACAGCCTCAAACTATCACCATGTGACTTTAATTTGTTTGGAACCTCAATGAAAGCTCTAAAGGGACAACAATTTCACTCCAATCAATATGTCATGACTGTGGTGACCAATTGGTTCAATGAGCAAATGAAATTCTTCTTTTCGGATGGATTCATTATTTTACCTGTCATGTTTTTGACTGCCTGCACAGGATACTAAACAGATAAAGAAAATTATCACATGTTCATCAGTATGTACTTATTACATCAGTGATGCCGCCTTCATGATCCTCGCATGCTGGCATAGGTGACTCAGCACAGGCGAGCATCATTTGAACACACCTCGTATTTCTCAAAAAAAGACATACATAAGATTAAGAACATATTATTTATGTATAAATGCCATTTCAGATATCTTCAAATAATAGAAATAAATCATTTAAAAATGCACAAGGTTTGGTAAACATTTTTATGACAAGTGCAGATATGTATCTGTATATATATGGCAAACAAGAATAACAAAATAATAAAGTGCACATATACAAATTCACATACTTCAGTTTTATGAGTATCTATAACCCACAGTTTCTTAGTCTTCCTCCTTGTCCTTCCATGTGAATACTACAGAGGAATCCTGTTACAACAAATCTGGTTTTAACAAATTTCTCTGTATAACAAACGTTTTCAAAATGGCCAGTGAATGATATTAATTTACAAATGGTCTTTGGTACAAAAAAGATTCCACTCTACTCCAGAAGCCATGCAGAAGACAGGTGTATCAGGCCAAAAAGTGCAGATATAGCAGAGAAATTGTTAACCATGACACAATGTATTCCGTTCTCTGGACTACATCCTGCGAACTTGTCGGAGTTTGAAAACGAATGCATAAAAGTATTTGCTGACATATTAGTATATGTATTTATTGAGTATACCATGTTCTACCCCCTCAAACATCAAAACAGACTACAAATTTAACAGGTCTGCTCAAAAGCAGTATGAAAATATGAAGACTTACAGTGTAAATATAACATAAACTTCTGTTGTAGACAAACTAATGTGTAAAAAAAAATATTGTATATTACTGGAGTTCCAATTAAACATCACCAAAGCTTGTAAAACAGCACTATAGTTATAACAAAATAATGGCAACTTTTAAAGAGCAAAACAATAACATCTATTATTAACAATAACATTTGCTTAAAAACAAAATATGAGTAGTTTATACAATATAATAACTTTGAAATGGAACATTTTAGCACAAACACAAAATATAACAAATCTAAAGGAAAAAATTTAGTACCTAAAAAAACCCACAGAATCTCAAGGTACTGATTAATAAAGTTATATAATGTATAATAATTGCATCTGCAAATAATTAACAATCTGTGCAGTATGCTTTATTGAACTGAATTACAAACAATGGAGCCATTGTATCCTTTTGTGCAATGGGGAGGTTTCTCCAGAGCTTTATTTTATGTCCAACAAACTCCAATTTTTTTCCTATTCAGAAAGGATAAAATAAAATTCCTAAGAATATGATGGACAACAGAGATGAACCATCACAATCCACACAGACCTGAACATAGAAGATTGGTTCCTCAAAACCATAAAAATACACAATCTAACAAACTTCAGACATTTGAAAAGACACAATGAGATAAAAAAAAGAGTAGTCAAGGAGGAAAAGATCTCAAGAAGCAGAACTGGAGGTAATCCAAGATATTAAAGATCTTCTGAATGTTCCACTGGAAAAAGCAGAGCAGATTGCACAGAACAGAGAGGACAATATTCTACAAAGGACATGTCACATGGAATAGAAGAAAACTAATTGTAAAGGTGATGTGGGGCTTCTACAATGATAAAATCTTCACTATATAGGGATGTAATCTATTAGGAATTTGCTGTTGCATTTTGGTTCATCTATTGGGCCACTTGGTGAGACTTTCAGACCTTCCTTATATGGATCTTTACAGTATTGAAGACAAACTTTACAAGTGCATAAGACACAATTACTAAATGCAGTGGGTTCAATTCTAGGTATGTCTGATTCTCTAGCCCACCAAGCTGATAATGGACGGGTACCAGACTTTTTAGTAAATCTGGAATTCATCATTACAAATAATTTGAAAAAAAAAAAAAAAGTTAAACTAGATCAGTTAAACCACTACTGATTATAATTTAAAGGCAGAATAATCTAAATATTATGACTCAGTACACAATGGAAAAAATTACTTTTATTTGTAAATTATGGGATATAATGCAATTGTAACATTGCTGGAATTTAAGAACTCAACAAAATTAACTTAGATATAAATGTAGCTGCAAGAAAACCACAAAGTTAGTCCCAAGCAAATGCCTGCCTAAAAAGTGATAAATAAAACATAAAATATAAATAAAATAATGACTGTTACAAAATAAACAGTCATTATTTACTACAGAAAACATCCTTTTCTTTTCTATATGCAATATAGTTCTTTTATTTATTGTTATATATTCATTTTTCTATTTGATATTTATAATAGGCCTACCATAACATTATAACTCAATATAGTAATTATCACATGAATTCAATACAGAAGAAATGTCTTCAGACAAAAAACAGACGTGGATACCAAATATTCATAAAAATTATAGATATAAACTTCTGAAATGTACAATTAATTCTCTTGTGGTAGATGATATTTACCATTCTCCTCTTCTGCTATGTTCAAGAGGGACAGTTTTAGTATTTTTTGTTTTGTTTTGAAAGGTGAAATAATTTTTTGGGATGGTCATTTTTTTGGTCTCTTGTATTTTTTTATGGCTTCCATCAGTGCTCCTTTCCAGCGGCTCTCCATATGAATCGATCTCACATACTACTATGGACGTTGATCGCACCTCTATACAAATTAGTCTCAGAGCTTGGTTCTGCATCCGCTCCAAAGACAAGATGGTAGTGTTGCTCACAACTGTATGGAGAAGAAGATTGTAATCCATTACTGATCTGTGGGTACCATTAATACAAACAATTGTATTACCAGTACAATGTAGATGATCAGCTTTTGAACCATCAACAAGTAGGACCAAGTATTGCGTGTGAGATGGGTCCACTAATCACTAGATTATTAAGCCAACAACAAGACTAATACTCCAAATAACTCTTTTATATGTAAATGAGAACCCATAGTTTTAAATGGTTTTCAGTACATAGGATTTACTGTAGACATGTCTATTAACTGACAACTGTCAAAGTCAGATATATCAGATCATTGGCACAAATAAAATGAGAACACAATGTACCTTCATCTTTGGATTACATCCTGATGGAAATCTAGTATGACCATTTTCCTGCTACAAGAAAATTAAGTAATTGTTTGAGAATACTTTTAAAAAAACTGACAACAATACTCAAGTCAACATATATTTTATCACATTAACAGATCTTCAAGCACAAAACTGGTTAGGGGTAAAGAAATACTTCATTTACATACACTGGATACAACACATCAAAATGACAGTTTTGTTGGCAACAAAAAAATCATATACTATCCGAGGACAGTAAATTCTGTATATATTTAAGTATATCGAAGCCTGTTTCCCAGGGCACAATAGTAGCTATCAGCTGTGACCGATTTACTGGTTTATTTTTACGTGTAATCTTTCCTATTAACTTGTACAGTTTAAACCCGGACCTAGGCATGGTTGTGTCTTGAGATCTCAAAGCAAGGCTCGGACAGAGGTCATTGTACCCATCCCCAACATAAATGACATGCTTGTAATCAATTCCTTCAGATTGACCCATCTCAATAAAGTTGTTCAGAATATGACCTTTGCACAAATTGACTGTGCTAAGTGTACACCAATCCTGAATATGGTAGGGTTTAATGGTAAGGCAGCCATTTTGATCAAACTCTGCTGGATTTGTGAAAACTTTATTTATCACAGAAGATAGCCCCTTATCTTTTAGAACATGTTCTATAAATACTGAATTGGAATCTGAAATAATGATATGATCAAAGCATCCAGCTGCAGATGTAAACTCCAGAAGTTCTTTCATACCTCCGGTCAAAGGGATCTCCGATATACAAGACAATATTTCATCAGGTGTGCTGCCATTGATGTGTAAATACCTGTAAATAAGGAATTATTATTTTATAAAGGTATGTTTATTTCACATTAAATCATCTTCTTCATCTGCGATCATTCTTCAGGATGTAGTAATAATGGAATTCATTGTGTCATATCATGGTTTACAGATAAGCTGCGATATCTGTGCCTTTCTGCCTGACATATCCAACATGACTTCTGAGTCACTTTGACTATATGAGATGGGACAGCCAACTCAACCCTTAAATCTTCCTAGTCGCCTCTTATGACATGCATGGAAGGTGAACACGGTTGTTATTTTGTACTCCATTTTTGGGTCACATGGGCAGATTAGAGGTAAAGCTATCTACCACAAACAATTAAGAGCTATACACTATAACAATAATGGAATTTGTATATATTTTGAAGTTGTAAATTAAAATATTTCATTTTTTAGGGACATTAGGTTGATTATCATCTTCTCACACTGGATATATTCATAGGTGCTCTGATCTCTGAGGGTATAACAGCTGATGGTTCTGGTTCTATGCTATTTTTGAAATCTTTGTTAGGTTTTTAGTGGCTACACCTATCCTCAATTCCAAATCACGTGTTCTCAATATTGACTCATGGCCATGTATCTCAAAATCCTGTGATTATACAGATTCACAAAGAGCGCTGAGTATGTCTACTTGGTCCATAGGTTTACCACTTGTTATGGTGTTGAGACTAGCTAATTTGTCTGTCCATTTGTTTCCCACCACACCTGCATGTTCAGGGATAAAGATAAGAGTGATTTTTCACAGTGGGGCCCACATTTTAGCTCTCTTTAATGGTTCCACCCATCTTCTACATACATCACTTGTTTTGACTTTCTGAATCACATTCATTAAGTCACTTAGTATGCACGCATGGAAATAGGCATATAATTTCAGCCAGTTTAGTGCTTGCATTACGGCAAACACTTCCATCATTAGACTGTTTGTTGTTGCGGTAAAGGCCCCACTAGCTTCATGTACTATTCTTTCGTTCGATCTGGCAGTAAAGGCCCATACGCACTGCTGGTAACAGATGACCGACCTATCAGGTAAATCACAACATCTGTATCATTTGCATGTTTGCAGATGAGTGCCTTGACCACAGCCTCCATGCTGATAGGACCACATTCAGTATGATGATGAATGTTGAAGTCATTACCGCCGTTTTAATTAACTCTCAGGGTCTCACAGTTCGCACTTCAAAATATTCAAGATGGCATGTGTTAATATGAATGAATGACATCTTTGACCACTTCAAAGTTTTTTGGCACCACATTAATGTTTTTTGCCTGGTATATACAGATGCTCATGGTAATGGGAAAGAAAATGAGATCTCTTTCAATTAACTACAGTGAAATACTTGATCCAGACCGACAAAATATTATGTAATAACAGAAATTAGCTTTATACAGTACAAATAATATAGAATAAATATAATTGGAGATTTTGAAAAGTGTTGTTATATAGGGAAATTTGTTATAACAGAATCTGCTATATAGGGATTCCCCTGTATGTACTTGACAATGAATAAGTGGGGGGGGGGGGGGGAATTTTGTAACAGCTTCATTAGGAACCGATGTCGAAAATACTGCATGTTATGACACATCTAGGCTATGATTACGGAAGTTCAGTATGCCATATGGTACTAGTAGAAGTAGATACCCATGGTGTAGAGGACAAGGAGTCTGTTGAACAAATGAGCTGTTAACAAACACATGCATAGATAACACAATGACATTCCACGATACAAGCCCATCTAGTAACTTTTCTCTTTGGCGAACCCTATCTCTTCTCCCTTTGATCTTTCCAGTGGTTATTAAGTGTTCAAGCTGTGTTCTTCTCAGCACATGCCCTAGAAACCGTGACTGTCTGCCTCTAATGTTTGATATGATTGATTTTTTTTACATCAGCATCAATGAGAACCTCTGCATTAGTTTTCTTGGCTGTCCATGGTAATTTCATCATTATTCTCAGAAATCACATTTCTGTAGCCTCCAATTCACTTTGAATTTTCTTGTTTATAGTCCATGCTTCACATCCATACAAAAGAATTGGTTCGATATAACATCTCAGCACCCGAATTCTGATCGTGAAAGAAATGCTCTTTATTAATATTTGTTTAGTTGTTATGCTGGTGCTCGGATATCTATGTAGTGGTGTCAGTTGATAGGATATTACACTGGCCTTTTGACATCTAATCTCAATTTCCCTATCTAGCTTTTTTTTCATTGTCACATTTTCACAAACAATTTATTTATAGTATTCCTGTTATTTGTCATCTTTTCTCTCAATATTGCTGAGATATCAGTATACATAACACCTTTTTAAGCAGCAATATTCTATGTAATTCTCTCATTCTAGTGGAATCCCATTATAACAACTTGGTACAGACTGACAAAATATGTATGTAATAACAGAAATTTTCTATATCCATTACAAACAATATAGAATAAATATAATTGAGGGTTTTGAAAAGTGTTGTTATATAGGAAAATATGCTATAAAGGGATTCCAATGTATTTAGCTGTTTTCTGTTTGTTCATTACAAGTCTCTATAAACTTTATCTATGCTTCAGCCTGCCAAATCTTTTTGTTTCCTGGATATTCTATAAACAATATGTTTATGCTTCATTGAAGCTGTATCAAATATCTCATGTTTTGTGATAATGATTGATGACTTGAAATAAGGTATTTAGGTGTTAAATATGCTTTGAGAGTTAAAATACATAAAGACAACATACTTGAATATTTCTCCCATATAATCAGTCCAGCCATCTTCTTCATACAGATTTTTTATATCCTCAGGTAGTTCTCCACCCGGAGCAAGTCTGGTTACATATTCATCACTGTTCTCATCAACCAGTGAGTGGTCAAAATCAAACACCAACAGAAATCTCTTGGGCTTAAGATCTGACATCTAATATGAAATAGTAAAACAACTTTAAAACTACATTTATAATACAAGGAACAAACTTTGCCATAAATTGTATGAGCTTGCAGTTGAACTGCAAATAAAGAGGGTTGAGGGCATTAACAGTTAAAATTCAATGTTACAATTTGATCAATTTATATGGTATAGATAGAAACTACAAATCAGAAAGCAAAAGTGCTTCACACAGGATATATGTTGGAGGCTCAATGCAGTAGTCCATATATGCTCCAACACAGGATATCTTATGAAGGCTCAATACAGTAGTCCTTATATGCTCTAAGTGCTATAGGCAGATATTGCAGATTTGTTATAGAGATAAACCTGGTATATCAATCAATCAAGTGCCATATAAACCTCAGTTGGTAATTTCTTTTTGTGCCACAATGACAACTCAACCAAAAATTTCTCTCGTCGTCTTCCTCTGTCTCTTCTCCTCTTGATCTTTCTGGTGGTCACTAATGTTCAAGTTTTACTTTTCTCATTACATGCCCTATAGATCTTGATTGTCTGCTCCTAATGTTTGCTATTGGATGGCAAAATAACAAGAGGAAGACCAAGAGAGACTCTTCATAGAACAACCATCAAAGAGGATATGACTATGGTATTCAACAACATACAAGAATTACACACAGTAGCATCACATCGCTCAAATGGGAGAGTTCTGGTTTCTTCCCTATGCACTGTGTTCAGCACTGAAGGAACATAGATAGACAAATTTTTGCTATAATTTGTTGTTTTACTACAGAATCTCTGAGAACTTCTACAACTTGGTTGTCCGTGGAATTTTCACCATCCTTCTTAAAAATCACATCTCAGTTGCCTCCAGCTTATCTTGAGCACTTTTGTTTACTGTCCATGCTTCGCTTCCACAAAGAAGGATTGGCTAAATATAATATCCTAGCACTAGAACTTGTGTATGCATTGATATAACTCCATTGCATAGAATGTTTCTCATTTTTTGAAATGTTGATTTGCCCTGTTCTTGATCTCATTAGAGCACCGGTCATCTCATGTTAAAATGGTGCCAAGGTACTTGACTTTATCCGCTTGATTAAATTTTGCATCATTGATATTAATACTGCATTTGGTATATGCAAAAAGTATACTGTTTTTTTTACTTTAAAAGCGACTTTCAATCCTGTATCTTTCATCAGCTGGTCATGTCTATGGTCGACTATGGACTGGGAATTCTCACACTATGACAATTACAAAATGATTGATAGAGCATGTGCAGAATGAAGGGATGCTTATAGTCCTCCTTGGTTGCACTAGAGATTCTCCTACTGTAAAAATGGGATATATTTATGGGCTCTAAGCACTACATTCTTGATTAGAAACTAGCTTCAGAGCATGTGGGACATTCCCATTAGTGCTCTGCCCTCCATTCCAGTGTATGTAGACTCAGAGTTCCGGTCAGGTGCTGCTTGCGTGATCTGGGCCTTCCAAAAAAATTACTTTTCCTTCTGTTCTACGTAATACATTCCCATCACAAACAAGTCCAAACAAAAACATACAAGCATGTCATCTCTGACCATAGGTACCTACTACACAATAACAATGGTGATTGAAAGGGCAAAAGAATTAAAGTGCAGTTTGTTGGGGATGGCAGAAGCTGAAAAGACCATATGAGAGGTAACCACAGTCTTGTGCTTATCAACAGAAAAAGAATGGCACCTGAATAACCGGGTCATGATAGACATTTACAAAGTATAATCACACACACACCCCCCCCTTCCCCGACAGGGAATGCCGAGATTGGTACAATAGAAAGGCACACTTTGAAACAGACCAACTGACTGTTAATAACGCATGGAATAATGATGTAATTGTATTTGCTGATGGATTTGTGTATAGAGATAAGAGTTCTGGCTGGCGTTTTATAGTTAGTGCTCGTGGTAGAGTAATAGTGGTAAATTTTTCTTTCAGGTGTACACTGCGCTATAAATAGCACACTGTTTTCATTTTTAACTATGGATTTCTGTGTAACACCAATGAAATTAATGGCTGTCGTGAAGTCACATTCCGACAATCACTGAGTTAAAATCTAGACACAGACGAAATTATTTCATAATCTGTTTTTTTCCAATTTACATATTTAAAAAAACTTTTCTTATGATTTGTACTGCATGTTCATTAGTTCTGCATGCTATACACGGAGCGAGGTGTACGCACACATTAGAAATATTATTTGAAATCACACAACAAAGGTTAGCGAATACCTCAAAATCAGAGCAAAGGTCACAGTGTACACCTGAACGAAAAATGCGCCGTAATGGTAGAGCACAGTGGAACATAAAGAACAACTACATCCAGTATGAGGATGGAGGCGGTTACTGCAACCCTCATGCAGCTCTCTGGGACTCTATTGATAAGGCAGTTATCTTATCTGTATTCTAGTCCATGCTTTGAAAGATTCAAAATAGCATGTGTGGATGCTACAAGTGCTGAAATTACAAGTGGATGGCATATTATACAGCTAAATCCAAGCCTCAGATGGCATATTATACAGCTAAATCCAAGACTCAGATGGCATATTATACAGCTAAATCCAAGCCTCAGATGGCATATTATACAGCTAAATCCAAGCCTCATTAGTTAAAGTATATAATGCATTCAAATAAAATCTCCAACTTGATTTGCTTAGAGTAATCAGTAATGGCGTTAACTGTGGTATCCCGTTTTCTTGATGTCATCAAAGCCGATTTTACAGGTATAGTATCCTATGAAAGAAGACCTACATAGTCACAACAGGCAAGAATGAGGACAACAGAGATCCCTACAGAGGGAGACAACGTGAGAGATATTAATTAGACAGTTTAACAACCGGCACGACAGGGAAACAAAAATGAGGCGATTCTGATACATAATAGTTTAGGTGGAGAGCCATGATCGCCTACGCCAGTCGGCATTGCACCTGATGATGATACCCACAGGTCATAAAATAGTCATACAATGCTATCTATTATTAAACTATATCTGTGTGTTGCATAATTTAAACAAAGACAATTCTGGGGTAAAGTAATTTGACGACGTTATTTCTAGTTCACATTAGCAAACTGCAAAATTATTACCTTTGTAACTTTGTAAATTATGCGGTGACACAGCTGACAAGCATAAATGTGATCACAAAAGTTGAGCGAAGGATTTCATGAGAAACAATATGAGCTAAATTTTAACTAACCTGCGACGTTTACCGTTGAAACCAAGTTGATTAATGATAATATTTACATATTTTATACTCTATGCTGCCTTATTTAATATAATTATATAATTAATTATATAAATAACCACTATTTTATTTTCCCTGTTGAGATTATATTAAATAATAAATTATTTAGTAGTGCACTTGAAGTAAATTATAGTATAGACGTTCGTTTCGTATGAACAATATTTATAGATATTTTAAATGAGTGACTTCCCTTACATAACTCGGATTTTTGATAAATCGATATTGATTATCATTATCGTATTACAACTTTGAGATGTGGATAATAGAGAAGAATAGGGAGAACATCATGAAAAAAGAAGAAAACAAAGAAAGAGGTTCTAACAATACTTAATATGAAGAAATAATTATTAAAAGAAATAAAGATGAAGCCAATATATAGTATTTTGGACACATTGTCAAGACTCAATATATGACAACGTGTTGAAGTCTTCAATGAAGACCTTACGTGAGGGTAAAGTCAAAGGGAGGTTGACAATTGGTATACAAGAGATACAAGTGGGGGAGTAACATCACAAGATGATCAGGTTATAGTTTAGCAGAGTGCACCATCAAAACAAGAGACAGGGGATATTGGAGGTCACTTGCAGCCAACATTCGTTGCGGAGACGGCAAGTGATGATGATTACAACTCCAACGGAAGTGAATTGGATAGTTACCATCGACTGTTTGCTTGGTAACAGGAAGAGGTCTGACAATTGTAGTTAAGCCGTTGTCTTCACATATCTCTAGTATGCCTCCGTGGCTTTGATGTCCTTTGTAAAACTACCCACCGAATTCTAAATCTTATGGTAACTTAGCATGGCTACTGTTATGCATGGCAGACGCAAAGGCTCTCATCAAAGAGGTACGAGTTGAGTTATGATCAATCAGGTTATTTTTTGTAAGCAGAGTTATACTGATTAAGCAATACGACTTCAAGCTGACATAAGAACTAAGTGTTGAAATCAGAGGATAGTTAATCAATCAATGTCCATTAGGTATATAATTGTAGAAAACATTTGAATATTAGCACTAGTAGATATATTTTCTTGCTAATTTTTTATATATTGACTAAATTTACTGCATTGGAATGGTTACACACTTTTACGTGAGATTTTCATTGTCTTCTACTACATTAAGATCTGATTGATTCCCTTATTGAGAACATTGTTGTTCCAGACTATTTCATCAAATAATAGGGCATATAATTTAGTTTTCTTTCACATTGTTCTGCATGTTTGTGTTGATAACAATGATTTACAATGCATTTCTGCCGTAGCGACGATTTTATGTAGGCCTAGGCATCTGTGGGCTATCCATTTGTAAAACTGAATTTCAATTTATTCTAAAATTATATTTTTAAAATTACTTAATTGATAGAAGCTGTTGAAGAGTATGTATATTGATGACCTCCTTGACTTGGTGCTTAAATATACTTCTCACTCTGCATATGTCTTATCCTACTAGTGCCACATTTATTAGAAAATTCTCCTAGTCAGTGCCTAGACGTGTCATTAGCTAGTTTATTCCTTTTGTGCCACAGGTGGCACATTGGGCAGAAGTTTTGATTCCTCATGTATTGCGGTCCACTGCTTGTAGTTTTTGTTCTTGTATGGTCTTGCAGCCTTTTATTTCGCCATCATTAAGTATGGTGTTTTTTAATGTTGCTTTATGCCTTCCTCATTTTCTTTTACCCTCAGGTGTCCACATAATGGCTTGTTGGTTTATTCTGTTTTCATCTAGTCTTAAAATGTGACCCAGGTATTTCCATCTGCGTTTTCTTATGATGTTTGAAACATATTCTTGGTGTATTTTGTTTCTTAAATCACTATTTGTAACGATATTGCTTCATTTTATGTTCATCAGTTTCCAGAGATATTTGTTTTCGAAGCTGTTTAATTTTTGGTCAGTTGCTTGAGTTGATTTCCAGCTTCCATACAACTGGGACAATACAGGAGTTGAATAGCTTTAGCTGGGTGTTTATTCCTAGATCTTTTGATTTCTAGATATTATTTAGAATAGTGAATGTGCTAGCTGCAACTGCTATGCATGTATTTATTTCTTTCATTGAGTCTACATTCAGCTGCCCAAGTAATTAAAGTTGGAGACTTTCCAGTATTAGGTTGCTTACTGAGATGTTATTTTTATACTGAGACGTGTCATTACCGTATTCATATTGAAAATTTTGCTTTATGAAATAGCCCATAGGCCTATAGGTCAACAGAATATGAAATAATATATATAATAGGCCTTTTTATTACTTCATGTCGTTAAGACACATAGTCTTATTTTCACTTTTTTTACATACCGGTAGTGTTTTTACATTTTCTTTGATGGTTTTTCTACAAAGAGTATCTCTTGGTTTTCCTTTTACATTCTGGTATCTATGTTAATGTTTGTAGTGGCAGTCTTTTAAAATTCATTTTAAGTACATGTCCAATATAAGTCCATTGTTTTCTTATTATTATTGTAGATACATATTGTTGCTTGGTGTCTTTCTCTTATTTTCTTGAGTCTATTTCTGTTTCCATAACATAGTACTTTTGATCTGACTGAAACAAAAACTCTCATCAAAAGAAAATACAAACATACATGGAGTCAGAGAACAGGCAGTAACTTTCCACAGGACCACATTGTAAAGCTAAGCAGGTCACAGCAAACCACAATTTGTACAATCCACACAGGACACTGCAGACTATAAGTACATCTCCACAAAATTAAGACTGTCCAAAATGACTAATGCCCATGCCAAAAGGGTCTCCAGACTCCAGAACACATTCTGCAATCATGCCCACTCATTGATGATGTGAGAACTAAAATATGGCCCAAAGAGACAGTTCTGAAGGTAAAGCTGTGGGGCAAC
The DNA here is from genome assembly GCA_034231615.1 of Meghimatium bilineatum. NCBI lineage: Eukaryota > Metazoa > Mollusca > Gastropoda > Stylommatophora > Philomycidae > Meghimatium > Meghimatium bilineatum. The sequence goes on along the minus strand of CM067298.1, from coordinate 16,864,607 downwards.
CATGAGGACCTCCTGCTGATGACTGAATTCATGGAGGCGGCCCACCTTCCTGTATAGACTTATGAGCTTAGGAAACTGATCACAGAATAAGAAGCAGTACTGTTGTTAAGGTATTTCTTTTCTACCTATATACAACATTGTCCAGCATATTTTTGATTTGTATTTCTAGTTTTACAATTTGTTCCATGATGATTTATAGATTATACATTTTAACCTTAAAACACTTATTTGTACACTAGTAATTGTTGTTTGCACTTTTTGGAACAGATAAAGATACAGATTTTGAACACAAAATAATTACAAATCAAGATGGAATGAAACTGTCAGATGGCACAGATTTACGACAAGTAACAGTGCTGACAAAACAAGACTGGGAGAGGATTGAGCGGGAATTGAACCGCAGACAAATCCAAAATGAGATGGCACATCAGCTCGCTGAGGAGAGAGAAGAGCAGAAGAGGAAATCGAAAGAAATAATCAAGAACTGGAGCAATACAATTGCTGTAAGTTCAACATTAAGAACTAGCACCTATTATTAGTAACATTATAACTATTTTCACAAATACATATTTGTGGTTTAAAAGTTATTGAAAAATATTCAAATAATTTTCCATGAGCTTATGAAACTATAACAATGATTATATTTGTACTGCATAGAGTACAACTGAACTTTTGTGCTCTCTTTGTTTTAACAAGAGATAAAGCTCAGGTGTTGTAAACAAGAAATGGGAGGGCTGTGAAGTGTCACTAATTTGACATGTCAGGTGATGTAATGACCATGCACAGGTCAGGCACAATTCAAGGGAGATCAGAAATTTCAAGAGAGACAAAAACTGACTGAAATAAATTAGTAGGACTACATTGTTTTATAATGCTATTATATCAATTCACATAAATTTTCTCATTAATTATGCACTCCATCAAAATATCTCTCATTTTAAAACTGAATTAATTGATTGCAGAATATTTCATTTTTAAAATTTTTATTTAAAATAAATTAAATTCCTTATTATATTGTCATTTCATAAGTAACATATACAGGCGGTTGTGATATAACATACAAAACCTGAATGTCGTGGTGACTGGATTACCACAACCGCCTTCTCAACTATTTATTGATTGTTGTAAAACTCTGATATAACCATTTGGACCAGCATCCATGGTTGGAAGGAGGACACATCACCATAAAAGATGTATTTTATATAACCAAACTTAACTAAATGCAGGATTACCTAAATCACAACCAACGCTAGTGATATATTACTAGGAATATCCAGAGGATTGTGGTGGCTGGATTCCAAGAACAACTGCCACTATTTCTTTTATTACAAGCACTAATATTTGATAACATAATTGGTCTAACACCCATAGTTGAAATGAGAGTATCTTACCATAAGAGGTGTTTTTAAAATTTAATATTACTTTTTTTGATGGATGGAAATATAGACATAAATGTGGAAGGTGTGCTGTTATAGCTAAGATGTGGAAATACAAGCGCTGTAAATGTGAAAAGCGTGGTGTTTGTCACACCGAATAAATTAGTGCATGGTACACAAAATTAATTAGATTTGTTGACAATCTAAATATGGTCTATATATAGGGCTAATTCAAATCATATTATAACAAGAAAAACTATTTTTATTAATCAAAACAAGTTTAATTATTGTTAATAGTGCATCAATAGTTTATTTTGGAAATTTATTTAGTAAAATATGCTAACAAGTGTATGTTTGCTTAATGCGTTCATTAAATCACTACCAGACAGTTAATTAAACCAGCAGCTGAACAATAAATATGTCAGTTTCAGTCATGCCTACCAAGGAAACCAAAGTATCACATTTATAATGGAAAGGTATTGCAGTGATGTAGGTAATAAATATATAAGTTTCAATCACACCAAAAAGAAAAGTGGTGAAGATTGTAACTACGAGTTTCAATTGTGGTGATCTCAAATTTATATATTTTGTCATTTTTATTTCCTTTAAGATTTGTTTTTAAAATGTTAGTGCTAAATTGGATGTATTATTAATTTAATGGAATACTTTATTATACTAATATTTTTTAGTATTCTAATAACATGAATTGATACAACTTACTAATACATCACTAGTTTATAATTTATTTTTGCTTCCAAAATATGAAACTTGAACAGAGTAATGAAGTTTTCTTAATCACCTGTAACACAAATAATAATACACACAAATCAAGGTTTCAAACAAAAGGACTTTATCAAGAGTACATTCACAACATAATATGATGAGTAAGAACGGCACTATTAATTTTATTATGGGGGAGTTAAATATAGGTATACACCGGAAAAATAAAAACTAGAAGGTTAGAGGTGAAAAATCATGAGCAGAAAATATACAGAACACATTCAAATAAATCTCTCACAGACTGATTCTGTTCACTTCAATGGCACGGACCATCGGTGACCATTAAGTCATTCTACTCAGATGACCGGACTCTACACGTGCTTGAAAGCCATTACATCTATCAATTTGGCACAATTTAGCACTTTGGAATTGACCTATTTTTTAACTCTTCCGGTGTGTACTTATATTAAGCCCTGCCACGTAAACTTGAATGTTTGAATGTGTGAATAGTGCCATTCTTACTCATTGTATTATATTGTGAATGTGTTCTTGATGTGTTCCTTTTGTATGAAACACCAATTTCTGTGTGTTACTATGTGTTTATCAGTGATTAGGAAAACTTCATTACCCTGTTGTAAGTTTCAGAAGTTGGATTACAGTTTTGCTATAGTTTGTATGCTACAAATGATAGATTTTCTGCGAAAATGTGCAGGGTCAACGACAAAAAAAACTTGAGGCCCGTAAATTTCGAGAAGAAAAGGAGGAGGAAGAACGCAAACAAATTGATCTAGAAGAGGCTAAATTTCAAGCTCAGAAGCGCAGAGAAGCACTAGATAAAGCTAAGACGCAGCAATACTATCAGACAGACAGAGTCAAGACCTTTCATGTAAGTTGATTAGTCAAGACCTTTCATGTAAGTTGATTAGTCAAGACCTTTCATGTAAGTTGATTAGTCAAGACCTTTCATGTAAGTTGATTAGTCAAGACCTTTCATGTAAGTTGATTATAGCATTGACATTCATTTATTAAAAATATATTCTACATAATCAGCTAGTGTGAATGAATAAGTAGAAAATGTGCATAATATAGACTATCTTTCTTTCTCACTCTACTAATGTTGCTGAACACTTTAGGTAGATCAGTCTTATTCTATTGTATTCATTCTAAAACTCGTGCAAGTTAACTGGAACTAGTGTCAGAACAAAATATGATGTTACTGTTTACAACTTAGCTGGAATATCTGAGCATTTCAATTTGACACATCCATCATGTGTATCATGTGATATATTCTTTCCAGAATGTAGTCTTCCTTATGAATCTCCTGAAATTCCTGTGGTCCTTGGCAAGTTACCTTGCTTTCTCTAGTGGCATATGCATGCATTTCTGAATATCTCTTGTCCAACAATGTCTTGGTTGGCCTCTGCTGCCTTCTACCACCCACTCCAACAACACTCTTTCCATGCCATCATGTCCGAAAAATTCACATAGCTGAAAGAATCTAGCTTCCTTCTTAATATGGTGTTTAAAAGCCAGCCTTCTTGAACATTGATTTTTCTTAGCACATCTCAGTTGGTCTTTCTTGCTGTCCATGGTACTCTCAGCACTCTTCTATAGAACTATAAAATCCACCATAGCATGGTACTCTCAGCACTCTTCTATAGAACTATAAAATCCACCATAGTATGATACTCTCAGCACTCTTCTATAGCACTATAGAATCCACCACAGCATGGTACTCTCGGCACTCTTCTACAGCACTATAAAATCCACCATAGCATGGTACTCTCAGCACTCTTCTACAGCACTATAAAATCCACCATAGCATGGTACTCTCAGCACTCTTCTACAGCACTATAAAATCCACCATAGCATGATACTCTCAGCACTCTTCTATAGCACTATAAAATCCACCATAGCATGGAATTGTTTGTGCCACTGAACCTTTTGCAGAATGACATAGCCAATGACATGACCAGCTCTCTTCAGTTGCCTCTTAGGAATGCATGACAGGTCAGTGTTATTAATTTTTGCTTTCCTTTTAGGCCTCAGACAATACATGGGTGGTAAAATCAGTGAAATTTAATATATTTTGATGGTGTGTGGATTACCATGACTTTGTCACACTTTATTTTACTTAATGTACTTTTTTTTATTGCTTACATGAAAATATATGGCTATAACTTCACATTCCAGTTATTTCTGTTTAGTACTGCCTTATTGTTCTTCAATTTTGCTTTAACTGTTCTATATCAGGAATCATATTGCTTCCCTTGTGAATACCTTACATAATTTATTAAACCCTTTTTATGATTTTCAGATTAAAGCCTTTCTGGCAGTATAATGTATCCTAACACTACATTTATATACCAACTTGCAAAGTTTCTAATAAGGATTTGGAAGGGATGGCTTCAATATGATCCTAAAGATTATTTCAATACAAAAATCAATGAATAACTAAATTAACATATGTTTTTATACATTGTATGTTTTGATCCCCAGAAATTATAAGCAATAGAACACTTACAGAGCAGTGATCTTGCTTTGTAGCTATATTTTGTACCCATAAGGCTCCAACTCTCAGTGATTTTCAATGTTTTGAAAAAAAACCTCATAGGAGGTAAAGACATAATTGTATTGATAAAATGATGTTTTGCTTCTGCAAAGAAAAGTTTCACAATATATACATGAGAAGTCATAATGCAGCAAGCGTGAACTGAATCAGGTGTGTTCAAATGGCACCTACTTGTAATAGCAACACTGTTAGGCAACTAAGGAGGTTTCAGTGTGTTGTTGGTCATCCCAACATATGTAGGGTTAAAATTACCCAGAAGCTTGATGAAGTCAGATGTGTCAGGATGAAAGGTGTCACAGCAAAGATGTAAATATGTCACAACTCATTTGGTTCTCTGGACTACATCCTGCTAATCTGTTAATTTGAGAATGAATGCATAAGAAGAAGAATTGCCATAATTTTAAATATATTTATCTGCTCTATCAGCTTTTTTTTCTACCTTTGTAAGATTTCCTTTATTGCTGTGTTGGACTGTTACACAGTTCTCATCCAAACATATTGACAGGTATAGATGTTTTTTTGACTTTGTGCATTATTAATCTCAACTTTAATGTGAAAGTATCAAATACTCCACAAGATGTGATTAATCTTTTCAGAGTGCATTAACCCTTTCTGAAGTTCTAAAGGAACGTGATGCTCAGTTGGAACTGAAAAGACTTAGGGAGATTGCTCTGAAAGATCTGGACAAGGACCATGTTAAAATAGGTCAAGAACTTTATATAAAGAGTCTTGAGGTTGAGAAAGAAAAAGCTAGAATTCAAATAGAAGCAGCTCAAAGAGCAGCAGAGTTCCAACTGGCACAGTGAGTTTACTGATATGTTAGTGGTAAATAAAATGCTTTTGTGATTACTTAAAAAATTTATTGAAATATATATGTGATATAAAATTTGAAAAAATGTTACAGAAGTCATCAGAATATAGCAAACAAATAGAGCCATCCTGAGAGAATTTAATGTAAAAGAAAACTTGCCAAATAACTAGGTTCTCTCCAGAAAACTACAATAATTTTGTCAAATCAAACAACATGACATCCTAGAAAGGACCAAATTGCAGGGGTGATTCCAGAGTAATGAATAGAAGGCATAAGAAGAAAAAAATTTACACAAGATATCAAAGACCACACACCTGAAAATGATGCACAGAAGCAGGAAGATTAGCTCAAGCTTGACAGGAATTTTGAAAGGCTGTGATGACATCATGACAGGCTACCTCCTATCCAGGATACCTGATGATGACATGAGAACACAGCGAATAAATATATTTCTGTCTGCAATAGACCTTCTTAGTGCATTTTAGTATCTTTTGAAATGAGAAGATATATGAGTTTACAAATGTTCTAAATCTTAAGGCTGACAGGAATTGATCCAAGTCCGTTCTAGCAGCACCGAATTGCCTTGCAACTCAAGTAAACAGGTTTTTTTGTACTTTCAAGACATTCACCCTGTGTACTCAAGTCACTGAGAATGGACCAATCATGATGAGGACTATTAAACAACAACAAACATCCCGTACAAGTATTGAAGTATCCTCAGGAACACAAACATAGAACATCCGTATTTGTAATATAAGGACCTATAGACCTGCTTATAAATATAAATAACATAGAGTACAGGACAATGTTGCTTCAAATAATAGCTTATACATGTAAATTCAAGTAGGAAACATGAGGATAAATGAAAATAATTCTTACGGCTGAATTATACTTACTGCTCTAGTGGCACCAAATCACCTTCAATACTTGTACAGGATGTTCATTGTTGTTGTACTCCTTACAGTCTTTGTTTCGATTGGTCCATTCTCAGTGACTTGAGTACACAGGTTGAATATTTTGACGAGGGTACATATATTTTTGGGATGTGGTTAGTCAAACATGGAAAACCCGTTTACTTGAGTTTCAAGGTGATTCAGTGCTACTAGAATGGGCCTGGTACTGAGAACAATATTGCAGCTAAAGTGCTAAATATAAAGGATATAAAAATAAATAACATTTATTGTTCCAGTGCTCATGTTTGAAAACCATATAATATATAAAATCAGGGCTGTACATACGTTTACAGTAAGGAGAAGGTTTTGTCTTTAAAAAAGATAATTCACCCATTTTTGTGCATGAGTCCCTCCTTTGGATGAGAAAATGATGATCTGTGAAATATCATTGGAGGAGCTCACACCATTTACTCACCTTGTGGCTATATTTCTGGTACTAAAATTCATGTTCTGATTTGTTATGGGGGGGGGATGTTTGAATCGTTCTCCCCCACCCTTTATTTATGAAGACAGCAGACAAACAACAAATTCTACATGTAAAAACACATAAAAACTAGTAGGAAGAGAAGAAGGAAAGAAGGGGAAATTGTTCATGTTGTGATTTCTTCTTGATTTATTAATTTATCTTCTTAGGAATCTTATTTCATAATTAATTATCTTCCTGTATTTTTTTTATCAGTGTCAAAGACTGATAATGTTGTTGTTATATGACACGATCTTTCCAGAATGTTGTCTTCCTTATGAATCTCTTGAAATCTCCTCGATTTTGGGTGAGTTGCCTGCCTCCTCCAGTGACATACACATACATTCTTTGAAATCTCTTGTCCACCGACATCTTAGGCAACCTTTGCCTCTGCTCCCTTCTAACGATCCAGCAATACTCTTTCCATACCCTTATGTCTCTTTACATGGCCGATAATGATAATGTAATATTGGTATTGTATAAAGATGATATTTATAATTTAGTTTTTTATTTCCAGAAAAATAGTGTGATATTTCAGAATAGGTGAACGTTGATATCTACTGGGTAGCTTTTTTTCATCTGTTTAAAGATGTTCCTTTTTACCCTGTTAATTTATTTCTTCTTCTTTTGTTCACCTGGAGTGTGCCTGTATCTGAAGATTAATCACTTCTAAACTAGATTGTTAGTTTATTGAAATCAATCTTCTTTGTACTGGAAGCATAATTTGATATTGTTTGCTGCACTGGCTAGAAATGTCTTACTGATTTTGTAATGTTTATTTTCTACCCTTATACACATATTTAAGTTACTAACAAAAGGAATGTCAAGTATAAAATTGAGTGATGCTCTGTTTATAATATATTGTCAGAATACAAGAGCACTTAGAAAATGAGGAGAAAATGAAACTTGATGATCGTAGAGAGGGAGAAGAACTGAGAAATCTCACTGCAAAGTACCGAGCTGAGAAAGAGAAACTAGAAAGTCTGAGAAAAGAGGAAAGGAGGTTGGTGATGCAGGAAAATTTACACCAGATTGAAGATGTCAAGAAGATTAAACTACTGCAGGAGAAACAAGAAGAGGTATTCATTTTTGTTCAAGTAATTTAAATATAATAAATCTCTAAGTGGTAGTTATTTTAAAAAAATGAAAGATAGTATTATGAGAAAGAGAGGAAGGAAAAGGAAAAAAATGAGAGAAAAAGAAGCAAAAGAAGCACATGTTTTTGTAGAAAACAATAACACATAGGGCCTATGCCTTATATTTATTAATTATTCTTTTTGAAATTTTCCTAGAGCGAGGGTCCCACTAATTTAATGAAATTTTACTGAAAACAGGTGATGTTTTATGAAATATGGAGTGAAATATCAGTCAGGGTAAGGGGAGTGAACCTGTACAGGAAAATAGTTGTAGCAGACAGTGAATGCTTCAGGAAAATAGTTGTTACTGCATATCAAGCGGCAAAACATGCCATAGTCCGAAAACCGGTCGTCATTCAATACTGCAATACCTCACAAAAAAATGTAGAGAAATGGCAATAGATAGATGGAGACTGTTACTGCAATAGATGGAGACTATTACTGCAATAGATGGAGACTGTTACTGCAATAGATGGAGACTGTTACTGCAATAGATGGAGACTGTTACTGCAATAGATGGAGACTGTTACTGCAATAGATGGAGACTGTTACTGCAATAGATGGAGACTGTTACTGCAATAGATGGAGACTGTTACTGCAATAGATGAGCACAACTGAAATGAATGGCAGATGTAACTACTGAAAGAAAATCCACAAACTAGCTCTAATTTACTTCACTAGGTTCTTTACTAAAATAAGCTGCATCCGCTACTAAAATACAGCATTTCGACAATGTTTTTTCAGTAGGCCTAATGTTTACATTTTGCTGCACTTGCAACATGCAATTTTGTCTTGTCATATGGTTATGGTCTAACTATATGGTTACACCAGTGCTGCCTTAATAAATAGTAGGTACATTTCGGGAAGCTGTGGCAACAATTTTAACGAAACAAATACATACATTATTTAACAGAACAAAATGTTGATAAAGATGCATGTCATAGTAGCTAAGACTGCTGGCAAATCCAGCAATCTGCTCACTACAAACTGAAAGCCCCCCCCCCCCTTTGGATGACCTGGGGATGGAGGGGGGGGGGGCTCTCAGTGTGTAGATTAGAGCAGATCTATCAACTTTTTAATTCAAGTTCAGTAAGGTCACAAAAGCTGAATGAAACTGTGCATAATTTACAAAATTTGAAGTCTGGCTAAAGATTCCCATAATGAATCTCATAGTGTTTATTAAAATGGATGTTTATATTTATGTTACTATGTAAATATCTCTGTGGTAAACATTTATGTTACCATGTAAATATCTCTGTGGTAAACATTTATGTTACTATGTAAATATCTCTGTGGTAAACATTTCAGGAGGAGGATGATGAGTGTCGAGTGTTTGCAGTAGCCAAAAGAAAAATGATGAAGCTTCGAGCACAGAAGGAGATTGATATATACAAGTAAAATTAATGTATATATATGTCAACTTGATCTCATGTATTGCAGTACATTTTTTAACAATAAGCATAGTGAAATGGATGTCACATTGTTATAGCGAACAGTGGTCAACTTAATATCATAAGTTATACTAAATGTAATATCGCATTAAGTAATTAGATAGTCAGTGACACTACACAGCTCTAAATAATTTAATAAGGTCAGTTTGATGTCATTGACTATAGCCATGTGTCATTGAAAGTAGCCAACTTCATGTTATGGATTGTAAATTGTGTTATTTTGTTTCTTTGAAATAACCATTACTTCTGTTTTCTTGATATTTAGAAAGAGGCCTTTCAGTTTACTGTCTGTGACAACTACATTAATTAATTCTTGAAAGTTGTCCTCACTTTTAGCAATCAGAACAGTGTCATCTGCAAATCTCAAATTATTTATGGTATGTCCTCCCACTGATATTCCTTGTCATCATCATTTTTATGTAATCAGGTAATCAATTTGATGTCATCAACATTATTTTTATGTAATTAGGTAATCAATTTGATGTCATCAACATTATTTTTATGTAATAAGGTAATCAATTTGATGTCATCAACATTATTTTTATGTAATCAGGTAATCAATTTGATGTCATCAACATTATTTTTATGTAATTAGGTAATCAATTTGATGTCATCAACATTATTTTTATGTAATTAGGTAATCAATTTGATGTCATCAACATTATTTTAATGTAATTAGGTAATCAATTTGATGTCATCAACATTATTTTTATGTAATTAGGTAATCAATTTGATGTCATCAACATTATTTTAATGTAATTAGGTAATCAATTTGATGTCATCAACATTATTTTTATGTAATTAGGTAATCAATTTGATGTCATCAACATTATTTTTATGTAATTAGGTAATCAATTTGATGTCATCAACATTATTTTTATGTAATTAGGTAATCAATTTGATGTCATCAACAGTGCTAAGTTTTATGTAATTTAATTTGTTCAACTTCATGTTATTAACTGAAATCAGCTCGATGTCATTGAGTTACTCAGTTAGGTATCATTTTAATCAGTATAATTTCATAAAAATTTAGGCAGCCTGTTTTCATTGAGGGCTGCTGAGTTGGTGAGTTTTATGTGTCATCTCCATCTATTTTAGTATAATTCACATTGTATATTTTGTTATTATTCACTTAATGGTGGATCTAGTGGTTGAATTTTTTGAATATCTATCTCACAATTGTCATATATTCTTCATCTTTGCATTTATTTTCACACTCAAGCAGATTCACAGAATGTAGTCTTAGGAATGGAATACATTGTGTTCTAGTTTACAGCTTACCTGGAATATGTGAACCTCATAGTCATACACATCAGACGTCAACATGGCTTCTGGGTCACGTTGACAATCTATGAGATGAGACAGTCGGCCCCATACCCACAATCTTCTTATCTCACTGGTTGCCCCTTATGACATACAAGGCAGGTCACAGTGTCATAATGTATTGCTCCCCTTTCAGGTCCCGGCAGCTTGTGAGCAACACCATGTTAAAACGCACTTAAGATTATATTTTTTTCTTTTGGTACTATTAAAAATTCAACTTGTAAATGTAGCAACTGCTATGGCAAAGTGGTCTTTTTTCACAGTCTACACATTCTTCCTGAACTTTTTTCATAGTCTATACAATCTTCCTGCACTTTTTTCAGTCTATACAATCTTTCTGCACTTTTTTCACAGTCTATACAATCTTTCAGCACTTTTTTCACAGTCTATACAATCTTTCTGCACTTTTTTCACAGTCTATACAATCTTCCTGCACTTTTTTCAGTCTATAAATCTTTCTGCACTTTTTTCAGTCTATACAATCTTCCTGCACTTTTTTCAGTCTATACAATCTTTCTGCACTTTTTTCACAGTCTATACAATCTTCCTGCAATTTTTAGCAGTAAAGCATGCAGCAATAAAAATGTGTGTATACATTTTTATCTTCTATTCTCTTTTGATGTAGGCTATTCCTTCTCAAACGAATGTAGATTATCAGGATGTACTCATGAGAACACAATTTGCTATGACATAATTTACAATTTGACTGTGATATCTGCACCTTTCAGCCTGACTGATCACCCATCTTCAGCAAAACTTCAGAGTCAATTTAACTCCCTCTGAGAGGAGGTAGCTAGATGCACTGCCTAAACCTCATAGTGAAACTTAGTCCCCTCTGATGACATATGTGGAAAGTCACAGTGTCTGTATTCTTTGCTCTTCTTCTAGGTCTACATGTCACCTTCCAACACAAGAGCAGCGCTTCATCTAATTTGTTATTTACTTCATTATGATCAATAGCATTCATTACTGGTGATGATATCATCCATTACAGGTGATGATATCATTCATTACTGGTGATGATATCATCCATTACAGGTGATGATAACAACCATTACAGGTGATGATAGCATTCATTACTGGTGATGATATCATCCATTACAGGTGATGATAGCATTCATTACTGGTGATGATATCATCCATTACAGGTGATGATATCATCCATTACAGGTGATGATAACAACCATTACAGGTGATGATATCATCCATTACAGGTGATGATAACAACCATTACAGGTGATGATAGCATTCATTACAGGTGATGATAGCATCCATTACAGGTGATGATATCATTCATTACTGGTGATGATATCATCCATTACAGGTGATGATATCATCCATTACAGGTGATGATATCATTCATTACAGGTGATATCATCCATTACAGGTGATGATATCATCCATTACAGGTGATGATATCATCCATTACAGGTGATGATAACATCCATTTTTGGTGATAACATCCATTTTTGGTGATAACATCTATTACAGGTGATGATAACAGTAGTCTCAGACTTATGTTGTTACATCACGTTAGTGCTGACAGAGATAACTAAAAAGTCCATTCTGGCATAGAATCCCATGCCAGATATGAGACACATAGGAGCCTATAGTCAGAGTTAGACATCTGCATGTTTGTGGTTCTGTACTTTTGGGAAGCACATTTATTATATGGCTTTAAAATGTGATCTTCTCAGTGATGCAAGCAACTTTACCGGTGTTGATGTGCCACATTGGGTGACACTGAGTGACAAATTTCCAGTATTTGATATTGATGTTAAATCTATTTAGATGCACTTTGAGAGAGACCTGGAAGCATTTCTTCTGTTCACTGGTCAGTATTTTGCCCTTAAGAAGCTCATCATATATCAGCTGATTTGGAATATGTAAATAAGGCTCGCAACATGCCAGACCCATCTCTGTCGGGCCTTCTTCAGTATTGTATAAATACTTTGGATATTGGTTCTATTGATAAATTCAGTATCAGATTTTTGATGTTGCCACTTTATTTTGAGAAGTCTGCTGATGTAGCAAATGTGGAAATTATTTAACATTCTGGTGTGTGTGCTGTACATGGGTCACTATTAAGATTAATGTCAATATATCTAATGTCTACTAGAATATCCATGTTATTCACTCGAAAATCATTGATTTATTTAATTTTAAGTAAAAAATTGTCAGCATTTTCATTAATTAAAAACATTCCGTATATGTACAGTCAGAAACAGGCACGACTTGATGGTATCAGAGATAAACTATCAGCTAAGATGAAGCAGAAAATAGATGATGACGAAGACAGATTAGTACAAGCAGTAGAAGATATTGAGAAGAAACGTATAGCTGATGAGAGAGCTAAAGAGGAAAAATTGCTGAAGGAAATAAGAGAGCAAGCAGAACACAGAAACAAACAGGTCAGAGATATTTATGAAGAAATACGATTTATCAATGACACACATATACACAATTATTGACATAGAATTGTGCATTTAAATAAAATATGACGAATGAGATGGAAATAAAACAACTATGCCTGAAAAAAAATATGAATGACAACACATCTCTATCACAGTATTTGTGTATATGTACGTCATTGTTTCCTTGGGTGTCTCTGTTGTTAAATGTTTGCTGTCTAATGCATTTGTGATAGTACCTTTATTTTTATTGTTTTTACTGTTTGTTCACTGTTTGTCTTGTAATTTCTTGACAAAAAATCTTAAGATTAAAACGTTGGAACTATCAGACTATCTTGTATATTGTTATCTTCCGGTATATTTTTAAATAACCTTACCCAATAGTCTGATAGTCTATGCGTTCATTGTAAAACTGATCTGTCTTGTGTTTTACGTAAGTACTGTTGTTATACAGTTTTACAGATGTCACTAATTATCTATTGTCATAGTATATAATAGCATATAGTGAATTTTGATTATCCAATTTTTTCTTTTTCTTCTTAATCGTCCGTGGCATTGGTTACCATGTCTTTCCACAGCCTTTTGTTTCATGTGCTGTCATTCAATTCGTTACAAATGTTTACACACGCCACAATACCATGTTATCAAGCACCTTCTCTCTTGGTATTCCCCTACCTCTCTTGCTCTTTATTTTCCATGTTGTTATGATGTGTTTCATCTTTCCTCTTCATGATGTGTCCAAAAAATGTGGACTGTCTCTTTCTGATGTGGGTAAACAGCTCTCTTTTTTAATTAGCTTTTCAAGATGTTTTCATTACTTTATCCATGGTGTTCTTAACATTCTCTTATAAATCCACATCTTTTTTACCTCTGTATAATTTTTGACTATTCTGTTAATTGTTCAAGGTTCACTTCCATTCCTCAGAATTGGTTCTATATAACTTATAAGAACTCTCTTTCTCACCTCAATCAACAAAGATATATTTAATAGGATGTTCTTCATCTTGTAAAATGCTGTCTTTACCTGGGCAATTCTACATTTAAATTCTTAAATACATCTTCCATCTGATGTTACTAAGGTACACAAAAATATGAATATGTTGACTTGCTTCAGACTGCTTCATATCTCATCTACTTTAATGTTGCATTCTGGAAGACATTTATGCTTTGATATTATTATTATTTATTCAAGGACTCGTTAAAGATCTTATTGAAAGTGTTTGAAATAAACCAAGACACATGGGAAGAACTTGCACAAAATAGATCTACATGGCGGTCTACAGTCACAAAGAGGACATCATCTTGTGAAAAGAGGAGAAATGCTGCAGCCAAACAGCGGAGAGTAGCTAAAACGTCACAGATAGACCAAAATCCCCTACACTAGTCATTCCATGTCCAAACTGTGCAAGGACTTTTACAGCTCGAATAGGGCTCATTAGCCATCTACAAACTATTATACATGATCATAATTCTAACTGAATTTTCAAAAGTGGATGTAAAAAATGGTCATCATCACTTGTGATGGATGAACACACATTTATTCAATTATTACATAAAATATTGTGTTGGTTCAGATCCATATACTATATAAGAATTGTACTGTACTAGTGTCTTTATGTTGTTAACAAACATGATATCTGTTAAAAATCCAGATGTGTTACTAAAGTATTAAATTCTTAATAACCTTAATTCACAGCTGAAGGAAAAAGATGAAAAACTGAGACGTGAAAAAGAAGAGGAAATGAAGTTACTTGAGATGCGGCGTGCAGCCGATGAATTGTTCCAACAGAATGAACTTGTAAAGTCCCTTCGCCGAAGACAGGATGCAGAGCAACTACAAAACTTCATTGTTGATCAATATGTAAGTGTATTTTCAGTAAAATATTGATAGTGATTTTTCTTCTACGCTATTAATTTGACTTTTCTGTTTTTAACTTCGTTCTCTTTTCTGCTAGATAGTAAAATATGTCTTTTTTAATTTGTTCTGTATCCCTGTATACGACTTTTTTCAGAGACATTTGGTGGCTGTATTTGCTTGCGTAGATCATGTAGAGTATTTCATTAATGAATAATGTAATTAAGAAGCATTCAAGATTTATATAAAAAATATGAGAAAATTTGTTTACTCAAGTTTTGGTGAAGTTATTAATAAATTGGTGTATTTGTGTGCGGTACGTATAGCATCTTTGTCAAAATTGTATAATTTTCTAAGTTGTTTCCACTTTAACAACACTAAGCATTTGATGAAATGTGTTTCACTTTATAACAAATGAAAATCTGACATACAGTTGCTATACTACCTCACAAACTAAAAGTCACATTGCCGCCAAAACTTGCGTAGTGAGAGAAAAAAAATATTCACATATGTACATGAAGGCCACTAACATCTCATGACATGAGGACACAAGTGGCATTTTATTTTTTCTATAGAGGAAAAAAGAATTTGGAGATTTTGTGAACAGATTTTGTGATATTTTCCAATTGTGACTATGAACCTACATTTTTTATGAAGAATTAAAGTCTATGAAAAAATGTCAGGGCCCACCTCTGCTTCAGTACAAAGGTGTATACAAACACAATATGCATTAATACAGGAATTGGTACAGAATCATGGCAACAGGATGCCATAGATTGTATTGCATGGAGAGAAAGATCAGAAATTGTATAAAGGCAAAGGAGAAAGTTATACAAAGCGTGTCGAAAATAGATGGGTGTCAGGGCCCAGGATACAGTACATCAACTTGCCCAGCTACAATTTAAACCACAAGACATAATTATATACACAGATGGCTCAGTTAACAGAAACACAAATAAAAGCTGTTGGGGTTTTGTTGCCTACAAAAACGGCATGAAGTTGGTTGAGAAATCTTCAGCATATTCCACTGTCACATCGAGCATGAGGATGGAGATAGAGGGACTTACAGCAGCACTTAATTGGTTGATAACTGATACATCATCACACTCAGTAATACTCACAGACTCTCAAAGCATGCTGCGCAAGATAGAAAAGTACATGTTGAGAAAAGAATGGTGGGACTTATTGAACAACTCAATTGTCCAGAGCATTACATGGATATACTGCCCTGGTTATGCTGGGGTCAGAGGAAATGAGAGAGCTGACTTATTGGCAGGCAATGTGGTGATAGACAGCACAATGCTGAGAAGAGTTAAAGCAGACTTGATCAAGGCAGTAATAAATTCATTTCAAGATGAAGATAATATCATTGAGGCTGAGAACATACACATACAGAGAATATTAGAAATGGGAGTATCTAGCGGGGAAGGAAAAATAAATCTTTTGGAAGGCCCCAAAGATCACACAATCAACACCTGACTCCTGAGTCTACATACACTGAGGTGGCTGCTGGAAGAGAAGGAGCACTTATGGGAATGCCCCACATGCTGTGAAGCTAGTTTCTAATAAAGAATCAAGGAGAAAGTTATTTGTTTGATCATCATCATTGCACTCCGTACACATCCATAAGTGCTCTGATCTCCACTAGAGTATATCCACCATTAAATACCTTCAAATACCTCGGATCCAGTATATGCAGTGATGGTAAATGCAAAGCAGAACTAAAAGTAAGGTTGGAGATGGCTTTAGCGTCCTTGTCAAGGCTAACTGTCATTTGGAAAAGCAACATCAGTGTTGGAGTGAAAATCAAACTGTATATGTCGCTGGTGCTTTCTGTTGTGTTGTATGGTTGTGAGAGTTGGACACTCACTGTGGACATGGAGAGAAGATTACAGGCTTTCGAGTACAAATGCTACAGACGAATTCTACGAATTTCCTATAGGGAACATAAGACCAATGTGTACGTAAGAAATAAAGTAGAGATGTGTGCAGGTGTTCAGGAGCCATTGCTTTCAATAGTGAAACCACGAAAACTAGCATGGTTTGGACATGTATGCAGGCATGATTCCTTGTCAAAAACAATACTGCAGGGAACTGTCGAGGGTGGAAGAAGCAGAGGAGGGAAAAATAAAGGCATGGACAGACAATATCAAGGAATGGACAGGGCAAGATATTTCTACACTCATCCGCATCGCTGAGGATATAATTCGCTGGAGGACTCTGTGTGCTGAGGCATCCACTGTGGTACCCCCTACGACCCTGAAGGGTTACGGATTTATTGATGGATTGATTGATCCACCATTATATGATAACTGACAGTTCAAGGTTTTTGTTGGTTGACAAACACTCTTCTAAGCCCACAGTAGTGCTTAAAAAAGAAAGTGATATCAGATAGTTCAATGAACGCACATCTAAAATGACCAACAATAGCACAGAATGACACAAGTGGGACTGATTCCTTGTACATACAGTGGAAGACTCTTTGTGAATCAATGGTCTTGTGAGTCACATTCATCATCACCATGGATCATAGATTTATATTTCTTATAACACAACAATACTACAATCGTCTGGAAAGATGGAAAGGTTCCTACTACTTTCAAGCAGACTCAAAAGGTATAATCTATAAACATTTATTATTATACAGCATAAAGATATTTTGTGTCAAATTTATAAGTGGTTTGATTATTGATTTTAAAGCTAAACTGTCTAATGTATGATAATGTTTTGTGTGCAAGTGTTTTGAAACAGAAAGTGTCACGAATACTGTAATTTATTATAGAATGATCGCGTGAACAAGGAGGAAGAAGATAAGAAAGTTCAGATAGCTTTGGATAAAGCAACCGGTGAGCTCTTTGAAAAAGAGGAAGCACAGTTTCAGGAATATGCTAGAAAGGTAAACACTGTTTCTGCTAACATATTGTTTAAATAATTGGGTCATCATGATCATCATCAAGTGCTGTCTCTGCAATGAAAGTTGGCTGTAACAGACCTCCAACAACTCATGTCTCTTGTTTTGGTGGTGCATTCTGCTAGACTGTAACCTGTCCATCTTGTGATATTACTCTCCCACTTGTATCTCTGCCTACTCTTGCTTACCTCCCTTTGACTTTACCCTCAAGTAAGGTCTTCAACAAGGTGGTATGTCTATTAATGTGTCAAAAATATTTTATTTGCTTTATATTTATTTCCTTTAATAATTCTTTCTTCATATTAAGTGTTGTTAGAACCACTTTTTTCCTTCTCTTTCCATGATGTTCTCCATATTCTTCTATAGGCTTATATCCACATCTCAAAGGCATCAATTCTGTCTTCTAATTGTTTGTTTATTATCCATGTTTCTGAACCATACATTAATATAGAATAGATGTAGCATTTTATAATTCTCATTATTAGCTTGTTTGTAATTTGTTTAGATGTTAATATTTTCCTCCTGTCATTATAAGTACTTTTAGCCATTCCTATTCTCCTTTTAACTTCTGTTTCACATCTGCCTTCATTTATGATTATTTGTGCAAGATATTGATAATGTTCTACTTGTAGTTTCTCTCCATGTATTGTAGTTACTCCCCTTGTGTTTAGCACCTGTTCTACTGAGACTTTGTTGATTATCATCGTTTAAAAAAAATAGATATTTATATCCAGTCCATATTCTTTACTTGATAATTGTGTACATGTTCCTAAAATATCACCCGACTTAAAAATGTGTCCACGTGGGTTTACATGGAATAAATTGGGGCTCAAACGAGTACCTATAATATGTATATGGCACTATTTTCTGTGTCAGTCCTACTACAAATTGTAAATACATCTTAATTCTAATCATAACTTGTCATCATGAATTATGATAAAGTATAGCAAACTATTAAAATGAATGAGAAATGCTAGTCTTACATTGATTGTTTATTTTTTTAAAATTAAATGCATTCCTTCATATTAATAAACATCTTTCGTTCCTTGAATAATTTACATTCTACAATTTTCACTCTACACACAACAAAAGAAAAAAAAACAGACATATTTTGCATCATAGCAAACACAAGGTCTGCAATGTTCCATACCAAAATAGTCTGGAACATTAGCCCTGAGGTGACTGTGAACAGAACAAAGATATCATTAAGACTCATGAAACATCAAAGAGCAGAATGATAAAGCAAATTCAAAAGACACAATAACTACTTCATTTCAAACTAGTGGATAAGATAATTTTATATGAAAACATACCTTATAGAATAGGACACAATATAAGGTCATTTGTAATAAGCAGTTCTACAGCATAGAAGATAGAGCATTGGTCTCACATCCACAAGACCCAGGGTTTGACTCCTGGTAAATACTGGGTTTTTATCTGTTGGAGGGTAATTTAAAAAAAAACTTCCCTGTGAATGATATGATGACAGAAACAGCATGTGGCTTCTATCACAAAGCCACACGTACGACCTCCCGCAACTCTCTGCTGGGAAGCATGCAGCATTGACAGACAGGAGTAAGTAAACAAAAGATTGAAAATAAGGAAGTAGTGACAGATAACATTTAAATTTCTTTTCCTTCTAACTTCACTAAAAGAATATACATTTTGGACATAAATGCATAAAATAAATTGTGTTATGACTACAAGTACCTGTAAATATTTTATCATAAAATACCAGAAAAAAATCAAGAGCATAGCAAACTATTAACAAATTAGGCGAGTTGCAATATTTTTATTTAAAAATGTTAATCTCCTAATTATTTTTGATTCACAAATTGCAATTATTCTTTCCAGTAACATTAATTTCAACTAGTTATAGGTATTGATATTTTCATAATCTGCAACGAGTGTCCTCTCCAATTATACACAATATGTTCTCCATTTATCAATATTATGGTATGAAAAGATAACAGGAAAATGATATGTGATACAATTTTATTAAAACTAAAAATTAGGGCCTAATATGTTCCAAACCTGAAATAAACAATGACAGTATTACCAAAAAACTTTGTAATCTTAACCAAACCTTAGAATAAACAATAGCACTATAAGAAATATGATGAAAACAATATCGTGCAAAGAATACATAGACACTAAAAAAATCACCTGATCAGATTGGATCCAGATTTCATTCCATCGCCTTCAATAGAAGATCATCTGAAAAGAGAAACAAGGGAAGACCTAGACAAAGATGGATAGATGACATCAAAGTACTACTAGAACACATACATTGCCACACTATGCCTATACATTTTTGTATTTGTTATTGGATTATCTACAAAACTGATGCAGTTTGAGTGATATTCATTCAGAAGTTTGGTAAGGGCACAATTAATGGTTGAAATTTTTTTTAAATTTAATGTGTAAATTATTTTTAAAAATTAAAATTAGTTTTTCAACATTAAAAACAATTGTATTCAAAATAAGCTTGTGATAACCCTATTTTCTGTTAATTTCTATTTCAAAATATAAACATCACATTATAATTTAAATATATTTAGAACTACTATTTCTTGTTCCCGTGACAGATGTGTATAAAAAAAAATCTCAACAAAAATAATTGCATCCGAACACTAAAAATACTCTGTAGTGAATGAATTAAGTTTATTTGGATGGTGGTAATTTATTTTTTGTGCCTTTTTTCAGCAAAGGCATTTAAGATATAACTCAGCAACAAAATTAGAGCATTTTAAAAAAATGTTTGTGTTTAATACAACTTGCTTTTCAATATTTATAAATGTTTTTCAGGTAATTGACCATTGCAGAGAGAAAGGTCGTAATGTTTATCCCCTTGAGAAAGCAGCACAGAGGTCATCAGGACATTGCTTGGGGCCCAGTTTTGTAGGTAAAGGAGGGAATACGCCACATAGTAGGAATGATTATACAAATACATCAAAATTGCAGATGGATGGTGGGAGTGCAAGCAAGAATAGACTAGGGTTTTTCTGGTAGAAGTGTGTCAGCAAAAGTGTATTTTATAACTGAAATCACTGGACATGTTTTCTAATAAATTTACATAATCTCCTCTTTGAATTTTCTATAAAAATATCTATTTATAGTGAAAGGATATGAAAAATTATAGTCTTGTCCTTGGTGACTAGTAGAAATATTAGATATTATTAATATTAAAAGAATTGTGTGTTACATGGCCTGTATGGGACTGGTCATCATCATCAGGTGCCATGCCAGCTGGCATAGGCGATCATGACTATCCACAGCTCTAGCATTATGTATCAAGATTGTTGTTTTTTTCTGCTATGCCAGGTTGTCAAACTGTCTAATATTTTCTCACATTGTCACCCTCTGTCTCTGTTGCCTTCAATCTTGCTTGTTGTGACTATGTCCTCCAAACCTCCCTGTCTCATGAAGTGGCCAAAAAATGAAGATTGCCTTTTTCTTATATTGTTGATTAAGGACCGTTTCATATTTTACTCTTTCAGCACCTCTACATTATTTTTTCTGGCAGTCCATGGTATTCTCAGCATTTTTCTGTAGAACCACATCTCTGTTGCCTCTAATTTCTCACCTTCCAGTTTGTTTATTCTCCATGACTCGCACCCATATGTTAGTATAGAGGTTATATAGCACTGCAGAACTCCCTTTCTCACCTCTAATGACAATGTTATATTACAAAATATATTTTTTATTTTTCTGAATGTTTTTTTTGCCTGTCCTACTTTGCTTATTATTTCTGTTGAACTTCTTCCATCTGCTGTAATCATTGTACCTAAATATTTGATTAGTAGACCTGTTTTAATACTATATCATTGACTTCTATCTTGCATGGTGTGGTATTTTGTTTCTTTAAAAAAATTGTTACTTCTCTGTTTTCTTTATGTTAGGAAGAGGCCTTTCTCTTTACTTAAATCTTGAAGGTTTTTCTAGTAGAAATAGTATATTATTAAAGGAATCATGTGTCACATAGTCTGTATGTGCTCTGTGACTGTTTAGATTACAAGTTTGTTTCACATGATAAAAGGGCACGATGTTCAACGATTTGTTTGTTGATGTACAGCCAAGAACATATTAAAACACAGTATAATCTCTTTTATCCTTTGCCATCTTGGTAATAATTGTTCTGATAGTCATTGCTGTATGGTGGGTAAGCATTTTCTTTGTGATGTGGACAGGACCAGAGATGATAGCAATCTTTAATACTGTCAGTTCATCATATATTTTTGTGTGAAAGGCATGTTAGATGATATCTTTTTTGTCCACATTTGTCTCATCATTGAGCCTTAGTTTCTTTTCACCCTTTTCTTAGTTTCATTGTGTTGTATCTCTTTGGCTTTGTTATTAAACCATGAGTCTTGCATCCTCCTTCGTTCTTTTTGCATGTTTTTCTTTGAGTTTATATAGTGTCCTTTTGCTGGTTGATGTAGGGTTGTTTAGATAAGCTTTGTGCTGTTTGTGCTTGTTATCCAGGAGAGATTTGATCTGTAGAAGTTGTTTATAAAGTGGATCTTTCAGTTTGGAGATGTCAAGTCGTTTTTGCTGTTTACTATTTTGGATGGCCAAAGATGTTAACAAGTATGAAGCGCATGTTTGAGTTAGACTGTAGGCCTGCTAGTGTTGACATACAGATCTGTTGTGTAGTTCTTCCATCTGTAGTATAGTCTGTGCTTTTTTTCTACTGTGTTCTGCAAAAAGTTCAAAAATTGAAAGTTGATGATAGTTAACATTTCTAACCAACCTAGGAAGTCTCTTTCTGACTTTGACTTAAGAATTCATTTGATTGCTATTTTGACCTTTTAATATTTTGTTTCTATGTATTGTTTCAGCATATAACCTTCTTTGGAAATAATTTATCTGTTACTTGGAAGTTCTTAGAGTGTCATCAGGTTCTGAGTTCCTTTTCATTCTTTGTTAGAACTACATTGCAAAGTCTGGTTTTGATTTTCTTTCCTTTTTCTTCCATAATTTTATTGTAGGGATTCAATCATATTTTCACAACTCATTTTATACTGCAGCTATGCTTTCATGTCCCACTTAAGTTCAATTGTGACACAATACTTGGACATGAATGTTTGTACTTTTATCTCACTGAATAAGTTCTTTTGTCATTTTGTACATTTGATATTGTGTTTTCATGCACTTAATTTTGGTTATTTTGTTTATTAGTTTAATCCGCACAAATATGATTTGATGAATAATAATTAAATGAATCATCATGAAAAGATATCTTTATGTACCTATTGAAGGAGTGTAGCATTGCAAATTTAAATAAATTCTGCATTTTAATGCTTGTCTGTGTTTCTATGAAATTGTTAATTAATATAAAATATGTTATGTACAGACATATGTAATTTGTGTGCTTTGATCCCAAGAAATTACGAGCATTAGAGCTCTTGTATTTTTTTTGTTTGTTGCAAATTGGGGAGGGGATGTTTTTTCAAAGCTTCATTTAATACTAGAAGACTCCAACCCTGCAATACTTTGATAAGCAGCCTCCTAACCAGATGGAGTAAAAACATAACTCTAGCACTGGTAAGATTCTGCAAGAGAAATGTCTCACTATATTGACTTGTCATCTAATATAGGTTTGTTGTTGCATGGTGACTGGTCTGATGGACCACTGATGTGACTTCTTTTATGACATTTGTACATAATATCCTCTTGAAATCACAGTTATAACTTTTGACAATAACGTCTGAAAGAATCTAACAATATTTTCCATGTCTTGTCTATTTTGTATTACCATATTGTGATTAAAAGAATATAAGGATACATGCCCATCCGGTTATTTGCAAGTTTTAAAAACATCAACAGACGTGCAGTGGCAGGCTGCTTTCCTATTAAATTGGATATTGTATTAACATATCATGAAAGGTGTGCAAAGCTTGGGCATGTTTTAAAATCAGTGCCAATACACTTCACCCAATACATCCAGATCTCAACAAGGAGAAAAACTTCAGGCTCAAAGGGGGCAGATTGAGACAGTGGGACAGACAGAAGATATCATCAGACAAGTATCTGACCATACTTAGATTGATTCTAGGAAGGACTGGATACATGTAGGACCAGAAGTACATGGTAGCTTCTCTGTAATCATCACTCTCAGTAATTGTAGGGAAAAATATAGTAGTGGTGGATGCAGAAGTCTGGGGGATAATTAACGATAACAATACAGAATATGTTGTAATAATCTACACTGATAGGTCAGTTTTTTGTCATCAAAGCTGTGCTTGGTTTAGTGGAAAAACTTTCTGCACAGTTTAGTGGAAAAAATTTCAATGTATCAATAAATCTGATAGAAGAATGATGATATAGTTGGCTCAGAAGTATATTCTGCATTCCTGACAGAGGGTGATGATTCTAGAATGCTACTGCACTGCAATGTGTCCCTTCGAGGACGAAACATGCATCGACAAACCCTTCTAGCACAACCATACCTTTGAGACAACAAAACTTATGGTCCAGGTGTTGCCTTGGTTTCACAGCTGAGAAACATCTATGCTTTTGTCAGAAATACTGGGCTGCCAAGAGAAGGGATTGTTTCATCATCGTCATGCTTAGCCACACTAGCAATTGTGGGAAAATCACTCACTGACCACTCCTTGATATGATCAAGCCACAATTTATTTTACCACCTTTACTTGAGAGAAGCACGCTGATGTCGGATCCTTCACCCTTAAAACCATTGATACTAAATACGAGTGCAGCTTGCCTTGTTCCAATTGTATTGGTATTACCATCCTTTGGAGTTAACAAGGCATGCAGAGAGAGGGATCATGTTGTATTGGCAACACATCTCCATATTTCTTCACAAGCATTGTGCTATGGAAAAATACTCAATCCCTGGCCTTAGTGGGTCTCGGAGTCACACCGGGAGATGGCAGTTATGGATTGTAAGTCCTTGTCAATCGGTGTACGTGTGCAAATGCGATATGCATGATACAGACATTGATATGGAATAATGAGAATAGAAGGCCATAGAACATATTGCATGGAGTGGATAGACCAGGAATGATATAGAGATAGTGGGAGAAAGTGAGAGCAGTTAGTTCAAGGACTGCACATCTAAGAAAACACACCTCAGCACAAGATGGTATAAGTAGGCCTGTGATTCCTTGTATACACCGGGGAAGACTCTTTGTGGACCAGATTGGCCTTGTGAGTCACGTCTATCATCGCCATGGATCCTAGATTATATTTCTTATAGCACAACAATAATACTATCGTCTGGAAAGAAGGAAATTTGCCTGTTATGAATACAAGTATTACTTCTTTTTGATAGATGATCTATCTATCTATTCACTGAACCCTTTGTTGCCTTTCAGCATCAGGGGTAGAAGAGTTTTCTGGAAACAGCCCTCTTGTGTGCTGAGTATATTGTGAAATTTGTCACCTCTTTTATTTCAATGATCCATCATTTTTGTGGTTGGCCTCTAGGTCTGCATTCGCTGTATCTGTGTAGCATACCTTGCTGTGGTATGCTGTCAGATGGTAGTCTGCTGATGTGTGCAAACCATTTGATCTGTTGTCTCTTAATATATTCCAAGATTGGGGGTGGTGCCAGTTTTTTGTAGAATTTTCTCATTCCTAACTCTGTCTCTTAGTGATATTCCTAGGATTCTGTATCAGCATGCCATTTCAGCTATCACAAGTGTACTTTTGTCTTGTGCTGTCATTGTCCATGTTTCGCTTTGGTAGCACAACGTTGGCGGCATAATAAATTTTAAATAGTGTTATTTTGGTGTTTAAATGTACATTTTTGTTTCTCTGAAGGTTGATGTCATTTTCCCTAGGGCTTGGTATGCTTTACTACATTTATTGTGTATTTCATGATAGATGATGCTTGGTGATAATCTAGATCAGGGGTGGGCAAACTTTTTGTGCAGATGTCCGCATTGAAAATTGTAAAGCTATTGCAGGGCCATATATAATATTATGAAATATATATATATAAATGATGTCAAAATGTCAAATTGGGAAAAAAATATTGTATATATAATATATAAGAAAGTCGAATTAAAATTCCAATGGATTTCTGTGTAATATTAATGGGGAAAAAATCATTTTTGACGATCGTCCGTTTATTTTAAAATGTGTTTGAGGGCCGCAAAATATCCAATGATGGGCCGCATGCGGCCCGCTGGCCGTAGTTTGCCCACCCCTGATCTAGATGCTTGCACAAACCATGTAGTTGATTTGTTTCTAGATGAAGTCTAGTACAGGTATGGTACACTCTTGTCTCCTGATGTCATAGTTTTTCATTTGGTCTATTCTTGTTACTTATATCATTGTTTGCAATTCATTTTGGTTGCAAATAGTTTCCTTTTGTTGTTTCATGTCAGAGTCCACAGTTCCTTGTGTGTTGTTGGGGCTAGTTAGGGAAGCAATACCTATCATACATGTAAGAGGTGACTAAGATGATTTTGGGGGTGGAGTTGGCTGTCCCATCATACAAAGGGTCACAGTGACCCAGAATCCATGCCAAAATTTTATGTGTCAGGCCAAAAGGGCAAATATTGCAACTAAGCTGTAAACCATGATACAACCATCTACTCTGGACTACATCCTGCTAATCACAACAGCAGAAGAAGAGTCCACAGTTGACATAGATAATACAGTGCTGACGGAAATTGTATCATATAATGTTCTTTTGGTGTATAAGGAGAGCTATTTGCAGTAAAAATTTGGTAACATTTGTATTATTTCTGGGTTTGCTTTATTTTATCTTTGTTTGACTTTGTAACTAATTATTACATCTGCAAATATTAAATACTGAACTACTTAATTAATTATGTGAAGTTATCAGGGCTATATATATACATCTTCAGTATGGAGGAGAGGGGGTGTTACCTTAGAAAAAAAAGGCATTTGCTCATTTATGTGCATAATTCATTCAGTTTCAAGAGATTTTTAGTGGCCTTTTTTGAAAAATTGTTAGGGGAAGTAGGGGTGTTTAGGTTTGCCCACCTGTGGCTAAATTCCTAGTACTAAAAGTCATGTTATGATTTCCTTAGAAGTTTTTACAAGCACCCCCCCCTCCTCTAACCTATAGGCTTGAAAGTTATTAACCTGTTTCTATGTATGTTTTTCTGCTCTCTCCGTGACTTTGGTTTTATTAATGTTAATTTTCATATTGAAAAAGATGCAGCTACATGTCATGTTTATCAGTCAGCCATACACCGTCAAATTCATGTCAAAATTTGTTTTAGTTTGTGAGTGATCGAGACAGTGATTCTCATATGCCCTCACCATCCTCGAGGGGCCACAGAGTTTTGCTGGGATCCACGAAGAAAATAATTGAAAATTTGAACTACAGGATTGTCTAGTTTAGGAGGTGGAGGCCACAGAAAAATGAATGAATTTATCACAATATTATATATATATATATATAATTAAGATAAATAACATTAATCCATGAAGAATGTTGAAAACCTTTTTTATGTCCCAGTAGACCAAGTATATTAATTGGTTCTGAAAGTGGGAAACAGACAAAAAAGGTTAACATTCCCATTACTAAGACACCACTATTTTTCATTTAAAGGGATACTGAATAGCACTTCACTAAGAGTTATTCTTCTGGGTATGAAATAAAGCTCTGTAGAAATCAGCACATTGCATATAGGAAGTAAGAACTAATCACTAGTAGTTCTTGGGATCGATACAACAAATGAATGGCACTGCCAGGCCTAGCAAGCCAACAGTGAAAAATGAATTCTCATAGTAACAGGAAAAAATCTAAAGGGTTCTGAAAATTTGGTGTCAAACATGACAAGATAAAAATATAGTCCCTCTTCTAGCCAAAAGCAATCTCGTGATAATCAGTTACTTTTCTTGTTTCTTTAATCAGAGTTCATCAAAGCAGATGCTGATAATTTATGTATTGTTGCATGTTGATGGAGATCAACAAAGTCTTTCACACTCGACATGGCAAATGGCCATGTCAGAGTGCACTCCAGTTCTGGTCCACCACCTTCATTGTCACCTCTGCTTTTCTTTGCCATGTAATTCAACTTCAAGAAAAACTTGTCAAAACATCATCACGGATCTTCTATTAGCTGATGACTGTGCCCTAAATGCTGGCTCTCAGGCTAATCTACAAATTACGCTAAACAGATTCTCAAAATTCTGTACAGTTGAAACTTATTATAACAAAATGGTGGTCCAGACCGAAAAAATATGTATGTAATAACAGAAATTCGCTATATACAGTACAAAAAAATAACGGATAAATATAACTGGAAATTTTGAAAGGTATTATATAGGGAAATTTGGTATAAAAGAATGCGATTTAGAGGGACTACACTGTACCAATTTTGGGCATACTATTATTATGGAGAAAACTGAAGTCACGTTAAAACCAGCACCTGGCAAAATTTATCAAGAGTCCAGCATAAAGGTAAATGGCATAGTACTGAAAGTTGTGAATAGATTCACATACCTAATTAGTACATTATCACAAAATGCTACATTTGATGATGAAGTGTATTCTAAGATCTCCAAGGTAAGCAGCTGGAACGGAGCCCTGATGGAAGCGGTAGAAAGTTACAAGAGAAAAAAGAATGACTATCCAAATAAAACACTTATTGACACTTAGTTACAAACGAAAATACTAAAACAACTGTCTCTACTGGATATATCCGGAGAGGAAGATGACAAACACCATCGACCGCAAGAGAGAGAACTAGAAAATAAATACCTCAGACCACCCCCTTGGGAGAACTTGCACCAACCATCTAAACAAAATTACTAAATAAAACAGCCAATAAAGGAACACTGCCAACAATCCTGAGGACATGTGCCCCAGAAACTATAAACCGCTTCCCATCATCAGCAATCAAGGCATACACTGATGAATACATACCTTGAACATACTTTCAAGGCCACCTGTTTTGCAGGATATGGCATCTATATACAATACCCAGATGGATCTGCCTACGAGTTCTGTGATGTGTGAAAATTTCTCATATTATGAAGCAGAGGCTGAGGCCATCAAGACAGCCATTGAGTTAATACACCAACAGTTTGATCTCTGGGGCAAAAACCATCAGACATAGTCATTTTTACAGACTCTATGTCAGTTTTAGAAGTACTTTAACATACCCCATATGAAAATCAAGATATTCTCCACATAGCAAGAGCAGCGCAGTCTTATCTTTACAAATCCAATCAGTGTGGCCATGCAATGAATCCCTGGACATAGCGATATAGCAAGAAATGAAGTAGTGGTCAGACTTGCAAAAAGAGGTGCCTCAAAACAACAAAAGCGAAGACCTTGTAGTATGGGAACAGTCAAACAAATTCTAAGAAACAACACCAGGGAAATCTGGCTGACCAGATGGGAAAATAGGCTAAATGGTTGAAATGTATTAATGAAATGACATGGCAATAGGACAATGACAGCATAAACACACTCTGCATGAGAAACCAATCCCTTATCTTTGTTTCAAACAGGACATGCAAGGATCAATACCCATTTAAACCTTATCAAACCCAGCAACTACCCACTTGTAGACACTGCTCTCATTCCAATGAAACAGTGGAACACCTCCTTATTGACAGCTCTTATCTTTCAACCATCAAGAAAAAACTTGCACAGACACCCTTAACAGTTATTAACTTACTCTTAACTAAATCAACTTCAGAAGATCTGTACTGTTTTTTTAAGAATGGCATTGTGCTAACAAGAATAGAATTACTTATCAGTTTTTGGGTATCTACAACAACAACAGATCACGGGTTGGCAAAATACCATCCGTGGGAAAATCTGGCCCACTAAGCCATTTTTACTGGTCCACTGATTTAAATATAAATAACCAAATGGTCAGAGGGTGTCCGACAAAGTGGATGGTGCCGCAGTAACCTAATGAACAAATAGTAATGCAAAATGAGGTAAACAGGTTACTAAAACACTTACCTGGCCTATTAATAAAAATATATTTAAAAAAGTATATATTAAAAAACATACAATAAAACTAAACAGGACAATTCTCCACGTATCGGCTCAAATTGAACCTTTTTCAAGAGACAAACAACAGAAAACGACAAAATAAAAAACAAAATAGATGTCTATATTTCATCAAGATTGTGTGTTGTGTGATACGTGGAGAATTGTCCTGTTTAGTTTTATTGTATGTTTTTTAATATATACTTTTTTAAATATATTTTTATTAATAGGCCAGGTAAGTGTTTTAGTAACCTGTTTACCTCATTTTGCGTCACTGATTTAAAATTGTGTATCCACTGATGCTGCCGCTTTGAGCTTAGAAAATACTACTTTGAGCTTCACAGTATTAAAAAAAAATAGAGAAAAAAATTCATTAAAGGTTTGTTTAAAGACATTCCACACTGGAAGTTTTAAATCTGGCCTCTGTTCCATAAATATTGCCCACAGCTGGCATAAATATATGACTATGATGATGTAGTCATTTAATCCCTTTAGTTGTTTCCAGATATAGAAATCTATGAAGATCCAAGTTGTATTTTTGCATTTCTCAAAGATGTTTCTATTATGGAGATGTGATCCTGGTACTTATTGCCTGTGATAAGTAATGATAAGGTACTCATAATATGTTGATGGTTGGTAATCACAGCTCTGACCTATTTTTATCTGAATCATGTCATGTAAACCTATGAATAAATTGTGGCATAGCAGGTAAGCCATTTGTCATGTGTTCAAGAGGTTTGGAGTCTGGTACTGAGCTATGATGTCTTATTTACAAGTGCATATTTTCTGAGATCCCTAGCGATTGTTGCTTGAAGCTATGTAGTTATGTGCTATAAATTACACTCTCAGCAGGAGGTGTGCTGCTCTGTTGAGAGGGACAGAGTACAAATGGAAAACCTGAATATAAAGAAGTCAATTCTCTTAGTTTTTAAAAAATAACCTTTCCATGAGGGTGCAGATGAGCCACATAACAATGGTTGGGAAGAATATCAACACATATGTAAATATATATATATATATAAAGTACACACAATTTTACTGTTTGTATCACACTCCTTTAATGGTTCATCATATTCAACTTTCAATTAGTATTTCAAATCAATATCTTCTGTGACCTGTTTATTAAAAATTAAAAAAACACTTTCAAACTGCATGTTTTCCTGTGAAGGAAGACAGAGAGGCTTTCTATGGGCTGTGGAAATAAAGGTCGCTTTGCCATAGCAGACAAAGCAACGTACAGGAAGGATTTTGATTGTACCTCCGAAAGAAAAAATCCTGTCCCAACCGTGGATTGAACATGGGACGAACCTCAAAGGTCAGAGAATGAATTCTAACCACACGGTCATGCGCTCCACTGTTTATTAAATCTGCACTCTAATAATAAAACATACTAAATCAATGTCAATATACTAAATCAACACCAGAAAAATATCCTGCCAGCTTATTTCCCACGTACCCTTGGAAGATACCATCCTAACAGAGAGAGACATGGGGCAATGTCGCAGTATTTGTCTATGATGTGTACAAGGGTTTTCACTCTGAAGTAGAGATGTGCTGCTGCAATTTACCTTGAGGACTTTTACAGCAGAGTACCGAGTACCTTTAGGCTTTCTAAATGAGTCAACTTTACAAACCTCAAATCAGTCCTTTTTTGTGAATTGGATTTCTATGGCACTTTTTCAGAGAATGGTGGTATATAGATGTGGCAAGTGGACCTCTGAACCTACAATGATACATCCAAGCCTTCCTGAATGCTCACCATTGTTTCCCGTACAATGCATATGCCGTAAGAATCACAGACGAACAAACAATTGTAAGAGCAAGGAATCTATCGTATGCCGACAATATTTTAGTTTATCGATCAGGAGCAGGTGATTTTAGAACTTAGGCAGATGGTGTGAAGAAGAAGGAACATTAGTTAACCCAACTAAAGCATCAGTAACATGATTCTCTCTGAATAAATGTAAGTCAATAAACTAACTCCAACTATGGAATTGTGTACGGAGGTCATTGAAAGAACATATGCAATGAAGTATCTGGGATTATGATTTGGCAGAAGTCGTTTTCTCTGAATACATACACCATATAATAGATAAAGCAAGGAATGATCTGAATGCAAATAGAGTAATGTCTGCAACAAACTTTGAACTACCTTGTTCTGTTGTATAAGAGTCTGGTCCTTTCAGTTATCAAATACACTCTTGCGATCCTAACTCTCAGCCATAAGGAGATGGAAAAAACTGGAGAGGATGCAGAACACGGCAATGCACATTATACTTGGATGTACTAAAGACATAGCATGTGTGGTGATGCGATATCATGATTTTCCAACCATGGAGCATAGAATACGGATCTGCCAAGCATGCTTTACTTCAAGTTAGTACAACATAAGTCATCCCCTGCATAGAGAAATCAGGAGAACTAAGTGAAGCAGGCTTAAAAGAGGAAAATCTTGGATCGGTCAGGCAGAAGTTACTATTCAACATGTATGTCCACCAATGACATAGATCCTAGTGCAGAATGGGAGGAAGTACCATCAGAACTATGCAATGTCTTATCAGTACACATCAGGCTTGATAGAGTGTGTTGGCTACAGAACAATTTGGTGGTGGAAGCAGAAGTTCAGGCCTTGTTTGATGAGAATTTGCCTGATGGAGACAGCAATTTATACAGATAGTTCTGTTGTTCAGCATGTGCGCAGCTCATGGGTGTTGACGGCACAGGTTACAAAAACAAATTATGAGTGAAGACAGCAGTGCATTTGCTATGACTATAAGCAACATGACCATGGAGGTCATGGCGACGATCAGGTCACTAGTGTGGTTAGAGTCTCAAACCTACACTTGTGTATGCTTTCTCAGCGACTCAATGAGCATAATAAAAACTGATTGAGAATGGCTGGCATGCAGGCTTGCTGGTATGGCAATCATGGGTCAAAAGGTGGACAAGCAATGAACTGAGCTAATATTCTGAATGTTCTTAGGGAGATAGCAATCTGCAACAATGAGCGGACTACAGGACCACCATGTAAAGAGGGGCATGGCTAAGCAAATATGCAGAGTAGGTCTAGTCAATTGCTACATGCTGAGAGATATCTTGAGGATATCCAAGCACTTATAGAACAATGGTTCGATTTGCAGTGAGGATGATCTTTCGACTAACTAAATCAATGTTTTCAGCAAACTAACATTATCAAGTGCTGCCAATGTTATCAAATACATCATACCTGTATAAGTACCATGGTGTTTGTATGAAATGTATTGTTTTCTTTGCTTAATGAAATGTAGATTTAGTCTATTGTGCTTTAGGAAATGATGAAATTTCAAGTTTATTACTTCATATGCACATAAGATACACACCAAAGTTTAGCTATAGATTCATCTCATGGTTGAATACCGGCATATACAGTGTCAGGTTTACTAACATGCAAACCCATGCACTTCCTAATAATAACAAGCATGCAGAATCATATTTTACTGGATGTTTTACTAGTTAATTCCTATACAACCCAGTTGGATTCATAGTACAACAAGCTCCAGCATGAGAATAGAAATCAAGGCAGTTTTACAGTATCTAAAATGGGTCTTGGAAACATGACAAACGGGATCATTATTGTGTCGTACTCTCAATCCATGATCCGAAAGATTCATAATGGATGACTGCATCATGAGTGGAGGAAGTATATTGGAGTTTCATAAACTCCAAGAACTTACATGGATATTTTGCTCCTGTCCTGCTGAAGTTCATGGAAATACTGGCTTCAAGAGCACAGGACAGATGACAAGGGGGACATTGTGAATACCTTATGTCTGCATCTGCTGGACAAGGACACCATGGTGGATGAGACTGTTATTAATAGATTGAAAGAGTTTGGAACTGCTCAAGGAGATAATAGAGGGAGATAATAGAGGGAGACAATTGAGGGATAATATTAGAAAAATATATGAACTAGAAAATACAAAAACAATTATAAACAGGGGCAACTATGGAATACACCTCTAGCTGTTGGGCATCTGTAGCCACAAATAAGCATGGAACTTTGAATTCAAAACATGGGACTTCAAATAATGCTTGGAGCAATGGAAAAAAAAAAACCTGTCAATATTGCATTTTACCAGTTCAGGCGTTGCAGGGAGGGGATTGAATAGCTGTGTGATAAAGGCCGCATGCTCTTGCTGTCGCCATGTCATGTTCAGGGTGAGTTTTTTAATTTACCCTCCGACAGAAAAAACCCAGTCCTTACCGGGGATCGAACTCTAGACTTCACTCGTGTGAGACTAGCGTTCTAACCTCTCGGCCATGCGCCACACATAATGAAAAGCAGCCCCATGAAAGAAATGACCCAAACTGCCGACATCACATCTCTAGATATGCAAAGAAAATATAATATTATCTTACAATATGATCAATCAAAAGGACACACATTCAACAAGATATTTCAAGAAAAAATTAACAACATATTTCTAAGGAAAAGTCCAAACCACCTAGCAATTTAAATAATGTATCTAATATGCTGAACCACTAGAACCTGATAACGTGTGAGATTTTATCTCCTGAACCATGAACAATCAACTAAAAATCTACACAATTTTTATCTGGTATATCAAACATGAATTCCAAGAACACTTTAACAGAAACATAACAAAAAGATTTATCACTTCCAATATTAAAAGCCCAATAAGTGAAAAATATATGGAAATGTGTACACAAATGGATCAGCGGAACAAGTCATAAGAAACGGTGACAGTGGAATATACATCATGCTTCCAGATGATATCACATACGAACAATAACTTGCTACAGGAATAAAATGCACAGATTTCAGTGCAGAGACAACCTCTCATACTCACAGCTCTTCAAATACTCCAGAAAAATCATGCAGAAAACTGCATTTGCACCAGTTCCAATCAGATGGCACCCAATCGCTTTGCAACTTGAGTCAACTCGTCTACCATCTTTGACCACACCATATCCAAAAAAAGATGCAATTTTAGTCAAGATTTTCAATGCATATTCCCAATCCTAAGCTACTATGAATATGGACTGGTCGACCGACACACAGACAATAACAACAACACACACGATGCACAAGAATGTAAACTCCTTGAGAATCACAGATATTTAACATGAATAAGTGCCAGAAGGCTTGAAAACTACAAGGACAAAAGTAGGCCTAAATGTAAACATAAGTAATATATAAACATAACCAAGAATGTTTGAGATGTGATATGAGTAATGACAAAAATATAATATAGAAGCATTGCGGATTTATTAATAAAGAAAATTTATTCAGCAAGCAGGATTTCAACAAGTCATATGGTAGCTGAGTGTAGAATAATACTTCTATGTTGGTGATTTTATTGTGTTATTTAATGTTTCAGATTTGTGGAGACATCTTAGGTGAAAGGTGTTTAATCTCCTCTCGTGTTTTGTGTTGGTAGTCCATGTTTCAGATCCATAGTATAGTGTGTTCAGCATGCATGTTTGATCAATCTGTAGTTTTGTTTTCTGTTTTATCTTTCTGTTTTCCCAAGCGTGTTATGACAGTCTGCTAAAAATGGTAGCCGCTTTCCCTATGTGTGAATTTTTTCATTGTCTAAGGAAAGATTTGATGTAATTGTAAATACTAGGTAACAAAAATGTTCAACTTATTGTATATGATTACTGTTTAATGTGATTCTTGTTGGTACTGTACATCCTCGACACATTACCACAAAACGAAGTAATCTCATATAACATTAAATTTAAATTTGCATCCCCATACTAATACATCTAATTTAGTCCTATATCCCCAAATACAACACACATATAATCCTACATCTCTCATACTAATACATCTCACATAGTTCATATCTCATACTAATACATCTCACTTATAATCCTACATCTAATACTGTCATATAATCTCATACTAATATATCTAAAATAGTATTACTCATCTCATACTAATACATCTCATATATACTCCTACGTCTCTCATATTAATACAACTTACATAGTCCACATCTCATACTAATATATCTCATATACTTCAACATCTCTCACACTAGTACATTTCAAATAGTCCGTATCTCATACTACCAGTAATACATCTCATATATAATCCTGTATCTCTCATACTAATACATCTCACAGTCCATATACAGTGGAATTCTGTTACAACGAATCCGGTTTTAACGTATTTTCCTCTATAACGAATGTTTTCAAAATCTCCAATTATTTTACCTCTTTGTCTTAATTTTTTGTAAACATTTTATAACTCTTGTATTTACCACAAATATCCCTGTAAAACGCACTATTTACAATTTACTTCTGGGCGAAAAGGTAGTCTCTGAACTTTTGATCTGTGCATGTGTGTTTGAATAGGTGCACAAAAGACTCCAACACTACACTGTGTATCATTCAACCAGAAACAGCATGACATGTTTACTAGCAGGCGGTTGGACACAGCCTTATTCAGTAGATGTGTGACATGGAATATAGTCTAGCTGTTTTATCAGGGCCCAAACTTTTAAAGTGAGGATTTGTCTTTTCCTGTAATTTAATTGGTCACTTTGTATCAACAGCCAATGAAAGTCATAGGAAAAGCCAAATGTGTCAAGTTAGAATGATGATTTCTAAATTAGCCCATAGGTCTTAGGAGGTGTGTTGGAATGAAATTTGTGGTAGCACACAACTAAAAGTGCTGACAATGGGGGTGTAGATAGATGACCTTGCATTCCATTCACCTGAAGTATAAACACAATGTTCACTTTGTTTATTAAAAACTCTGCTGCAGGGAAACATGATCTATCGTTATTGAAAAAAAAAAGAGAGTTCTCTAAAAGCCTAGGTCATAATTAAAAAAATTGGTAGAATGCCCTATTCAGGATATAGCCATCAATCAAGCATTTTTTGGCTGTAGTGATTTCAACCTAGGCCATACTGACCTTAAATTAAGTCTTGACTGGTTGAAAAAGAAACATGAAATTATTGTGAAAGTAGATCTATATGTAATTGGTAGCAACACTGGCTGGATCTGTGTCACAAGAAACAACTGATACTTGGAGGAGAGGTAATAGAACATTTAAATACCATTCTCTTAGTTGATTAAATATAATTGGGGATTCTACTGTATAGAAAAGAGATGAGGATGATATTATTTACATTTTTCATCATGTGCTAGAATCAATCTCTCCAGGACTGTGCTAGTTGATTATTTATTCTTAGTTGACAAGCAGTGATTACATATTTAGGTTATAACACATATTCTGTTAGACCCGACCAATTCATTATAACGGGATTCCACTGTATCATACTAATACATCTCATATAATCACATAATATATCTCATATATAATCCTAGATCTCTCATACCAATACATCTCACATAGTTCATATCTCATACTAAAACATCTCATATATAATCTTACATCTAATGCATTTCACATAGCCCACATCAGAATGTATCATACCAATACATCTAATATAGTCCTACATCTTTCATCCTAATTTGTCTCACATAGTCCTACATCTCTCATACTAATACTGTACATATAGTCATATTTCTCATACTAATACATCTCATAGTCAACCTATATCTCTCATACTAATACATCTCATAGTCAACCTATATCTCTCATACTAATACATCTCATAGTCAACCTATATCTCTCATACTAATACATTTCATATAGTCTTACACCTATTTCTACACCATTGTTTGTGCTGAAGATGCTGCCATGGTATCACATTCTAAGGATGTCCTGCAACCTCTCATCACCAGCATGGCAAAAGCTTGTAACATTTTCTCTATGAGTATCAGTTTTACAAAGACTGTAGCTTTATATCCTTATACTACTGCACCAATAACTTTCCTTCTCAATGATCTCAACCAAGTAAAAATATTCTGCTACCTTGGTTCCACTGTCACAGCCTCTCCATCATCATGCTATATCTCAAGTCATCTTGATTTATCTTGCCACTAGAACACTGTTGGATCAGGAAGAGAGAGTCTGGTCGACGAATGGCGCAAACCCTCCACGCTTTAAACTAAAATATCAGCGCTAGTCATTACTCAACTTTCGTCAACCATCAAGTACATCATTAGATGAAGAAATCAATGCAAGTATGGGAAGTTAAGCTACTACATTTTGCAGATTCTCAAGGAGAGCATTGAAAAACACAAAATTTACATTGCCGATGAAGATACAAATCAATTAGACTTGTATTCTCATCACTATATTATACGACTCAGAGACATGAACAATATATTCCAGAAATGAGAGAAGACTTGATGTCTGAAAATGAGATTTGAAGGTAACATGCAAGAATACAAATACCGGGTAAGTAAGAAAAATTGTGCCAGAGATACTTTCTAGTGAAAACAGATTCCAAGAAATGGTGATGTCAGATTAAAGCAGTTCATCATCATCAGGTGCCATGCCGGGTGGCGTAGGCGGTCATGGCTCTCCACAGCTCTCTATCCACAGTATTATGTATCAAAGTCGTTGTTGTTTCTTTGCCGTGCCAGGTTGTCAAACTGTCTAATATTTTTTCACGTTGTCGCCCTCTGTCTCTGGTGCCTTCAATCTTGCCTGTTGTGATTATGTTTTCTAAACCTGCCTGTCTCATGAAGTGGCCAAAAAAAGAAGATTGCCTTTTTCTTATATTCTTGATTAAGGTCCGTTTCGCATTTAACTCTTTTAACACCTCTAAATTAGTTTTTCTGGCAGTCCATGGTATTCTCAGCATTCTTCTGTAGAACCACATCTCTGTTGCCTCCAATCTCCCACTTTCCAGTTTGTTTATTGTCCAAGACTCGCACCCATATGTTAGTATAGGGGTTATATAGCACTGCAGAACTCTCTTTCTCACCTCTAATGACAAGGTCATATTACACAGTATATTTTTCATTTTTCTGAATGTTGTTTTTGCCTGTCCTATTCTGCATCTTATTTCTGTTGAACTTCTTCCATCTGCTGTAATAATTGTACCTAGATATTTGAATTGGTGGACCTGTTTTAATACTATATCATTCACTATGATCTTGCAAGGTGTGTTATTTTCTTTCTTTGAAATAACCATTACTTCTGTTTTCTTGATATTTAGGAAGAGGCCTTTCTCTTTGCTTTCTGTGACTACTACTTTAATTAAGTTTTGAAGGTCTTCCTCACTTTTTGCAATCAGAACAGTGTCATCCGCATATACTGTGTTAAAGCAGTTAGATCATGTAAAATATGCCAGTATGATGCAACTCATACACAAATTTCTCCATGTGTGCTTCATACATTTTTCTCACTTATGTAAAGTTTGTGTAATTCTATTTCATATATTCCTGTAGACACGTAGCATTGCAGATCACAAATTCTTGTATGATGTATGCTTCAGACATCTCCATTAAAACTTAGTATGTGGCAGATATCCTCATGAGACAGAATTCAACTCACATTTTAATGTCAGATCTACAGACTAGATCATTTTGCTATATTCACTACAG
Organism: Meghimatium bilineatum; assembly: GCA_034231615.1. NCBI lineage: Eukaryota > Metazoa > Mollusca > Gastropoda > Stylommatophora > Philomycidae > Meghimatium > Meghimatium bilineatum. The sequence continues at coordinate 16,825,188 of CM067298.1, read as the reverse complement.
TAAGCGTGTAAAAATGTGATTTTACTGTGCACATATATTGTTAACTAATTAAAGTATTTTTATTCTTCTTCTGTGTTCATTCTCAAACTCATATTAGAAGGATCTAGTCCGGAGAACGGAATGTGTTGGGTCATGGTTTAAAATTACCGGTAGCTGCAACATCTGCGCTTTTCAGTCTGACACATCTGACTTCAGCATGGTTTCCAAGTCACATTTACTCTATATGGGATGGTATAGCAAAATTCACCCTAAATCTCTTCAGTCATCTTTTATGACATGCACAGAAGGTAAACAGTGTTGCCATTCTTTGCTACTCTTTCAGACACAGCAACACACAAGCATTTCAAGTATTCAAGAAAAAATCATTATAGTACACTGGGGCAAATCCATATTCGTTTAGTCTCTCTTTAAGTAGATTATAAAAAATGTATGCTTATGGTTTCTGTGTCATTATAGTTTTACATGAACCTAATCTGTTCCTTATCTTCTATTTCTTTGTTCATTCTTGATTCCATTTCCTGTAGTCTCAGTAATAATGATTCATCCGATGCTGTATTCTCCTTTAGTAGTCAATCTTGTATCATGTACAGCACTGCTTCTTAAGCTTTTTGTTGCCACAGACTGGCAATTTTTTTCCAGTCTGCTAGGGACCAGCTTGGATGTTGATGGGAAAAGTTCTTATATGTTGTATATAAGGACTTACACTTCTGACTTCCAGCCTCATCATTGATGATCGTGGATCGGCACTGGTCCACAGACTACTATTTTTAGAAACAATGCAGCACAGTATATTCCCGTTATCTATATCCAAGATAATAGATAATGGGGTGGGGGTTTATGGTTTCGACTCCTTCCCCTCTCTTAGCAAACAGAACATTACTTTTAGTACTAGAAATTTATTTAGCCAAAATGTGGGTATCTTCCTCTTTCTCTCCCCCCCCCCCTTTCAATGTTTCACAAGAAAAGTAATTCAATTTCTTTAAAAAAAAAAGTAAAACCCCATCCTTACTGAAAACATATTTATGCCCCGTCCATATCCAAAGTTCCAACCACAAGTGTCTTCGTAAGTAACACATTATCCTGCTTATTTTCATGAACACCAGCATATAATATATGAAATATAATTATACAGCTATAAAACAAACTGACACACTTTTACAAAATACAAATTCTACCCGCTATTAAATACAATGTATTATTGCTACAACACCAAATTCAAATCATCACAAGGTTAAGTACACAAAAGTGTACTTTGCAAAAATGTTATGGATGGCGAAATGTGGACCACATACGGGCATTATGTATGATGATGATTAATCACATTCACACACTATGTCTCTCAGAGGTGATTAAAGCATCAGATGGCAAGAGAAGATCTAGGATAACTCTGTCATTAACAGAGCTGGTATTCCTAGTATTTATACTATTCTGATGCAGTTATAAATTTGTGGGGCAGATAATGTAATATGTATGACAGATCATAAACTACGACAAATAATTCTCAATGGTAATATGCATATGAGCTGGCGCTCTCAAGGTGGTAAAAAAAGTGTTACAATGACTTAGTAAAAAAATCTCGCTGAAAACTTTTGACATAAGCCATGATACATGGGAAGATACAGGTACCAGTACATGAAAAAGGGTTATTTGGAACTCTACATTTGAAAAACGATGCAGTTTCATCAAACCCAAGGAGAAATGTAGCTGTTCAATAGTGGAAACTTGCTAGAAAACATGGGCACATTATTCCAAGTTATCATCCCAGGTTCAATCTGTCCAAGGATTTTTGAGACACACATAGGTTTTTTTTTAGCCATCTCCAAATCCATAGGCAAAAGGGACCATGCCTCTAACTGAATTTCAAAAAGTAGATGAGACTATAGATGAAAGTAGATGAAAGCAAATGATCATTATCACTTGTTACGGATGAACATAAAATAATGACTGAATTCAAACTACACATGAGTGTGTATTTGTTACATATGGGCGCATATAGAACAATTGCACATTCTGGTGAGTGTTATTTAATGTGTTTGTTACTTATTATCTACATTCATTTCTTTAATTATACAGCAGACACATTTGCAAGTTTGTAATATACAGTAATATATTGAAATGATGTTCTCTCTGTAAAGAAATGACAAGAGTACCAGCCACCTACTTCCTGTTTAGGGTTGTTACCCTACACTGGAACATTTATCCCTTATTTGAGCAGAGGCATATAAAGATTATGAGACAATTGATGTGTCTTATCCTTTTTAGACACAGTTATATTTGTAATTCTCTGAGCAAGTCAAATTTTAGCTATCTGACATTATTGAATAAGAACATAATAGTCAAAGTTTTAACTGAATAAATATGAAAATAACATTCAGTTATAAAAAGAATCTCATTTAATACACCTTCAGTTCCACTTGGACCCAGTGGAACCAAGGTAGCAGAATATTTTTACTTGGTTGTGATCATTGAGAAGGAAAGTTATTGGTGCAGTAGTATAAGGATATAAAACTACAGTCGGTACTATACAAGAATCAGTGGACAGGTTTCTACGTAACAAAAATCAAACATAGTTAAACGGAACGACATTCCGATAAAGACATATATTCCGACACAGCCAACATTCTACACGTTTAGTAATGAGAGCCCCCTATCACTCGGTATGCGCGTTGCATACTGAGTGGGGGGTGGTTGTCCAGTCTGTTGCATGCAAATCACTAGATCAGTATCTTTAGTCACATTTTTTTAAAATCTCAGAGAACCGGAAGCTCAGTGCAAAAACATATGAAATTAAAAAGTCGGACTGTTGTCACATGATTTGTCCACTGATTCTTGTATTGAACCCTAAAGTTTAAGTAAAACTGATACTCATAGAGAAAATGTCACAGGCTTTTGCCATGCTAATGATGAGAGATTGCAGGATATCCACAGAATATGAACCATGACAGCATCTTCAGCAAAAACAATGGTGTAGAAATAGGTGTAAGACTATATGAGATGTATTAGTATAAGAAATAGAACTATATGTACAGTATTAGTATGCGAGACATAGGTCTATGTGAGACATATTAGCATGAAAGATGTAGGACTAAATTAGATGTATTAGTATGATACATTCTAATCAACTATATATATATATATATGGTACTCCTCTTCTTCATTTCAAAATGCAGTAGGTCAACTTATTAGCATTGGTGATCATGTTTCTCCACAATTGTCTGCTGCTAATTTTCTGTACCAATTACAATATTGACTATTCTTTAGATATTCATATTTAACAGTATATTCAGTACAGGTAATTCGAATATTTGAATGCCCAATTATATTCACAGACTCAATGTCCAAATATATTCTGAATGCAAAAATATAGTTAGATGATCAATGACATATGAAATAAAAACATGAATTTGTTGTTATAATATATATATATATATATATATATATATATATATATATATATATATATATATCACACAGTTGGAACTGTCAAGATAAAAATGCACCTTAGAACATAAATCTAAAAATACTCAATTTTATACATTAACAATTAAAAAATTAAAACAAAAACAAAGGCAGAGATAATTATTCAGGCAATCATTGTTAGCACACTCTATTTAACATTATCATTCCTTTCTGTTTTGTCTCCAGTGATGTACAAAAGCTTACAATAAACCATATATTTGTCACACCTTAAAATGAAAATATCCTAATATAAGCTATGTCCCAACAAAATAAGAAAAATAGCAGAGGATGTAGCTGAATTATAAATAAAAAATGCTGAACAATTAGAAAGTATATAACAAATAACCTACACAGAATAGACTAAGGAACTGTTCAACATTCGTTTACTGTTGATTTTTACAACATGAGATAATGATTACATACATATTTACAATCATTTCTAAATCAGTAGATAATCACTGGAAAATCTACTTACAGCCAAGTATATTTGACATGTCAAGAATGATTATATATAAAATAATTATCACATGTGATCACTTATTTATAAAGGTATAATAACACTGAATAAATTCATCACAAGAAACTTCCTGGTACTGCATGCACAGGATATCACCAAACTCAAACAATTTTGTTAACCATACAATACATTGAAAGACATACTTCAATAGTGGATCACTAGCTTAAATGAACTTGGTAATGAAAAGTGACATTTGTATAACAGATCATATCACCTAAATATACTTCTCATCATTACAGGTTGAAGTCTACAAGCTTTCACTAGGAGATATCCCTCACATCCGTCATGACTTAGCACCATCTACAAGAAGGTCTGCAGGTCTTACAAGTGGCCTACCAAACAAACCAGCATGATATATTAAACTTGTACAAGATGATTTGACTATATAACAAGGTTTTTCTTCAGGTTAAAATCCCTCCAATATTCATCTTTTACAGTTATGTTTTATATGTCCTGTTGTCTCTCACTCATGGAAGAAATGCAAGTCTTAATGTATTAATTTTGTCTTCTATAAAATAATCCCAAAGGATGGTGAAGAGATGTAGACCAGCAGACATTGCACTTAACCTTTTTTTGTGACCTCTAGGTGGCAGGGAATGCCAGATATACAATCATTACAGATGGATCAATAAATCTGGCAGAAGTATGATGAAATAGTTGATCCAGATGTATATACGATGCTCCTGGCAGGATGAGATGATTCTTGGATACTGCTACATTAGAAAACCTCTCTTGGGGACCAAAAATGCACATGATAACAAAATATTATAGCTCAGAAAAAGCTATAGTCTGTCATGTGCTACCTTCACATAGCCAAAGAGATTACTCCACTATCTAACACCATTCCAGAATTTTAAACATTCCCTGCCTCTCTGAAGATCTCCAGTTAAAGTGGCCAAAGCACTTTAACTGTTTTTGAGGTTCAATAATCAAAATTGGCAGCAACAAGTGAATTTGTTAATATATTACTGGGGATTATAGCTTGATCCCAGTGCGTAGCATGCATAAGAAATGACTGGCATTTTAAAATCTGGCACTCTGAGCATTGAACGAGTTTGAAGTAGTGTGAAATAGAGAAACAAATAACACTGTGACACATCTCTACACCATCTTGAAAGCTATCATGCAGAATTTATGAGGAGATCAAGGATAACAGCAACAGAAATCGCATTTTACGCTATTCTTGTTGTTTTGAAAGATTACTTGTTGCAATAAAAATGTGTTTGTGTCCCTTGTATTTTTTTTTGTTATGTCCCTTTCTACTGTAAAGTATGGGAAAGCTTCATTCCGCTCAATATTGTTCCGTTAAAAATGTATTGGTGTCTACTTGTACAGTACCTTTATGTGGTGATACATTTTTGAGATATTCTATATGTTCATAGAAATTAAGTGATACACTTTAAAAAAATTGTAATTAAGCTTCTAATATAGTCCAAACAATTGAGTTAATGGAATGACAAAAACATATTATTTATTTCAGCATTCATTCTCAAAATTCTGCTGAATTTCTTTATAAATAGAATAATAGTGCTACTAGATTTCTAGCAGAATGTATCCAGAAAATGGAGTAGTGCTGGGTCACCATTTTATTTGAGCCAATGAGATGACACATCTGACTTTGACAGTAACAATGTACAATAAAATAAAGTTCATAATTTTATACAATATAAACACACCTGCAGAGAATACACCTGCAATATGTCTGTCAATTACACCTACAGTGAGAACAAATCAGTCTTAGTTACGTATTAGACATCTCAGTAATTTATAGCTACATCAGAAATATATTACATTCTAACCACACATTTTACAATGCAATGGAATCTTAATACATTTAATCAAAGGACTTCATTCTTTATTCTATATATACATATATATATATACACACATGCACATGGAACAGTAATATAACAGAGCATACTTCCTACTAAATCCTGTTCAGTATTTTTAAGAATTGTGCGCTCGTAAAAGTTTTTATTTATTTGGAAAACCACTGAGAGATGCAACTTTTTTGTGACATCATTCTACCTGCACATATCAATGACTGCTGTATTGTTGTTGAATATGCTTTCCACTGACAAAGAAGCAGTTCTCTTGTTACAAATGTGAGGAGTACTTGCGAACAAAGAGATATGCATGGGATGAAATTAATCTACTGTTCTAATGGACAGATTTACTAATGTGAATCATTGGTATAACTTTGTCGATCCAGAGATGGGAGACCACACACAGACAATTGAGCGTATGTGAAGAAGTGCCAAGTGTCAAAACAACAAACATCACAAAACAGCATGCCACCACTTCATGTTCCCATCCACAATACCCCCTCCCATTCATTATATTTACATGATTCTAAATGCAAACACCAGCATACACTGTTCTGAACATAGAAGTTTGCATTAATATTTGAACAGGTAGGCTTAAATCAATAGTACCTATAATCAGGGTGTTGAAAATTGGAAAGAGGGACGTTTAGGACATCTTTTCAGGTGATCATTACACTTGGTACAAGTGATAGTGATAATCTTGTTCTGTTAAAATCGGAGGTAGAGGCTTTGATCAACGAGACTTCTTTAGACAGGAAAATTGTTATCTATCTAATGATTTGTCATTAGTGCACATATGGGCTTTTAAAGTGCAGTGTATAGAGAAATATAATAGAGGAGAGAAAATATTTCAATATAATCACAAGTAGTATGACAATGGAGGTGATCAAGACATGAAATGGCTATATACTGAATGGAAAGTTACAAATATTGGCTTTATAACTGATTATGAGAACTCTTATACAAATCCGCTGGGGCTATTTATGCGGATAGTGGCTAAAATCAGTTATGAGGTCTGAGTTGGAGAGTTTCACTTTCTATGTTGATGTTTATAAGTTTTTTAAAGGAAGGCTTGTCCTTCATTTTTGGTCAAATTAAAAAAATGGGAAAACCACTAAGTCAATGGTTGGGGAGACCATCATTTTTAATAGTTTTATATTGCTAAATATTATGTTATATTTTCCTGGGAAGGTGGGGGGGGGGGAAGGGGTTAAACTCCACTACTCCCACTATCTACAGACTTGCATATGTGCTGGTGAACATACTGAATATGAGATGGAAGTGGATATAGAATTTATATAAGTACAATGATGATTATCTGATGACTACTAATAAAATGTTGCAGTTAGAAGAAAACTGAAATAGAACAAAGTAATCATATTTCTTAGTGACTTCCATGTCATTTTGAGATGCAGAATTTGTACATCTCAATAACATAGGCCTATTATGAGCAGCATATATGGGATCAAGGGTCCATGTAGTATTTCCTATTTACACTTTTTTTTTAAAAATTCGCTCCTGTTGTATTTTTTAGAACTTGTTAATGCCATCGTGGGATGTACAATTTTTTTACGTTACACTTCCGTTACGTCACTCTTCCACTACATATCTTTAGTAAAATGGCTGCTGTATGTATGTTGAATTTGTCTTTGACTGACAAAGACACAGTAGAATTACTGCAGTCATGAGGAGTACTTGCGAATGGGAAAGCATGCTCACAGAATCATACTGTGATATTGAACTTACTATTGTGATGATCAATCTCAACAACACGGCAACATGAACTAATTTCATGCAGTACTAGAGGATATGGGAATTTATTGGCCACCTACATAATCCAACAAAAAAACACCCTCATTCAAAACCCCAACATGTTTCGACTCATACGACCCTCCAATTAAATACACACCCACCCCCCCCCCCTTTTTTGTCTTGAAATCTTTATATATGCAAAACCGCTCAGTAATTGTAAAATATTCCCATGGGAGGTAATACATAAACAAATAGCAGAAATCATTTGTCTCCCTTTCAATATAGTTACCAACAAGAATTTATGAAATCGGAAAGGGGTTTGCGTTAGAATTAGTCCTAACACCGAGTCTAATCTATCCCCACCCTCCCAAACTTATAAATTCTAGCAGTAGCTCATATAATTAAAATTCAAACACCATTAAATCGTTGCAAGCTTTAATCTCCAAACATAACTACTATTAGCCATTTTGAATTCTGGCAACAAGATCTGCAAATAACGCCATTTCATTGAGCCTGCTAAATGTGTGTTAACCAAAGAACATACATATTGACTGTGTGAAATATATGTACGCTTGTTTCACATCCTGATAATTGACAGTATAAATATGGATCCTTGATCCCGTATTGTTCCTACAATTCTGATGCATGGTAAATTTGATTTAAATAATACATATACTCACAATAGACACAAATAATAACATATTACATTAATTTAGGTTTTCAAATGCATTAGACTGTATGACAATTCTCTGTTTTAGTTACTGTGCATTAATGTCATACAACCATTCGATGGTAAAGAGAATATTATTTTTTTTTTAAAGCTCCCATTAAAGTCTGTTTTTCTATTCCTCTAATTACTTTCATCATCTGATTACATTTTTAAAAAAAATTGTTAGCATATCCTATTCAGGTCGTAGCCATCAACCCAGCATTTTTTGGCTGTAGTTTTTGTCTAGGCAATATAAATATTGTCAGTAGTTTGCCATTTCTTTCTGAACAGTCAAATGCACAACTGCCTGTTGCTGGGATCGAACTTGGTACCTTTTCCATCACAGACGAGCTCTGTACCACTCCGCCACAGAGCCGGACTGATGATATTATATACAATATAATATATAATAATAATAATATATAAAAATATACAGAAAAATTTATTATACAATATTGAGATCTGTCAATAGATGTCAGTACTCATGCAGTGCTATATCAAAATAGTACTGAGAAAAGCTCATGCCACTTTCTACTGTGTCTGGACCACAGACGAGAAGATAGCTAGTGGTTTCTTTTAGAGATTCATATTGCTTGCTGCTATTAAAGATGTATATTTCTTAACTGTAGAATCTGACAAGATATCAGAAAGTTAGGATATAATGCCTGTAATTGGAACATTTCCAGCACTGTAAGGCGTTTGTTTCCTTTTTTTGAACTCCTACTGATGATGGTAGGTAAAGCCCACCCACATGTTGCATGCTTAAAATGGAAAAATCACAAATAGCAGATAGTACTCTGAATGAGAATGATACTGAACCTGCTGGGATGAAAATAAGTCATCAGATCCCCCCCCCCCCCTCATTATGATATGACTACAACCAAAAAAATATAAATATAAGTTAGCCTTAATACTGAGTCAAGAAATAGGGTTCCTGTCAACTGAAAGTGACTCCAAGAATATGCGGTTACATCTGTAATTAATTAATCAATCACAGCAACCAATCCAAATTCAGTGGATGCTATGGAACCGCATCCTTTGCTTGTGTCTGAGCTGTCGATTTCTTACACTTGCAAAGAATGTGGTTCCGTTGCATCTTTGTATTTGAATAAGTGGCACAATTACGGTTGTAATCGCATGTTCTTGTAGTCACTTCCAGTGGATGGGAGCCCAAGAAATATACAAAATTATAATGAAATATGAATATGAGAAGTGAATGTCTGCTACTTTTTATTACCATAGATAAATTATAGAATCATATCTGCTGTAACAGTAAAGCTTGCAGTAATAAAAAACAGCGATTGCTGCTTTAATTTGCCTCTATTACCTACTAGTTGATTCATAGTGTATAATGTAGCAGAATGAAATTAATAAAGCTTGTAAAGTAATGATATTACTGTAATTTACCAGTGGGCACAGTGTTTGATTTGTTGGTACTTTTATGTTTAGTGGGCATACAATTTGTGTTTATATAACTTATAAAGTTTAGAAAAACCTTTTTACCAATAGCACATGTCAATATTATGTCATTTTTTCATGGAGAACATTAGCAGACAATAGAGAGATTGGAGACCTGAGCTAAATTGAGAAACAAGGAACATCATGGGATGGCAAGAAAGCATCTTGTAACAAAATACCTAATCAAATTCATGTGATGGAGACGGCTCAACAGAACTCATTGGATGATGTTCTGGATGAAATAAATGACTGCTGCCCAGTAAAAAACATTTTTGGCCCTTGTTCTATTATTTACTCTCTATCATGTTTACTCTGTTATTATATGTTACATTTCATATTAAAGTTTGTTTCTAAATTTGTATGTTCACTAAAGAGAAAAGTACTGATCTGTTTGAAATTAAAAAAATTAATAACAATACTGTTAGCAGACTGAAAAATGGATACAAACTACAAGTACATGAAGAGAATTATGTGTACATCAAGAGACATAATAACTACTGGAATAACTTAAAATTTGTACATTTTAATGAATGTGTTCATGAGATTATGCTGACAGTGATCATGTGACTATGTCAGAGTAGTAGTGGCTGTGCTTTCATCCTCATTGCTGGGCTCTGAACTCAGTGCTGTCAAACTTTGCATGGCAGGTGACTGTTTGTTATGAATGTTTTGGATAAAATTCTGAGGAGTAAACAAATGATTTAATAATTTAAAAAACGTTATATTTATATTGTAGAATATGTTTTGTGGGTATATAGAAGAATAGGGAGAACATCATGGAAAGAGAAGAAAACAAATAAAGAGGTGCTAAAGACACTTAATATGAAGAAAGAACTACTAAGAGAAATAAAGATCAGGCAAATAAAATACTTTGGACACATTAACCTTTACGACTCTGCGGGCGAGGTCACGCACCCGTAGGACACGCCCCCTTGTGCCTGCGGGCGAGGTCACTCACCATACGATATCGCCTGATTCCCGAGTACGGAACTTCACGAAGTAATGAACATATGCCGTATAAAGCACGCCAAACGAAGCTAGGATTACGTCACAGTTTAAAGGTCAAATTCCTTTACTCATTACGATTGTAAGAGAGAGAAAGCCGGTTGAATTTGTCAACGCATTTCTAGAGCGACTTTAGCCATTTTCGGCCGTATTTTACTATCAAATTGAGTACCGCGTGGCATGGCTAAGTGATCGTGACTACATGTTCTAATTGTTGTCCCTTGTGTTTAATATGTTGTTATTTGATAAGAATGTTTGTGTATTCATTCAAAAACACAAAAATAATATTTATCAGGGGTGACACGTGTGTGCATGGACAATAATTACGTTGCGTGTCGGCATAGACCTAGTGTTGACCGGACAGACATTATATGCGATTTCTTCACGTTTTATTATTTTTTTAGTTCATATTATATTAGTTTGGATATAAAACAATACATATACAATAAGTATAGGTATTTATGAGGATTTTACCAATGTTGCCACACATTGCTCATGTATTAGGGGCGTCAAGAAGATATATTTGCGATTTTGAAAATGACGTTTTCCGTTTTTCCCCCGAATTTTCAACTTCACAATTTGCTCACAACTGTCATATCACACATACAACAACAGCAAAAACACGATAATATTCACTATTCATTCCTTTATTTACATGTGCAAAAATTATTTAAATATCTTCTAAAACAAAAAAGTTATTGCGTTTTCAAAACACTCACCATCAACAACGAAAATTTTCCAAAAAGAATCCAGGCCCTGGGGAGAAATTTCTCAATTTAATTCAGAGCCCTAAAGGTTAAAAGACATGACACCTTATTGAAGACCTTACTTGAGGGTAAAGTCAAAGGGAAGCGAGCAAGAGGTAGGCAGAGATACAAGTGGGAGAGTAACATTACACGATGGACAGGTTACAGTCTAGCAGAGTGCACCACCAAGACAAGAGACAGGAGATGTTGGAGATACGTTGCAGCCAACCTTCGTTGCGGAGATGGCACTTGATGATGATGAGAATATGTTACTTAATTATAAGTATTTATTACAGGTTAGCTCATAAAGTTAATTATCCTTCACATGCCAGCTGACAAATCATGTTCACCTGTAGATAATGAAAAACTATAAAAGATCATTAAAAAATCTGGTGTGAAAATAAAAGAAAACCTTAGTAAAACTGTCTACCATGTGGTAAATAATTTTTAAAAAATGGTTGATATTCAGTTTTACAATTAAGACAAATACACACGTTCAATGTTTTGACCACAAGACTTTTATCAAGCTAAGGACACACAACAAAACTGGAAATGGAATAATAGTAGAATATTCTATTTCCAGTTTTGTTGTCTTTAGAAGAAAGAATCAACTGAAGGTAGAGCCTTCCTCCGCACTGGCTTCGTATATGAGTGGTGCTGGTTTCATTCCCCAGTTGAGACGGAAATGTTTTTCAGATCGCAATGGCTCCTGGGTCGACCCAGCCATAAATGGGTACCGGATTAATCCAGGAAGTAAAGACTGCGCAGGAGAGGAGATGGCTACTGCCCTCATTTGCAGAGCCACTGTAATGTGAGATCGCTAACATCTTACACCTCTACGGCATTAATAAATGCTATGGGTTACTTTATTTACTTACTTACTAGAGCCTGCTTCAACAAATAAATCAGGGTTATGGATCAACGCAAAGTAATTCTGCATACCCTGACATCCGTCATGGATATCAGGGTCAATGAAGACCAGCTGACAAATGTTGAAGAAGTACAGCTAGCTGTTAAGAATACATCTGATGGTGCTCCAGGCCCTGATGGAATCAGGTACAGGTTACTCAAGGACATTTGGGAGAATATGCTAACTACGATGACAGATGATTATAATGTGAGCCTGAAAACAGGAGTGGTACCAAGAGGAGTGGCTACATATATCTCGTACCTGTGCCCAAACCAGGCAAAGATGCTGCTGACATAGAAGGTTATCGCATCATCATACTGCAGAATGTGTATGTCAAGATTCTGAAGAGAATTATTGCTAGATGCATAACCAGGGAACTAGAGATCAAAGGTGAACACCCAAAAAACCTAGGTGCATACAGACCCAGATCTTCTATATCAGCCTTATTATGAACTATGTTAAATGGTTTGTAAATTCTAAATTACACATCTACAGTGTCATCAGTGTTGATAGATCCAAAAGAGGAGTAACCACACTATAACCTGCAATGCATGTTATATGAGGTGACTAAGGTGGTTTTAGTGGGATTCGCCATCATCCAATAATGGGTTAGAGTGACCCAGAAGACATGATTAAATTTGATGTGAAGACTAATGGTGAGACACAGGCATCGCAGCTAAGCTGTAAAGCATAACACAAAACATTCTGTTTTCTGAACTACATCTTGCTAATCTGAAAGTGTTTTATAGTGAACACAAATCTACAATGCCACAACAATTTTAATATCAAAATTATAATAAAAAAGTATATCGTTATTGTGGTGGTTACATTGCTAAATATAGTTTTAAAGATTACATTGTAAGGATAAATCTTACAGATCGGTAAGTATACAGATGTCACACGAGCATATAGTGTATCTTGTCATGCAATTTTGTTTTGGGGAAACTTTTCTGAATCTCTGCAAGAAAATGACTGTCAACTTCTCTCAGTGATCTTTTATTTTCTCTAAAAACTGAATGTCAAATAGCAGTTTTACATTGAACAATTGGGCAGAACTTGTGTTTGATCTTTATTATGATAGATAGAAACAAAACAACAGAATGGAACAACAAAGCAACACATATCAGTGATGTTGTTCAGACTGATAGGTCTGGGAATACGAACAAAGAGGGAAGAAAATAGTGGAAAATACATAATATTACATAACAAGAAAATATGTATATTAGGAAAATGTAAGAAAAAAATTAGAAATAATAATAATAATAACAATAATAATAATAATAATAATAATAATAATAATAATAATAATAATAGCATATAGATTCTTTGCTGGTAGCAGATGGATACATAAACTGTCAAGCTCAAAACTTGTGGAAAAGTGATAAAAGCAAAATTAAAAACTGGAAGTGACATACCTCAAAACCAGAATATTCTAGTAATAATTTCCATTAATTAAAAATTTTCCATCAGTGTAAATGCTGCTATGTGAATGAATAAGAGCTGTAAAGATGCCATTTTTACACTCTGACAATTGGCAGAAAAAAACAACCAAGAATTGTATATTGCGTTTGTCGACCAAGAAAAAACCTTTGACAGAATAGACAGACAACAACTATAGAAAATACTATCAAAATATGGGGTTCTACAACACTTAATCAATTTGTGCAGGAGTAGTTACACAGGTAGTCAATGTGCAGCTAGAAGAAGTGTAGGGCTTTCAGACAAATTCCACAAACACTCTGGCGTGCAACAAGGATGTGTTCTATCTACCTTGCTATTCATTACATATATCGATTGTATATGTAAAATTTCCAACACCAATGAAGAGGACAACCTAAAAACATCCTGAGCGAAATTCTTTTTGCAGACGATCAATGTTGGTACTTATAGAAGTATTAGTGGCCAGGTTTCTATGGAACAAAAAGTTAGCATAATTAAACAGAATGAAATTCCGTTAAAGACACACATTCCGACACAGCCAACGTTCTATACATTTGGTGATGAGAGCCCCCAATCACTCTGTGTGCTACACACTGAAATGTGCGCTACACACTGAGTGGGTGGTGGTTGTCCAGTGTGTTGCATGCAAATCGCTAGATCAGTATCCTTAGTTACAGTTTTTATTAATCTTTGAGAAACGGAAGCTAAATGCAATAACATATAAAATTAAAAAGTCGGACTGTTGTCACATGATTTATTCACTGATTCTTGTATTGAACCAGTTATAATATCAACATCAAAAGAAAACTACAACAACATGTAGGGACTTTAACATGAAGATAAACACTGAAAAAACCCAGTAATAATGTCAATTGCAAAAAAAAACACTAATAAAAAACACTAAAGAAACACTAATAATTTCATCGATGACCAACACCTTACACCACTTATCTTGGAAGCATCATAACATCAAATGGGAACAAAAAACCAAATAAATCATACATAGATACAATATAGCATACTATATATTATGGCAGATGTCTCCTAAAAAAAAAGATTTCAAAAACAAGCATGTGAACATGAACACCAAAACTTCACTATATAAAATGATTATCATATCATCACTAAGCTACCAATGTCAAACATGGACACTAACAACAAAAGACAAAAGAAAACTTTTTACAACAGAAACAACTGAAAACATCAGAAGACTAACAAACACAATGCCAATCCTGGATTACATCAGAAGACAACAGATTAAGTGGTTTTCACATGCTTCCAGACTACCATCAGATAGTGCGCCTACAAAAATCATTGCTATACAGACATGATGGATACAAAGCCAGAGGCAGATCATGCAAGAGATGGATTACAGCAATAAAAGAATCAACGAAAACAAACATATATGAATCATAAAGGCAGTCTCCAGAGAACTCCTCTACTCCTGACACTGCAGCAAGGCATAAAAAGGTATAACATGAAAATAAAAGAAGTGTGAATGTTGCTTTTGTAATATGCTTATAAACTCTTTAACTGTATTTCCATGTTGGTAAATGTAACTTCCTAGGAAACTTAGTTCAAATACCCAGCAGGCCTTAAATGAGTTTTGTCCGTTCAAAATAACATAAGATGAACTTAAAACATTGAATACCACACAAGCTAGTGATCTATTTAACTAGAAAAATTTGAGAAAAGAACTAAAGACATAATTTTAATGTTACAGTCAGAGCTGCCAAATTTTGACCATTTCACAAATGTCGCCTTTTTTAAACGTCATGGGTCATGAAATTTATGTTTTAGTCATTTTTGTATTTTTGATCAATTTCAAAATGTATTAAACGTAAGGAGTTTGGCCATATTTTACCCAAAATTTGACTATATTAAATTTCAAGTATCTGTCAACCCTCATTACAGAAATTATTTTAAAACATGCCAAAACTTGAATTAGATTCAAAACAAGTCAGAAAAATGTTTCCATCTAGACAAAAATATAGACAAAAATACAACTATATATATATATATATATACATCCACTTTTCGGTGACACAAACTGTAGGTGAAAGATAACAAATGACAGACTAGACATAGTAAAGATGTGATTCAAGTAAAGAGCATTACTTTATTTATTAATATTCAATCATTACTAATCTTTATTTTGTCAATTACTGATATGCCTTATGACGCCAGGGCAAGAAGAAATTTCTACATTTGGCCTGCGTATGTGACATACACAATGGTGTTCAGTGCAGCATAATGGCAACAGACTTGAAGAACAAATAATGTGAAATATTATTGATTTTTACTCTGTTAGTGTCAACATATTGACTGTCTTAAGGAAATAATGGTGACTTGAATGAAATACTTCAACAAACTAACCATGGGATTATATGAAATAAAAAAGATTAAATATTTGCTTTTAGTTAGTTCTTGAGACGAAGAGCTATATTTGTTTGCCTGATGAGGAATTATTACATCAACATGTTCACATTCATACAATATGTCAATGGATAATCAATATTCAATATCATTTGAGTAAATAAGAAAATCATAAAGTAAAAATAATCCTAAAATCTTCTCATTTGTCTGGCCATCAAGATAACAATTGATAACTGTCAATTTAATCTTTATATTCTACTATTTAATAATAAGGGACCTCACTTTTTCTATTTTATTATTTTACAAAGCACAGCTCCGATAGTGTGTATGTCTGAGATGGTAAAAGGCACCTTAGATTTCAGCAGCAGGCAGCTGAGCATTAGAACCGTTAAAGCAAAGCCAAACTACTTAATGTAAATATTCTCACTATGTCATGAATAGGACATGCTAGCAACTTATTTTACGTGAGATCCCACTATTTTTATTTTACTATTTCATAATATGGGATCTCACTTTTTTTACTTTTATATTGAAATATATAATTCAGTGATTTATTTCACTATCTTATTACATGGCTTCCATATTTGTTTCACTATTTTGTAATATGCAGGATTGAGTTTAGTGCAACACAGGCATGGCACTTTCTTCATATAAGTTGCATAAGCAAGCATTTATCATGCACTTAGGAACAACAAGAAATCAACTTCACTCAGATTTGGTTCAGGAATATAATGTAAGGACTATGTATCCCGGACTGAACTTCATTGCTTCATTCCATGAAAATTTCAGTTGCCACCCTAATTACCTGGATTTCTGCATCATGATTATTACAGAATTTTCCTGTTGGTGTTCTGATTGTATCTCTAGACTTGTGTGGATATTCTATATATACACCTGCACCTCCATTCTTCACTGCATTCTGTGCTGACCCATCAGTGTATACTCTGACCTATATGTCTTGTGGATATTCATCGTCCAGGAAACTGAGGGTGACTGTCCTTCGGTGCACAATGTTATGTTCGTCCTCGCTTAGTATTCCTTTCATGAGGGTCTGAATGTATATTGGGATTCTATGTTTTTCACTCCAATGGGTTTGTTCTGGTACAGACTTTAAGGGGCTGTCAACTTCAGGCAGATCTGTAAGTTGTGTACGGAGTCGTTTAGTTGGTGGATAAAGTTGCTTCTTTTCAGTCGCCCCATTGCTAGATTTTGGAATTTTTCCTTCATTGTATGACTTGGAATACACTGAAAATTTTCTGTGTTTTAGTACCTTTGTATTTCTGCATTCACCAAGTGTTTGCATTCTTCCCATTTTCTGCATCTCTACTATGGGTGTTGATTTCATTGCTCCTAACATTATCCTAAGTGCCTGGTTTTGCACTTTATCTAGATCCTGTAATGTGGTGTTTGATGCAAGACATCGCACAGCCGAACATATTCCAGGTGTGGTCTTATGCCTTGTATTACAGAGTATATTTCCACTGGCTCCCCATGTGGTTCCACTTAGTTTTCTCAGGATAGCTTCCTCCTGACATTTGTTGTTGCTCTGTTTATGTGTTGCTTCTATGTCAGCTTATCATCAAAAGTAACTCCGAGGTATGTGGGTTGTTTGTCTTCTTTCAAAAGTTCTCCATCTATCTTGATAACACTGGCTTTGTGTTTTGGTGAGAGGGTAAAGAGTGTAGTGCTGCACTTATCTGTGTTAATGCTGAGGTACCATCTATTTTCTCATAGGTTTAAGGCATCAATAGCTCTTTGTATTTGTTTAGTGGCCACTTTTGCATGTTCTTCCATGCACCAGATCACCAGGTCGTCAGCATACATTGCCACTTTTATTCCATGTGGTAATTCGGCACCTAGGTTATTGATGTAAACCAAGAAAAGTGTGGGTGACAGGACTCCTCCTTGGGGGACTCCATGATGCAGTAGGACTTTCTTGCTCTTGCAACCATCCAATTGTACCCTTGCTCTTCTATTATGCATATATGTGTTTTTATTTACCCATTTGTATATTCTTGAATTAACCCTTGAAGTCTATCCATGCTGCTAGTACTAGTTTCTTATCTCGGAAGGCGTCTTCAATCTCTTGGGAGAGGTAGATTACCTGATCTTTAGTAGAGTAGCACTGTCTGAAACCTGCTTGCTGTGATACCAGATGGTTTTCACTTTCAAGGTACCACTGTATCCGAAGATTGATAATGCGCTCCATTGTTTTGCATAGACAGCTTGTGAGGCTAATGGGACTGTAATTGGAGACTGTATTGCTATCTTTTCCTGATTTGAGGAGTGGTATCATTATTACTTCCCTCTATATCTGCTGAACATTACCTGTGGTCCAGCTTGTGTTGCAGATCTGCATTAGCTTTGCTCTTGCTGCATTTCCCAGGTTTTTAATCATTTCATTGGACACTCATTAATTAACATTTTTTTAATACATTTAAAAACAATACTTTACAGTGGTCATTCCATAATTTTTTCTAGTTTTTTTATAATAAAATATTACATACTGTGACTAAATGTTTCAAAAATGACTAAGATATAATCATAGAACATGATCCATAAATGAATGCCTTCATTAACTCAATGTTCCACTGATTTATATTCATTAAACATAATATTACTGCCAATAATTATATATATAATGAGATATAGGTGGGGGAAATAAACAAAATATTAAATTTCTTCTTACCATTTGAAGAAGATGCACCATTTTATCCAAATAAATAACATTCCCTTACACAAGCAGCTCACAAAACTAAACACTGACACACACATAATCCATGAAAGTTCTATCACATTTAAAGCACATAAAACATAATCTATAGTGTTTATATACTCATTGAAGAATAGATGAAGAAGCCATCAGAAAATTTCAGCAATAACAAATCAGCTGTTGATTGTCCTATATTTAACACACTTTAGAACCACAAACATGTATTTTGCACTGAGAATAGATTTAAAATGAGCGGAAATGATATTGAATGCAGCGGAAACTGAGTTATACACACTGGAATTGAATACATGCTGGGCCCAGAGATGACATGCACACCAGAGTGGCCGGTGCTCCATAGCTGGTCGAGCATCAGGGTCAGTGAACCACAGCTGGCCAAACCCTCAGTACACTTCCACGCAGTGGGCCTGGAAACAGGAGTGCAGCAACCCTGCTGTAGCCTGGCCAAGTACTAGGGATCGAATATACGGGAATGCCAACCCGTCCCCAAAAAATGCTGGCTGAAGACGGATGTGTCAGGTCAAAAGGCGCAATAACGCAGCTTGCTGTAAAACATGACACAATGCAGATCACCTTCATACATCCTTCTCAGGATGTTCAGCGGAATGCTTTCAGAGGGTCCGCCGCAAGGCGTACGACGAAGAAGAAGAAAGAATACATGCTTACTGAGAGCATTTTAGTCCTTATAAACAAAAAAGGTAAATAGGCAGTCATTTGGTCCAGAGAGGAAATATGGAAACAGAAAAATTGGTTGTCTTTGGTCTACTAAGAGTTAAAATAAAATTAAGACAACAGTTATTCTTCTCATGAAGCTGTTGTACATCAACAATGCCACCCTATTTGCTCATATTGAGAAAGTAATGCAAGATCTGATTAGCAAATTGGCAAAGGCTGAAGACTTGTTCTGGCTATGAACAAACATCACAAAAATGTGCTATTTGGTAAGAATACTTTTACTGCTCCAAACATCACACTGAACAACTTACTACTCCAAGTAGTACACAGCTTCAACTATCTAGAATCCAGTCATCACAAAACTCTTACTTGACAAAGAAATAACTGCTCATGTAGGAAACACTGCCAACACTTTTGATAAATTATCAAAACAAACCTGGAATAACAAGAAGTTAACAATAGAAACAAAGATCTCCATTTATCAAGCATGCATCATTAGTGCTTTAATTAATGATTTGAAACATGGACATAATACTGACAACAAGAAATAAGTTTGAACATCTTTCATCAGAACTGTCTCAGAAAAATTGTGAATATCAAGTGGTTGGATAGGATTACCAACAAAAATACAGGGCCAAGTTTCCAACAATAATCTTCACACTCAGCCCTGAAAGACTCAAGTGAGCATATTCAGAGAATTAACAACAATCACATTCCAAAACAAATACTGTAATTCTCACAAGGTGTTAGAAGAAGATGCATACCAAAAGTAGCTATACAAAAATGTATGCAAATTATTAATGAACATTTATGTGATTACTTCTGACAACTGGAAACAGCTTGCAGGCAATTGCATCACACTGAGAAAAAGACTACAAAGTTGGGCTAGAACATTTGAGAATTCAAAATTGAATAGAGAAGAACAAAGAAAAGGTACAGATGTGAAGAATAGCTGTCCAGTGATGAAATGTTCCCATACGTTTTCTGCAACAGATAACTGTATAGAGATAATGGGTCGGCAAATTTAGCCATGAGAAAATGTGTGATCCATTTTGCTCAGATTTTCGTATGACTTCTCTTCCCCTGCACCACTCCATCGCAATATGACTTTGCTAATAGGTAATTTTCATAACAAGACAAATTTACATTTGCACAACATGTCCTTTCATATGAATTTTTTTTTTAAATCAAAGGTTAACTTAGTCTTATTGAGTTTCTTTTATTTTGATTTTGTATTCCATGTTGTGTTAATTATGAGACTATATTATCTAAGCATTTCAGATTCTCAACATAACCGACAAATAATACATGAAATAGACTTTTGAGTTGTTCATATTATAATTATTTATTCCATGGTCATGAAGTTAATTTAGGCTGGAGCAGAATTAAAAAAACAATGTGCCTATACATAAAAAATTATTTCTAAAAATGGTGGGAGTACGACATATTCCCTTGTAGCCAAGGAAAAATAGTAATATATATGTCTATTTATCAGGTAAATCAACAGTACATCCAAAGAGTGTTATAAACAGACCATCTATTTTAAATAGAAATATTACCTTTCACTCCTTCATAGGTATAGCACTAATATGTAATCTTCAAATATATTATCTTCACCTGAGATATCACATCCCCCTTGACTCGACGTGCCTGATAAAGGTGACGGTAACGTGTCTGTTGCGTTTCCCTCTTCTCACGGACTCGTAATTGTTGAAGATTAGCATCTTGCTCTCGTCGACTTCTAAGTGCTATATTGTCAAAAAAATACAACATTATCATAGAGATATCACATTACAATGATATATAGAGATGAGGAGACCAATGACACACATAAGCAGTCTTACAGATAAGAAAGTTGACATTTTCTTGTCTGAATTATTCTCAAACTCTTGCAGATTAACAGGATGTAGTCTGAAGAAAAGAATGCATTGTGATGTAGTTTACATCGTGGTTAAAATATCTGTGACTTTCAACCTGACATTCAGTCTTCAGCATGACTTCTGGATCACTTTGATTTTCAATGGAATGGGCCAGCCATCCAGCTCACAAAGTCTCTTTAGACACCTTATGGCATGATTGGTAGGTCAAAGTATTGATGATTCTTTGCTACCTGTCTGGTTCTTGATAACACAAAATGATGGTTGCTATTAAATCATGTGTAATATATCTTGGCACCCTGTTAACATCAGAAGGTAGATGCTCAAGTGAGATAAAGAGCCGAGCAGCACAAGCCAAATCAGCATTCCACAAAATGAGAACCATTTTTTGCAATGGAAGTCTATCAATGCAGACCCGAATTCGGGTGCTGAGATGTTATATCGAACCGATTCTTTTTTATGGATGTGAAGCATGGACTATAAACAAGAAAATTGAAAGTGAATTGGAGGCTACAGAAATGTGGTTTCTGAGAAGAATGATGAAAATACCATGGACAGCCAAGAAAACTAATGCAGAGGTTCTCATTGATGCTGGCGTAAAAAGATCAATCATATCAAACATTAGAGGCAGACAGTCAAGGTTTCTAGGGCATGTGCTGAGAAGAACACAGCTTGAACACTTAATAACCTCTGGAAAGATCAAAGGGAGAAGAGATAGAGGTCGACAAAGAGAAAAGTTACTAGATGGGCTTGTATCGTGGCACGGTAGAAGCTCACCAACCGAGCTTATTGACAACACAAGAGACAGAGAGTCGTGGAGAAACATGATCGCCTACGCCAGTCGGCATGGCACTTGATTGATTGAATAAATCTACAGAGCAATATGTATTATCTTTATAACAGGCATATCACACAAAGAGGTCTACAAACATGAAAGTGAACTAAAATATAAACAGAAATGAATCAATATAGCAAATGAACATTTAATGATATCATATTATGCCTGTGGCTTTGGTGATTAGTTATGAACCAATATTCTTATACTCCAGGCAAATCTTAGGGCGCCACGCCTCGCCCAACACATATCAAAGGGTATGCAGGTTTATGGTTTCCATAGCTTCTGGCTAAGCATACTCACTCTACTCACAAGTGTGCCCATGAGGCAACCGGGGCCTGTACTTCTAGTTCAAGGTGCCAAGAATTGGGGCCACTGTCTTCTTTCTAGGCATGTTGTGGGAAGCGACATGGAAAGTTAGGTTGAGAAACTTTAAAAAAATCATCACTGTCACATTTTGACACAATTTCTTACTTTTATCTTCTATCAAATAATCACACAGATGATGAAGAGATGCTAGCCAGCAGATATTGCCCCTTTGACCATTAGTGGCAGATTCCTAGGTGACTGGGAATGCTAGATGTACCGTATCTCTGCAAAAGGTTCAACAAATCTAAAAGAATAATGATCAGATAGTTGGCCCAAAAGTATGTGCTGTGATCCTGATAGGACATGGTAATCCTGGGATACTGGTGCATGGAATGCCTTCCTTTGTGGACTAAACATGCATCCATAAACCTCCACCTTACACATCCATGCCTTTGAGATCTTACATGAGTCTGTGTGTTATTTAGCTTAAAAAAGAACCTGTCCTTTTGTCAGAAATGCTATGGACTGTCATGAGCTGTCTGCTCAAAGCTAAAGAGATTATTTCATCATCACCTCACAATTGTCCAGTCTTACTTGCAACATGTTTACTGCTAAATTTCTCTAAATGAATACATGGGAATGTATTCATCCCCACTGGCAGAGCCCATGTCAAACAAGTAGTTATTAAGTAGATATATTTATCCATTGTCAACAAACAGACTATAGTTTGGTTATTTCATGACCATGTAAAACACCAACATGTCCAAGGAAGAAGATCCCACATGATGCCACAAAAGGCTGGAAGTAGTTCTAGATAAAATTTACTTAAACCAACACTGGCCATTTTGAATCTTCAATAACATAAACTGAGTCAGAAATAATAACTACTCTAGTAAATAGTTTGAGAGAGCCAGTGGAGGGTAGCCACAAAGACAACAGTCTTCATCCTCATGCAGAGAGTAGTTGTTCTGTGTATACCATTGTATTTTGAAATGGTCTTACCACTAGTATTAGCCCATACAGTAGAGTTTGGCAAAATAATCCAGCTGGTCAAATCTAACCTACAGCCTATTTTTACTAGTTCATCATATTGATTTAAAATTACTATGTGCTTTGGCTGCTAAACTCAGAAAATATAAATTTTTGCTGTCTGAGCCAAACTGTAAAATATGAAGCTAACCAGCGATAATATTACATAAAAACTTTGATGTTATTAGCTAAAAACTAATACCAGTAGGTATATTGACTGTCATCAACTTTTGACACCTGACAGTAAAGACTTTCTTAAAATGAAAAAAAAAAGACTTTAAATGCAGAAAGACTTTCAATATAAAGAAAGTATTCTGCAAATTGTGACAAATGTGTTTGTCAATGTCCTTTAGTACTTTTAAAAAAAAGTGTTTGTTGTCTCCATCTTAAATGGAAAACACAGAACCTGAGCCACCAAACTGAAAAGGTTGCCAACCTCACAGCTCTATTTATCACCACAATGCAGAGATTCATCAGTGAACAGAATGACATCCATGTCCTTAGTGTTTTCAGCAATCAATTTATTCACCTGTGTGTTTTTGGGGCTTAAAATGGAAGAAAAAAATTGCAACACTGTGACCTACCATGCATGTAATAAAAGGCAACTAAGAAGTTTTGGGTATTGGACATTCCATCTCGTATGTCAAAGAGATGCAACAGCCATCAACACATTCCAATCTCCAGACTTCATCTTTAAAACTCAGCCGAAGGCAGATGTGTCGGGCCATTAGTGCAAATAAAACGGTGACACAACACATTCCATTCTCTGGACTACATCCTGCTGAAAATCTAGTAAGACCATGGTTCTGCTACAAGAGAGATCTAGTGGGAGTTTGAGAATGAACACAAGAAGAATTGATTAAATACAAGGCATGCTTTTCCATGTCCCCAGTTCTTACATTATCTGTCTAGCTTAATTATAACTATGGAAGTAATGTGCCAATATTTTATCAAATGGCTTCCATTCTTCTTTTCTGGCAAAGTTGCAAATATTCTTACCTCTTCTGTTGCTGTTTTAGCCTTAACCACTCACAAACCAGCTTGACGGTCTTTCTCTTCAAGATCATTAGTGCTTTTATGTAGTGTCTCTAGTCTCAATTAGACTGTATAGTATATTGTATATCTAATACGCAAGAGCATCAGGGTCACCGGGGCAGAATTGACAAAATTCACATTCCACCCACATGTGGTGTCCTGGTAACAGATTGCATTACTGCAGTCTGGTTAAGTGTGTAGGAAATAAAAATGGAAGCCAAATAATATCCCAAAAATACATAGCTGAAAATGGTTACATTGGGTCAAAGTGTACAGATATGAGAAATGCCATAAAATATGATAGGTAACAAATACATGGTTGTAAACTAACAAACATGCTTTTTATAAGATGAAGAAACTTAATGTGGCTGGGGCCTGAAAGGGGTGCGAAGAATAGCAACATTATCACCTGCCATGCATGTCATATTAGGTAACTAAGAAGATTTTGGTGAAATTGGCTGTCCCACCTATGAAGTGATCCAGAAGCCATGCTGAAATTGGATGTGTCAAGCCGAAAAGTATAAATATTTCAGTCAAGCTGTAAACCATGACATAATGCACTTCGTTCTCCGGATTACATCCTGCTAACCAACAAGAGGTTGATGGTGAACACAGAAAAGAATAAGATGAAGAAATAATGACTTACCTAATCGATGATCCACTCCAAAGCTAGTAAACTTCCATTGGATAATGACACCACTCAAAGCAATGCCCGGCCAGAGTGAAAACATTAACCAACTATACCAACACAGTCCTGATGATTTCTCTGCCTTGACACGATCCCATACATAAAGTGCCATGCGGGACAGCTCCACAAAATAGTCTATGCCTGTCAATCCCATGGCTGCACCAAATATACTTGTACCTATAATAGTTAACGTCTTTTGAAACTTAAGATTCAGAACTCCACAAATTGATCCTAGCACCAGAAATACTCCTATAGGGATCCATTTAGTATAAGGATGTATAAACTGTTCCACTATAACTAAGATTACAACAGTTGCTGCTACTCCAAGGTTAAATCCTGTTAGAAAAAGACCTGTATGTTGAAGTAACATGGTGACTAGTCCTAGAAGTATGCCTGCTCCTAAAGCACATCCTAATGTTCCTTCAGGGGGAAGAAAATCCTGCTCATCTATGATCATGAATACGAGAACAGTTCCAAATATGAACCCTGTAAGGAACATAATGGCTTTGAAGAATCTGTAGCCTGCAAATAAGAAAAATAGAAAGTTTGCTTTAATGGTTATATATTTCTCTTACTCACATGTGATACTACTTTGTTCTCATTCTTAAATTCCTGTTGGCTTGCAGGATGTAGTCTGGAGAACGGAATGTGTTGTCATGGCTGCCTGTGATATCTGTACCTTTTGCCGGATGTCACTTTGACCTGTGTAATGGGAAGCCAACGCCACCCATAGAACATCCTTCATCACCTTTTATGACATGTATGGCAGGTCACTGTTGCTGCCATTCTATGCTACCCTCTCAAGCCCCAGTAAAACATGGGTGATAATTAATACTGACTTGCAAAGGAAATGTTCTTCTTATTCTCAAACACCAGGAATTGCAAGCGATTAGCCTTACTTACTATGTGCAGTGGGGAGATTTCTCCAAGCTTTCTTTCATACCCAGTCTTCAGTTTTCAGCACAGTGCAATGTCTATTGAAAAAAGCCTTCTACTCAGAGGGGGTATAAAGGCAATGTTAGAGGTCAACAAATTAAAAGATCCTGACAAGAATTAAAAAAGCCAACTACATAAATGATAAACTTGCACTAATCTTGATAAACATATCCATTCCAATGGAAACGAAAAGGTGGCACATAGGGCAGAAGCTTTGATTCTCCATGCATTGCGGTCTGCTGTGTGTACGTATAGTTCTCGTATGGACTTGCAACCTATTATTTCTCCTTCTTTAAGTATGATGCTTTTTTATGGTAATTTTTGGTCTTCCTCTTTTTCTTTGTCCTCGGGTGTCCAAGTAAGGGCTTACTGGTTCAGTCTGTTTTCATCCAGTCTAAGAACATATCTCAGGTATTTCCATCTACGTTTTCTTATAATATTTGAAACATATTCTTGTAGTGTTCTATTTCTTAGGTCGCTATTTGTGATGAAATCGCTCCATTTTATGTTAAAAAATTTTCTGAGGCATTTATTTTCAAACTGTTGTAACTTCTGGTTCATTTCCTGTGTTTATTTGGATGTGACATAGGTTATATGAAATCTGTACCTTACAAAAGTGATAATTTTTCATATTTTCATTGTGTTTACTACTGGTATCCAGTATTACTGTAACATTAGAATGCTTGTTATATCTTGTAAAACCATTATCTCTAAAAAGTATGTGAATCATCAGTTTAACTTACCAAAAAATGTATAGAGGATTCCAAAAATACAGCATACAGCAGCAATAATACCTTGAGTGATTCCATATTTGGTGCTAATATCACAGCTGTGGATAGTTGGAACATAGGGACTAGGCCAAGGGTCTGTTAAATTTGGTATCAAGCCTTCATCACTTATATTTGTATGGTCATCATTGTTTCTTCCAGTGGTGATGGCAATGAGTGACATTGTCAATCATAACTGATAACACCTGCCTAAATCAGGACCAAATGCACTTATTGTGATAGTATTTTATGGTGACATTCTCAAATTAATGTGACAGCTCTGCAAAATAAATGAAACATAACTTAAAGTAGACATTTGTTGAGTTTGTAAATATAAATGAGTTTGTAAATATAAATGAGTGATATTATTTGGTTTTATGGTACAGTGGAATCCTGTTATAACAACTTGGTCCAGGCTGACAAAATATGTGTGTAACAATACAAATTCGCTATATAGAGTACAAACAATGTAGAATAAATATAATGGGGATTTTGATAAGTGTTGTTATATAGAGAATTTTGTTATAAACAGAAAGCGCTATCAAGGGATTCCACTGTGTTTATTGACTGAAAACAACTTTTTAGTCAGAATAAAGATTAAGAAAATGAATTACAAAAGTTTGCACAAGAAAAATTAACCTATCTAATGACATAATACAATGGTTATTCACAAAATATACAACCTTTTTTTCCCAGAGAACAGAATTATTGCATTAAATTTTTCCAAATGCTTGCCAGTATTCATGTGGAAATCATCCGGACGATTTAACAGACTTTCATTGAAGATACAATGAACATTGCACAAATTAATAAGTGATATAATTGCCCCAATGACACCATACACCAGTGGAGAGCAAGCCACGTACAAGTAGGGTACTTCAACAGCAGAAATGAGTACAGATATAGACATGTTTCAAGTGAACGAAAGAAGGAGAATCAGAAATGAGTCATAAGAGCAGACTTCAGTCATGATCATCATCCAATAACTTGTTGAGGTAGGTGTATTGGATCTGTACATCTCATTTTGATAGAGCAAGTAGTAGGACCTTTGGGTAATATGAATTTAGCAGCTATTATGTCAAACAAGACTGTCCAGCTGTACTCCATTTTCAAAGAAATCCTCCCTAAATTCATCCAACAGTGGTCAGACCAATGGGAGAAGTGTGTTCAAATTTAAGGAAGAGAGATAATATATACTGACGGCAGCAATATGGAAATCCAACAAGAAAATCTTTGAACAGGGTAATGAAGGTTTACTAATCACTGAAATCACACATAAATGAAAATTTTGATCAAAAGGTCTTTGTCAAGACTAAATGCACAAAATATGTCAATAGTGCCATTCTTGCTCGTCATTTTTTTGTTGTGCATGTAGTCTCCATAAAGGCCATTTGGGCAAAACATCAATTTGTGTTATTTTGATTATGTGTGTTTCCACTGATTAGCAAAACTTCATTACCCTGTTCCAAGTTTTGCCTGTCAAATTTAAGGAGCATACTTTGAATGGAGTGTGGGGGTTGAGGGATTCAGACCCCAGGGAATAGGCGTTGTATTTTAATTTTAAAAAATTTCAGACAAAGGTCAGTTACTTTTGAACAGACCTTGTAAAATGTTTGCTGAAAACAGACCTACTTATTAAACATTTGTGACGATGTTAGTGATAGGATTTGGAGGGAGTGTGAATTTGTCATTGTTGTTTCCTATCCTATGTAAGACAGTGGAATTTTCTTTTCAGCTTCAGTCTGGTATTCTCTGACATTTTGTTTGGGTCATGATTCTATCAGTCAGCTATGAATCTCTAACTACAGGTCATCTATATTTTTAATTTTCTGAAAAAATATGTTTTTGAAGTGTGAATATTCAAACTCCCACTGGATCTCTCTTGTAGTAGGACACATTTCAAACTCCCACTGGATCTCTCTTGTAGCAGGACACATTTCAAACTCCCACTGGATCTCTCTTATAGCAGGACACATTTCAAACTCCCATTGGATCTCTCTTGTAGCAGGACACATTTAAAACTCCCACTGGATCTCTCTTGCAGTAGGACAATTGTCTTACTATATTTCCAGCAGGATGTAGTCCACAGAGCAGAGATGATTTGTGTTGCCATTTTTTGTCCCACCAATAGCTGTAACATCTGACTTAGCCAATATCCCATACTCTGTGTTCACCACCTTGATCTCACTTCTGCTTAGAGTTAACAATAAATTTAATTCTGTTCTGTACATAAGTTATATATTTAATTACTTCCATTTATTACTTTATTTGGAGTTCCTGGTTAACATATTTTGTACTAAATATTAAGCGTAGTGAGTTTATTTTAAAATTTCATCTTGGTGCATGTTTTTGTCCTAAATGGATAGTGTGTGTGTTATATTACTGAAAACAAAGATAATTCAGAAATTACTAGCTCAGCTACATTTAGTGGAACACGTTTTATAGGCCTATATATTTTCCTATAGGGCCTATATAGCAGGGTCTATATATCTTTAAACATATAGAAGGAATGCCAGGACTCAAGATCACTAGGAAAAAAATAACCTGAGATATGCAGATTACACTGTCCTTTTAGAAGAAACTACAAAGACTAATAGATCAAGTCAATAAATCAAGTAAAGAATATGGACTGTATATAAATATCCAAAAAACAAACCCATAATAATCAGCAAAGTCACAGAAGAACAGATGCTAGACATAAGCATACATGGAGAGAAACTACAACAAGTACTTTCTCTATTCACTATCAATATCTTGGACACATAAGCCTAATCATAAATGACGGCAGATGTGAAACAGAAGCTAAATGGAGAATAGGAATGACTATATGTACTTTCAATGACATGAGGAAAATATTAACATCAAAATAAATTACAAACAAGTTAAAAATGAGAATTATAAAATGCTACATATATTGAAATTCTATATTAATGTAGGCCCCTATGGCTCAGAAACATTGACACTAAACACACATTTAGAAGACATAATTGATGCCTTTGAAATGTGGATAGGCCTATATAGAATATTAGGGATAACATCATGAAAAAATGTTTCCATGTTTAATAATGTCATTGAAACAAAGAGGTTCTAATAAGTTATAACACTTAATATGAAGCAAGAATTATTCAGGGAAATAAATATCAGGCAAATAAAATATTTTGAACACATCCATCAAGACATGACACCTTGTTGAAGATCTTAAGTGAGGGTAAAATCAAAGAGAAGCGAGCAAGATCTAGGCAGAGATATAAGTGGGAGAGTAACATCACAAGATGGACAAGTTAGTCTCGCAGAGTGCAACACCAAAACAAGAGACTGGATATTGGAGGTCTGTTGCAGCCAACCTTTGTTGCGGATACGGCACTTGATGATGATAGGGCCCATGTTTCATGTAATTTGGATGCCAAATTAACAAAAACAATTCATAGCTCTTTTCAGAATAGATGTACAGACTTGGGTGTGGTATCGTTGCATTGAAATGTTCAAGGGCTATCTAGTTATGATATTTTGAATGTTGTAGCACTATTTTTGGGGAAAAAATTGTCCTACTCATTCATATGTAATTAATTTAAATATGATTCTCAACTGAATTTCAATTTCATTTAACCTTCACCGAGCCGATATGATATCCAGCCGCCGAAAAACAAAATGGCCGCGCGCGCTGATGGCGGGCCGTCCTGCCCAGCGAGATTATCGTGAGATTTACACGTACCACAGCCCGCTTAGTTAATGCACATAGCTAGTGACATGCGCAATCGATACCGGAACATCTCCACGTTCGCCCTGTCCATTTGAAAAAATTCTGTGTAGCAGCAAGACGTTGTAAACTATTATCTTGTACCGACACCCAAGCCTTCAATTATGGATGCAATTTATTTCGAATTCATCATGGATGACGATTCCGATGAGGAAGAAACTGTGCAGCTTACCGATACAGATATAGCTCCTTTAGATAATGTGTGGTTAGATGGAGATGATATTAGTGATACTGATTCTGTGGGCAGCGTGGAAGAAGACATTTTGGAGGACCAGGTAGTTGAAAACTCAAGTGTCCCTTCGGGGTATAGCCATGATTGGCTTCGAAATTTCGATGAAATTGTTGGACCTATAGGCCTAGCTGATAACCTTAGTGAGGTAGACGTGTTTCGTCTGTTTTTTACAGATGATATTCTTAACATGTTGGTAACTGAAACTAATCGGTACGCTAAGCAGGTTAGTGAATCGAAGGGACAGGACGCCGGCTATGCATCTCGTGTGAAGTTGTGGAAGGAAGTCACAGCTGATGAGATGACAGCCTTTGTTGCTTTGATCCTCTTGATGGGACTGACCAAACGTTCCTCCTATGAATTGTATTGGTCTAATGATGGTCTCATCGAGATGCCTGGGTTTAGGAATGTCATGAGTAGGAATAGGTTTTTAGCTATTCTTTCATTCCTGCACCTTGTAGACAACACAACAGCTGTTGCACGAGGGCAACCCGGTCACAGCAAGGCGTTCAAGATACAAGGGTTTGTTGACAAACTTATTCCTCTGTTCCAACAATATTACGGCCTCTCCAAAGAAATCAGTATCGATGAAAGCATGATTGCTTTCAAGGGTAGGACTAGTCTTATGCAGTACATGCCCAAGAAACCCTCAAAGTGGGGTATAAAGTCTTGGGCACTGGCTGACTCGAAGACTAGTTATCTCTGGAACTGGAAGCTGTACCTTGGGAAGGAGGATGTCTATGACAAAAAGAAGGGATTGGCTCACTGTGTTGTGAGTAATTTGTTGGCCACAATGCACGGTAAGGGCCATATTGTCTACATGGACAACTTCTTTTCCTCTCCAGCCCTTTTCAAGGAGCTTGCCGAGAACCAGATAGGCGCCTGCGGCACACTACAATTGAATCGCAAAGGGGTCCCCCCTGCGTTGAAGGGTCTAAAACTCAAGGTTGGTGACCCACTTCGTACTGAAAGTGATGACAACATTCTCTACCTGTCATGGTATGACAAGAGGCAAGTCAATTTGATGACATCTGCACACGATGCGCAGACCTTCAATAGGAAGGTCCGTTCCAAACGCCATGGTGGTAATGTGAGGGATGTGGTAAAACCATGCGCAATACAGGCCTATACCCGTCATATGGGAGGCGTTGATCGTGTTGACAAGCAGCTAACATATTATATGTTAGGCCACAGGTCCTGCAAGTGGTGGAAGAAAATTTTCTTTTACTTGTTGGAAGCTTGCTTTGTCAATTCATCTGTCCTGTGGCGGGCTAAACATCCTGGCCGAGTCAAGGCGGAAAAATTTCGCTTGCAGATAATTCATGGGCTTCTTGAGGGTTGCTACTCTAGGCCTGCATCTTCCAGTTCTGGAAGAAGAACAAGCCACCCACCGGATAGGATGACACTAGCACCAGCACACCACATCGCTATAAATCCTAAACGGTTGTCCAGTGGCAGGCATTCATTTCCTGACTGTGTTGTCTGTTCAGATCGGACAAAGAAGCGCCACCAGACTCAGTACGTGTGTGCAGCATGTCAGGTCACTCTGTGCCCATATCCCTGCTTCCATCGATACCACACATTATTAATTTTCAAGACTGAGTGTACATCTGAGCTGCACAGCACGTAGGAGAACTGCACATCCAGTGGGTAAGTCATTTGTGTTTGTTGTTTTTATGTAATTTTAAAATATAAATTGTCTTCACCTCTTGCGCAAACCTCGGGTAGGATACATAAAAAAAAACCAATTACACACCCATTTGCAGTATTCAATTCTGCATTTACATCTGTTGAAATTATTTTAAAAGCTCTAGTAATAAAAATGGTACTGAGTTTTCCAAACACCCATGTCTTTTTTGCATGTTTTCTGTTTTTTCGAGAAAATGTCTTCACCTCTTGCGCAAACCTCGGGTAGGATACATAAAAAAAAACAAATTACACACCCATGTGCAGTATTCAATTCTGCATTTAAATCTGTTGAAATTATTTAAAAAGCTCTAATAACAAAAATGGTATTCAGTTTTCCGAAACCCATGTCTTGTGGTTATTGTTGGTTTTTTGCGAAAAAAAGGTCTTCACCTCTTGCGCAAACCCCGGGTAGGTTACGTAAAAAAAAAAAAAATACACATACATTTGCGGTATTCAATTCTGCATCTACATGCCCTAAAAAAAAATTTTTATCTCGAATAACAAAAAAGTTATTGCGTTTCCGTAACACCAACCAGAAAAGATGAAAATTCTCAAAAAAGAATCCGGTGGCAGGAGATGTTTTGTATTTTTTAATCCGGCTTGCTAAAGGTTAAAATAAGTTAATAACTATTACTATCCTTGCTTGCTCTAAATATGCCTCCTATTTTTATATTTTAATGTCATTATTAGTAACCCCTATGAAAAAAGCTACTCATATGCTATGTTGCTTATTACAATTATTTTAAATACGCATCGATAATTAAGTAAATATAATGGTGAGAGAACTTACAACAATTCAATGTGAAAACATCCGTGGCTTAATTATCAAGGAACTCTGAAGTACAAAATCGTCTGCTGCATAATCCTAGTCAGATGTAAACTTCCGCTTTCCGGTAACTTCGTGAATTTACGCTTTACATTTATTTTTATGCTTGCTGAATGTCAATTGCCGCTATTTCGTTCCCGGCAAATGTCGAAACCATTTTACCCAATGTATAAAATTATACGTTTTGTATACTTATCTGTTTGCTTGAGAGGTGGGGCTGCTTATGAAATATCATGCCGGTGAAACATAACTAATGATGAAAACCCTGGACAGACTACATTTTTTCTTTACAGAAACAATATATAGAAAGGGAGGAAAGGAAGAGGTGCAGCAATGTAAAAAATAAATGTGTAGGCCTATGCAGTAATTCCAATGTTAAAATGTCAAAAAGAAACTCCCATTGTATTTGGTAAAGGTCACTTGGGTTATTTTCATGCTCTCTTAATTTGACAAAATAAGAACGCGGATAATGTGATCATCTCAATGTGGAGACTAAAAACGCGGAAGCTATGACACGTAAAGGGGGGGGGGGGCAAATATAGGCCTACTTACCACATTTAATTAGACGATAAATCTCTGGATGGCAATTTTCATAAGCATGGACTAACGCTAGCTACTACCATTTTGGTATTATCACGGTCCTAATGATTTGCAACATATACTGGACATTGCAGAAACTAGTTTCAGAAAGGTCATGGTTTTTAGCTTAGCCCCCCCCCCCCCCCGGATCCTGGTTAGATTTTTGTGCAAATACATCTCTTAAGTAGGTTTCTTCCCTGAAAGTCAGTGTAGGGGGCTCCTGGTGCTGGTTGTTTCATCATGACTGATTTTTTATAGGCCTACTGATGGTGAGATCACACTCATTGCATGTCAAAGCGATAGGCATATTATAGACCTGTTCAAATAAGGAAGATAAATATTTGTATGATTTTTACTACCAGAAATATACATGATAAGTGCAGAATATCGGTCTATTTGCCACATTCTGATATATTTACCAGACCGGACCAAGGTTTTCGGTACCATCAATCGCTAGAGTATTTGGAAGATAGACCCTAAGGTCAACAGTCGGTTGTCCAGATAAATTGATTGTTATGGTTCACAAGTTTAATATATAAAATCAAAAGGTGATTGAGTAGGTAGGCATAGGTGATGGACGTAATGAACAACTAACTGGGACTTCGAGTCTACATACACTAGAATGGCTGCTGAAACAGAGTGGGGAGCACTTATTGGAATGTCCAGTGTGCTATGATGCTAATTTCTAATCAAGAATCAAGGTGATTTTACTCGAGTTACCCATAGGCCTACGAACTCGGTCCCTCTAAACGAAGCGGCATGCCGCCTAATGAGAATACCACTCATAGCGCGCAACACCTTAGCTTCAAGCAATAATCCTTAGGGATCTCAAAACCAAACAAAAACATTTTTTAAAATAAGTTTGGTGAGTGGGATTAGAGTATACAACTCATTAAGCACAAAGCAAATGGCTAAACTCTACGCCAGAAATATCCACAGGTTAAAAGTTTCAAAACTCGCAAGTTTGATAACGACACGAAAACGAATATGCAAGATGACGGTAAACAATCAAAATCATTTCCGGAGACCAACGCTGTTAAACATGAAGGCACCTTGACTCAGAACGCGCTTAACAACAGTTTTCTCTGCTATGCTAGATGACACTTTACGGAGTAATAGTGCGGGAATAGACTTTGAATTCCTCACTGATAGTGGACTGTTCAATCTTTACAAAATTTTTTATGTAAAAGACCTTAGTAAAAGACTGTAGTAAAAGACCTTATGAGAATGAACCCAAACCAAATACCAATAAGAGCATATAACAAAATAATATCCAGGCGTAAAGCCAAAGGTAGTCTAAGAAAACGGTGGATAGAAAACATCAAGATAACCTTGAACAAAGATGGACTAAATGCAACTTCGGCGACACATCTGGCCTTGGAACAACAGCATAAGCTCCCACCCCTACGCTTAACGGCAAGTGTGAATGCGATCAACAATCATTTACCTGAGGAAAGACAATAGACAATGCAATGATTTTGATCTCACCATCATTATATATATATTTTTTTTAAAAGAACAGTCGCGATGAAACAACCAGGAGTCCCCTAAACTGAACACTGCATCACCGTAAAAAAAAAACAAAAAAAAACTCAACAGTGAAAATTAGTTTGTTCACCTTGGCAGCATTACATGTATATCAAATAACATAATAATGGGCGAGGATGTCACGCCGCGCTTTGCTTGCGCTAGTGTGGCGTTTGGGGATTTTCGTACGAATATTTGGATTCGATGGAGCGTGAGCTTGGAAAACAAACTGCGGTTGTACTGTACAGTAGTTCTGTTGTTGCTGCTATTCGCAGATGAATCCCCGACTGACCCGTTCTAGCCATGCATGTCAGCTTAATTCTTTTAAACTGCTGTATCCGAGAGAGCTTTTATTGTGTACGAGGGCAATTTCACATTTCTGACACAAAAGGGTTCAAAGTATTCAAAAGTCCTAGCGGATTCACTCCACTGTACTAGATTTCTCATATGCACACCGTCCTTCTAAAAAAAGTGTAACGCGCCTGTCAACAGTATCATCCACAGCACGTAACTCCGTAGCTTCAGGCGATAAACCACAGTGATTTCCAAAACAAAAAAACAATCATTGTGAACACGACGACACGAGTTGAATTGACACAAAAACACTCGAAAAATCTAAGATGAAAAGCACACACGCCGTGCTTATTAAGTTTGAACTTAGCTGGATCCGTCACGTCGTCCACAAAATAAAGCGTTTCAAGATACTATTTTATGGTAAGTGTGTGTAGGCAAGTGTTCTAGGGGAGGTCAGAAAAACATTTCATGGATAACTTGTAGACATTTCTTTACCACTGCAAGATTGAGCCAAGCTATTTAGAAACCACAGTTCAAGACCGTACAACATGGAATGGTCATACCAGTGCGAGTATTATAAGTTTTAAATAAATTAGAGCTCTGCAAGTCATTCAAGAGACTAAAATGAACGGATCAATAAGACTGTTATTCCTTATCTCAAGATCTGCTACACTCCTGCTTACACGACAATACACCTTTCAGAGCCTAGGTTTGTTCATCCGCGATTTGAGGACTCACAAACGGTTAAATCTAATTTGAGCTTTTTATTTGTTAAATGTCATGCTGATCCTCGCATGAAAAGGGGAAATGCCATCATCCTGCCATTTCTGCGATATACCATTCTATGTATCATGTTACACGTTTGGTCATTACTTTCCGCGCATGTTCTATTTATAAGCATGTAACCATTTCCCTATCATGATCGCATGGGTACTACAATAGATGCATTAACACACAGAATTAAGTTTTAAAAAGATACTACATTACATCCATCAACACACATAGGATCGAGGGGTATGCTCTACAACGTTTAATGCATCAACACGCACATTCCTAAATCGGCTGTCTGCCTGTTCATAATTCTTCTTACTATGAACGTTAGTGTGACAAAAGGTGAATGTACTTCTAGTTTAGGACACAAAGAATAGGGCCACTGTCTTCTATCCAGGCTTGTCGTAGGAGGGGACTAGGGAAAATTGGAGCACAGGCTGACAACCTGTCATCTGTGACAAAAATCATCGTCTCCTCTTGTCCCATTTCCTTACTTTTGTCTTCTATCAAATAATTTCCATTGATGACAAAGAGTTGCAGGCCAGCGGACATTGCACCTTTGTTCTATTGTTGCAGATTTCTAGGTGCGTAGTAAAAGTAAAGTAACCCATAGCATTTATTAATGTCGTAGGGGTGTGAGATGTTAGCGATCTCACATTTCACAGGCTCTGCAAATGAGGGCGGTAGCCATCTCCTCTCCCTCGCAGTCTTTACTTCCCGGATTAATCCGGTACCCATTTAAAGCTGGGTCGACCTGGGAGCCGTTGCGATCTGAAAACATTTCCGCCTCAACTGGGGAATGAACCCAGGACCACTCATATGCGAAGTCAGTGCGCTAACTACTGCGCTAACGCAACTCATATGCGGTGCGTAGTAGAGAATGCTCGGTTGGATACCTGACGGAACAGTTCCACTGTTTCGCTTATATAAGTTATATAGCGGAACCATGGCTCAACGGAACAGCGTAACCGCAGCTCAGCATAACAGCGTAATTGCGGCCTATATACACTGTATAGTGTAACCACGGCTCAGCGTAATCGCGGCATATATACACTATATATCGTAACCACGGCTCAAGGAAAAAGCGTAAGCGCGGTTCAGTGGCTCATGACCAAATATACCGTTGCATGTAATAATATTTAGTAAAGGTTACTATGCTGACTTCAGGATATCATAATACGTGATGGGAGTGGTAGGGAATGATAAATCATGGACTAATAGAAATGTATGGGTATGGTCAACCAATGTCACAAAATATCCATAAATTATTTCATATTTTGATATATATATTGGGGTTTCTAAACACAACTTAATACTGTTCTCATTCAGATAAAGGTTCACAGCAATTCAGACCACACCGTACACGTAGCGGAATCTAAGGTTCCTCTGGTCAATTCCCTAGTCGAGAGTTGTAATTACACTCCAGAGATCGCCTGTGATACGAGGAGCTAGAATGATACATCTCCACACACTGATCTCCTCGCTCAGTCTCGTAAAGCAGGGAGATGAGGTCACTTCATTAAAATCTGCAGTCGTTAGATTTAATGTTCATAGCACGTGTTAATATTCTGATCTGTGAGGTGATCTATGATACGGAAGTGGGAAAATATATTTCTAACAACAATTAGTAAAGCTTTAATGAAGAGTTTGAAATACAAGTTGCAATGAAGAGTACAATACAAGTAGATGTCATAATATAGTGGAGTTATTTCCCTTGTCTATGTTTGTAAATTTCATGTTCATCATTCAATAATTTAAATATTAATTTATTTTAGGTTTTGGTTAGGGTTAGGATAGTTGTGTTTTACATAACTAACCCTAACCTCAACCCTAAATAAATATAGATTTCAATTATTAAATGAAGAACATGTAATTTACAAACATAGACAAGAGAAATAACTACATATGGAAGCATCTACTTGTACTGTACTGGAGGAAGTGTCCAGACCAGTAAGGCAGACAGAGTTGTAGCGAGGGGTAGAGACCTCACTGATCTTGTTATGTACCTTATTTAAGGACAACTTGGTGGCATAGGGTGGTGTAGAGGCCTCACAGTTCTTGTTATTTATCGTGTCAGTATCATGTGACATATTCTCGCCAGAACGTAGTCTTCTTTATGCACCTTCTGAACATATCACGATATTGGGCGAGTTGACCTGAATCATCCAGGGACATTTTTAAACAGTCTAAGATATATCATCTGTCCATCTTCGTCTTGGTCGGCCTCTTCCTCTGCTGACGTTTACTTTACCTTCTGCTATTAGTCCTTCCATACTGTTATGTCTCTTTAGATGACCAAAAAAGTTCAGCTTTCTTGTTAAGGTGTTATATAGCAGACATCCCTCTTCAATGTTTAATAATTGAAATACTTTATATGGCATATATAACGAAAATTAGGTGGAAAAATTTAGCTGTAGGAAGATGCAAAGACCTCACATGTCTGATTATATGGTTTATATAAGGAAATAATAGGTGGCATTGGATGGCAAAAAGGAGGTACATACGACTTACAGGCCTCGTTATATATTATTATTATTATTATTATTCTGTGGCTTTTCCCTGGGGTTCTATAATTCTTCTTTTATTAAAAATTAATACACAACAATGTGTATTCGATATAACGCATCTGACTGACCTGAGATACAACTAAATAATCTTATATAAGAAAAAATGAATCCACAGCAGTTACTAGAGGATCTGATGTACCGTGTATTTCGTTGTATTATATACTTTTAGCCTGTTTCTGTTAGTCCTATCGGTATAAGTTATATATTATTTAAGTCATATACACTAGTATATAGGAAAATCATGTCTTAGTGGGCCCATTTTATATGCACATACTGATATACATACAAGTATATATAAAAATACAATCACACAGGCAGCTATATATATAATATAGATACACCCCTCTTAGCTATATTCACGGTTCCATGTCATTATACAACCACATATACACAATACGGACTCAATATGGATCAAACATAACACAACTATACTAAGATCTCACAGAAAATAAGCCACAAATAAACCAAACATACGACTCAGACATACCATATTTAAAAAAATCCAATATACACCTTATACCAACCATGTACTACACACTCATCATCATAAACACAGTTCTATTATACAAGGCTGCCATCGCGTAATTTCTTTTATATCCCACAAATAAAAGAAGACTAAAATTTCTGCAGACCCTGGATTTTTCTTCAGCACATGTAAAATAACATCTTCCAAGAATCAGAATCTAGTACCCATTTTTATTATAAAAATGCGTGTTATGTTTAACGAAATTTATTTTCACCAAGAGTAAGCGAATCTAAAACGTTCTACACATGGACACATGATCATCCTCACTTGTGATGGAGGAAATTTTTTTTACTTCTTATTAACTTGGCAAACAAAAAAAGGGGGTGGGGGTGGGAGGGCAGTTATTAAGTGCATTTCTCTAATAGACAGTCTTTCTATATGGACTCTTATTATGTTAGCTTAATTTCACACCCTGATATAGCATACTCAACCTAAATATAAACCTGCAATCTAATTACAAACCCAGATATATACAACAGAATAATTACTCTTATAAACAAGACATCAAAAATTACTAAATGCATGAATGGAATAACAATTCCACTAACAATTAGCTGGTAAACTACAGTGTTAACGGTTACTCATCGTGGAACACATGGTTCTCATATTTCTTCTAATAGACCCGGGACATATTAGATATAACAATCTATGTATTTCAACGGCTTTTAAAATGACTATTTTTTTTTGTTTGCCTGCTATCTGTTCCTTACCTTTTAGGTAATTCAGACTTCAAAGATATGATTTATATTTAGTTAGTCGTCGGATCATCATCACTGCAAACTGGACACATCCATAGTTGCTCCGATCTCTCCTTGAGTGTATCCACCATCACACTTCTGCTGACAGTACCGGTCCTATGCTGGTTGACCATCATTCTTCTGCGCCCTCCAAAATGTTCACCTCTAGCAACACCGCATTTCAATCCCTGATCTTTAATCTTAGCCATTGAAAAGGAATCATCATCCACATTAGTCTCACTCTCGCGTGTTATATCTCTTAAGGAGTTCAAAACGTCAGCGCGATCCATTGCCCCATCGCCCTGTGCCACAATCGCCTATGATGCCAGTTGATCCGCTCTGTCATTGCATCGAACGCCCACATGTCCCGGCACGAAAATAAATGTAACCACTTTCAAGCTCGCATTTCTCAAGGCCTCAATCCACTGTTCGCGAACGAGACCCACTTGTACCTTCTTAATCATACTCATAGAGTCACTCAAGATGCAGACCTGCGTTACCTTCTGTGTGCGTAGCCACTCAAATGCCTTGGTCACCGCCATAGTCATACTACTCGTAGTGACCGCAAAGGCACCATTTTCCTCATTGATCGTTTTACCTGCGCACTGAGCTATAAAGGCCCAAGCACTGCGAACATGCCTAATTACAGATCCATTAGTGTATATAATCACATCCCCCCTCTTTGGTATTCTCACTGATTAAAGCCTGCACTTCTTTCTCCACAGCTGTGGGACACCATTCTCTGCATTCCCTGCTAAGTGATATTACTACTCTCAAACAAGTTTCGAAATCTGTGGGTAGACCTATCCATTCCACACCTGCTGCCACATCCTGTAATCTGCACACGCTTTGTATTACATCCTCAGCACGACCCATCCACGACCTTCCTCTCTTGAGTCTGCTGCCTTTAACTTTCTGTATTTCGGAATGCAACGGGTGTTCCTTATCTGCATGTATTTGAAGGTACGCCCGTGCACGGCAATACTGTAATCTATGCTCAGCTGTTGGGCAGTCAAGTAGGTATCTCATAGCTCTTGTCGATGTGTCTCTTGTGCATCCAAGAATGATACGCATTTCTTAAACATCAACCAAAAATGACTATCTTACACGAAACATGTGTCAAACTTACAACACAAATTACTGCTGCTGACGAAAAATAACACACACATATACAAGTATGAACCAATATACACATAATGCAAATAACATAGACCTAATATTAACAGAATATGAGTCATATATTCACACAAATTAATAATATATTATCTAACAATCAGTTGTTGTTAGATATATATTTCCCCGCGTCTGTATCATAGATAACCTCACGGACTAGAGAATTAACATCTGCTGTGAACATTAAATCTAGTGACCAAAGATTTGGATGAAGTCATCTCCACTCCCTTCTATGCGAGACTGAACGAGAAGATCAGTCATGAAAATTTACCGTTCTAGCTGCTCATATAACAGTCGATCTCTTGAGTGTTAAAACTCACGACCAGGAAATCGGCTAGTTACATTATCTCCCGCTGCGTGCACGATTTATTCTGAACTCTGGTTAACCTTTACTTAAACAAGAAATTATATATCAAGACCAAAATTAGATATATGCAATCATGTGTGCGCATTTTATGACATTCGATGACCATACACTATTATTTGTGTGTGTTTTAATACTCCTACCCTTCCCACCATATGTTAGTTAGTTAGTTAGTTAGTCGTCGGATCATCATCACTGCAAACTGGACACATCCATAGTTGCTCCGATCTCTCCTTGAGTGTATCCGCCATCACACTTCTGCTGACAGTACCGGTCCTATGCTGGTTGACCATCATTCTTCTGCGCCCTCCAAAATGTTCACCTCTAGCAACACCGCATCTCAATCCCTGATCTTTAATCCTAGCCATTGAAAAGGAATCATCATCCACATTAGTCTCACTCTCGCGTGTTATATCTCTTAAGGAGTTCAAAAC
Source organism: Meghimatium bilineatum (assembly GCA_034231615.1). Classification (NCBI taxonomy): domain Eukaryota; kingdom Metazoa; phylum Mollusca; class Gastropoda; order Stylommatophora; family Philomycidae; genus Meghimatium; species Meghimatium bilineatum. The sequence goes on along the minus strand of CM067298.1, from coordinate 16,782,635 downwards.
GTCAGCGCGATCCATTGCCCCATCGCCCTTTGCCACAATCGCACACGATGCCAGTTGATCCGCTCTTTCATTGCCTCGAACGCCCACATGTCCCGGCACGAAAATAAATGTAACCGCCTTCAAGCTCGCATTTCTCAAGGCCTCAATCCACTTTTCGCGAACGAGACCCACTTGTACCTTCTTAATCATACTCATAGAGTCACTCAAGATGCAGACCTGCGCTACTTTCTGTGTGCGTAGCCACTCAAATGCCTTGGTCACCGCCATAGTCTCCATGGTCATACTACTCGTAGTGACCGCAAAGGCACCACTTTCCTCCTTGATCGTTTTACCTGCGCACTGAGCTGTAAAGGCCCATGCACTGCGAACATGCCTAATTACAGATCCATCAGTGTATATAATCACATCCACCATATGTTATGAGATCCTGATATGCAGCCAGTATAGTAAACTTTCTTAAATATTATTACATATTATTTAAATGCCATCTTAAATTAGGCCGATACAACGCCATACTGGGACCTGAGTCACTGAGCCACGGTTACGCTGTTCCACTGAGTCGTATTTACGCTATATAAGTGTATCAATCAAACAATAAACCCATAACCCTTCAGGGTCGTAGGGGTACCACATTGGATGCTTCAGCACACAGAGTCCTCCAGCGAATTCTATCGTCAGCGATGCGGATGAGTGTGGAAATATCTAGCCCTGTCCATTCCTTGATGTTGTCTGTCCATGTCTTTATTTGTCCTCCTCTGCTTCTTCCACCCTCGACAGTTCCCTGCAGTATTGTTTTTGACAAGGAATCGTGCCTGCATACATGTCCGAACCATGCTAGTTTTCGTCGTTTCACTATTGAAAGCAATGGCTCCTGGACACCTGCACACATCTCTACTTTATTTCTTACGTACACATTGGTCTTATGTTCCCTATAGGAAATTCGTAGAATTCTTCTGTAGCATTTATACTCGAAAGCCTGTAATCTTCTCTCCATGTCCGCAGTGAGTGTCCAACTCTCACAACCATACAACACAACAGAAAGCACCAGCGACCTATACAGTTTGATTTTCACTCCAACACTGATGTTGCTTTTCCAAATCACAGTTAGCCTTGACAATGACGCTAAAGCCATCTCCAGCCTTATTTTTAGTTCTGCTTTGCATTTACCATCGCTGCATATACTGGATCCGAGGTATTTGAAGGTATTCACCTCTTCAAGCTTGTGTCCATTCATCATGATATTAGTCTGGTTTTCTGTGTCTCTGCTGTTTACCAAAATTTTGCTCTTATCTGAATTGATTTCCATTCCGTACTTGCTGGTAACTTTTTCTAACTTTGATGTTAATTCTTGCAATGATTGTTCTGACCCAGCTATAAGATCAATATCATCAGCGAAACGCAAGTTGCAAATAGGGCGACCTCCGATCGATATAGACGTGTTGTAGTCATGCAATGTTTCTTGTATGATGTGCTCTAAGTATATGTTAAAAAGTACTGGGGACATTACGCATCCCTGTCGAACTCCCACAGTTGTTTTGAAGAACTCTCCAATTGTATTGTGTGACAAGACAGCACTATTTGCATTTTCGTACAGAGCTTCAATAATGTCTATAATTGTGGTGTCAAAATTAAATTTCCTTAGTATGTGCCACAGACCATCATGCCAAACACGATCAAAGGCCTTTGTAAAGTCAATGAAGTTGTGGTATAAATCACGTTGGTGTTGAATATGTTTTTCGATTAGTGTTCGGATGTTAAATATTTGTTCAACGGTGCTTCTGTTTGCTCTGAAGCCAGCTTGTTCTTCTGCAATTATTTCTTCCGACTTGTGTTTTATTCTGTTAAGTAGTATTTTGAGCATCACTTTACTGGGGTGTGTTATAAGGCTAATTGTTCTGTAATTTGTACACACTTTCAAATTTCCTTTCTTGGGAATTGGTATTATTAGTGATTGTGTCCACTCAGTGGGCCATTGTTTTGTATTCCATATATTTTGGCATATTTTGGTCATAATATTTACCACATTAATGCCCCCGTATTTCAACAATTCTGCTGGAATGTTGTCTATACCAGGTGACTTCCCTCCTTTCAATGTTCGTATGGCCTCTTTTATTTCATCTACTAGAATTTCTGCATTTCCTATTTCTCTGTTGTTTAGTTCAGAATTCTGTAATATCGTGTAGTCAGGATTACACTTGCAGTTATACAGCTCCTTGCAATACTCTGTCCATCTTTTCACTATATCTGTTGTTTCATTGAGTATCTTTCCGTGTTTGTCTTGTATTGTAGATATCGTTGGTCTATTTGGCTGTGTTATCTTTCTTAGAGTGTCGTATGCTACCTTACTGTTTCCGCGCTTAATACCTTCATTGATGGTTTCGCATTTTTCCTCTAGCCACACTTCTTGTGCTTGTTTCATTTTCCTTCTGATGTTTTTGTTTATTTTGCTATATTGCCCTGACATTTCAGGGGCCTCTTTCTTAATCTTTTTCATTTCTCTCCGTTCGTCACACAATTTTAGTATGTCATCTGTTACCCAAGGTTTGTGTGTTATTCTTCTTGTCCCTAGTATTTCTGTTGCTGATTCTAATAAAGTTCCTTTCATGGTTTCTGTGAGAGAATTAACATCTTCATTTACAAGGTTTAAAGCTGCAAATTTTCCTCCCACTGTTGCCTCAAATATCTCTGCTATTTCTGGATCTTTCAATTTTTCTAAATTAAATCTTAATCGTGTGCATTTGTTTTGCGTATGATTCTTTTTCAACTTAATTTTGATCGTCAATAGAACCATATCATGGTCACTACCGATGTCTGCTCCTGGAAAAGTTCTTGTTTGTGCTTTGTTTATGCTGGACTTGAATTTTCTCGGTGTAAGAATGAAATCAATTTGATTATGTATGTCTTCTTTTGGAGCATGCCACGTTGTTCTTCTGGAAAGCTTATGTGGGAATAATGTATTTGCAAGAGTAAATTTAAATTTATTGGCAAAATCCAATAGTCTTAGTCCTCGTTCATTCGTTTCTCCTGTTCCAAATTTCCCTACTGTACCGGCCCATTGATCATAAGCATCAGGTCCTACTTTTGCGTTCCAATCGCCTAGTACTATTAATAGATCTTTTTTGGGGATCTCCTTTATTGTGTCTTCTAGTGTTTCGTAAAATGCGTCTATTTCCTCTTCGTCATAATCGGCAGTTGGGGCATAAACTTGAATTATCGTGATATTTTTGGGTTTAGCTGCTACACGTATTGTTATAAGTCTGCTGTTTATAGGGGTGCAACTAATGATAGATTTAACTTTCTCTTTGTTTACAATAAACCCCACTCCATGTTGGTGTTTTGTTTCATCTCCGCTATACCATATTTTGTGACCGTCATCCGTTGTTGTTTCACCAAATCCCGTCCACCTTACCTCTGCCATGCCCATTATGTCCCATGTATACTTGTTTAATTCGTGTGTACGTTCGCTGACCTTTCCGCATGCGTATAGCGTGCGCACATTCCATGTGCCGATAACACAGTTTTCGGTGAGTTTAAGAGCTTTGTTCTGTATTCTCTGTGTGTGATTATCCATTGTAGTATTTCAGTGGGTAAAAGGTTTAGCTAGTGGTGCCCATCTCCTCTCCAGCTGTATAAGTGTCTAAGGCCACGGCTATGCTGTTCCGCTGATCCGTGATTATGCTATATAGTGCACATAGTCCGCTGTAATGTTATTACGCTGAGCCGTGATTGCGCTTTTCCGCTGAGAGTTCCTTTATATTGTTTATATACCGAGATAGAATGTGTGGATAAATTTGAATACTTAGGAGCAAACATCAACGGTGCAGGAGACTGCATGGCAGAAATAAGGAAGAGATTGGCAATGGCATATTGCAAAATAACACGGCTGAAAAACATATGGAAAAACAACAAAATAGAAACGAAAGTGCTGATGTTACGAACTTTTATTTTTCCGGTTGCAACATACGGCTGTGAAACACGGACTCTAAGTAAAACAGCGGCAAAGAAGATCAACGCCTTCGAGTTGAAATGCTACAGAAAGATACTTAGAATATCATGGAAGGATAAAATCAGAAACTCAGATATTATAAACACACTGAATATTCCAGAGTGTAGGTTACTAAACACAATAACAAAAAGAAAACTACGCCTGTTTGGTCATATACAGAGACATAACTGTTTAGAAAGACAAATAATGGAGGGAAGAGTACCTGGGAAGAGGAGAAGGGGCAGACCAAGAAGACGATGGACTGACGACATTAAAGATAATATGAATACATGGCTAGAAAATGCAAGCCACATCGCCCAAGACAGAGAGAGGTTCAGAGAGTTCATTGGGAAGACAACGTTCTGGAAGGAATACGTCACATGACACTATATAAGCGGAACTGTTCCATCAAGTATCCAAACGAGCAATCTCTACTACTTAGGTGACGAGAGATGCTATCACTGTGGGATGGGCATTAAATCTGACTAAAGGCTGGTCAGATAGCTGGCCCAGAAATGTGGGGTGTGCTACTAGAAGTTCGTGGTATTTCGGGTACACTGGAGTGTTCCCCCTCCCCTTCCTTCGGGGAGTTAAACATGCATGCATAAACGCCCTATATGCATACATGCCTTTGAAACACTTATGAGTCCGGGTGTCGCCTCGGCTACACAATTGAGAACATGTACTTTTTTCCCTCAGAAATGATATGGACTCTCAAGGACTACCTGCTGATAGCTGCTATAGTTATTATTTCATAATTAAAATCTTACTATTAATTTCAGGAGAGCTGCTCCAAGTCAGGGAGAAGTTTTACCCATCTTTTGGCAAAGTTACAGTAGTAAAAGTTATGTTCTCATTTGGTTACAGGGAGGAGGGTTGAACACACCACCCCTCCCCTTTATCTACAGTATTTCATATGGACCACGATACCCTCAAATTGCAGTTTCTATCGTGACTGATTTTTACCGATTTTTGATCCGCGAGAGGCTAGAGCACTATTGAAACCATACATAACACTTTTGTGTTTAAGGTTGCAGTTGTATTTCTTCTACATTGAATGTCTTCAGGTTTCTTCTTTAACGCCCCCTTGATCGTGTGAATACCTCATCCATCGTAGTGCATGCAATCAAGTGAAGTAGTTAGCGCATTGGTTTCGCATATGTGTAGTCCTGGATTCATTCCCCAGTTGAGGCGGAAATGTTTTTCAGATCGCAACGGCTCCTGGGTACCGGATTAATCCGGGAAGTAAAGACTTCGAGGGAGAGGAGATGACTACCACCCTCATTTGCAGAGCCTCTGAAATGTGAGATCGCTAACATCTCACACCCCTACGACATTAATAAATGCTATGTGTTACTTTACTTTTTACTTACTATGCAATCAAGGCAATCACGAATCAACTTTATCACGCCTCTATCCATTCTAAATTAACCAACTATAGATTCAATAGACGCACGTCTGCATGCTTCCTCTCTTTACAACAAACGATATTATGTCCAGGGTACTAAATGAATCAATCAATAAACCCGTAACCCTTCAGTATCGTAGGGGTACCACATTGGATGTTTCAGCACACAGAGTCCTCCAGCAAATTCTATCCTCAATGATGCGGATGAGTGTGGCAATATCTTGTCCTGTCCATCCCTTGATGTTGTCTGTCCATGCCTTTATTTGACCTCCTCTGCTTCTTCCACCCTCGACAGTTCCCTGCAGTATTGTTTTTGACAAGGAATCATGCCTGCATACATGTCCGAACCATGCTAATTTTCGTCGTTTCACTATTGAAAGTAATGGTTCCTGAACACTTGCACACATCTCTACTTTATTTCTTACGTACACATTGGTCTTATGTTCCCTATAGGAAATTCGTAAAATTCTTCTGTAGCATTTGTACTCGAAAGCATGTAATATTCTCTCCATATCCGCAGTAAGTGTCCAACTCTCACAACCATACAGCACAACAGAAAGCACCAGCGACTGTTTGATTTTCACTCCAACACTGATGTTGCTTTTTCAAATCACAGTTAGCCTTGACAAGGACGCTAAAGCCATCTCCAGCCTACTAAATGAATGTAATATCCTGAACTCAAGAAACAGGTATGGAATAATATTGAAATAATGACGCACATGCTTCTGTGCATTATAGCATAGACCCACATCTAAACAAAGCATCGCATCACTATTATCTACCTTTAATGCAGTCATCCTCATATGGCTCCACGCGTGGGCACATCGTTTAGCTAAAGAACCACAGAGCAAAATTAACAATTGAACCACGAATAAAATATATAGGCATATATAAACAGTAATGATGTACTTGTATCTATTGCGCACTGAGTTAGTGTGAATTTCATCGTGAAAATTAACTATTAACATACTGTACTTACTATTAACATACTGTACTTGATCTCCAATAATAGTTTTTACAATCGCAATGTTCCATTAAAATACTATGTTTGTTACCTTGTAGTGTTTCCATTTCGCCGCAAATAATTTGTCCTCTTACTATTAACAAATTTCTCTCTATAATGGTTTTCGGAGTTGTATATTCAATATACTATAAAATATCAATGAGCACACAACACAATCAACTATTTGTGTTCCTTGTCACAAGTTTATCGAATGATTGTAGATAACAATCCATCGAAGTTTAGAAACACAGTAACAACAAAGATCAATATATAGATTTTGTTTCATCCATTAATATGAATTTTGTGTAATTTGACAAGTGAAGGAAGAAACAGCAGTAGACTGCACCAAGTTGTGACATTTCCATAGTAAGAGCTTGAAAGTCGTCACTCATGAGAGGAAACTAATTCTGTCACCTGAAAAATCAATAACCGGTACAATGTTCAGAGGCAATGCCGCAAATGTCTTAATTTGATTTCGTTATCGAACGACTTTGTCAAAAATAGAATTGATGAAATGTCTGAATATAACAAGAGCAGATAATTACTGGTGACTTTTTTTAGTAGGGTGTAATTATTGACTAAAGATTCACGCTGAGATGACTCACAATAGATTTTAGTCACAGACTCACAGTGCTCAGTGTTTGACTTAGGGGATAGATGTGTTATCGCATAGAATGTTCTCATAAAACTAAGGAATCTACTACTCGGGACATGCTGGCATACGTGGTAATGAGGGATCGGGCAGACTTGAATGTAAAGCATCAATATGCTTGGAGTTGATAATGGATAAAGGCAACATACTGAAACTGCTTCATGGGCGCCTGCTTGGTGTAGACACTGCTATTGACATATCTTGGGTTGAAATTGGAAAATTCAGTATTCACAGTAGAACTGAACGTTTGCAGTGGATAATTAACACAATTCCTAACCGACAAGAAACATAAACTAGTTAGTTAGTTAGTCGTCGGATAATCATCATCACTGCAAACTGGACACATCCATAATTGTTCCGATCTATCCCTGAGTGTATTCGCAATTACACTTCTTCTGAGAGTACCGGTCCTATTCTGGTTGACCATAATTCTTCTGCGCCCTTTGAAATGTTCACTTCTAGAAATACCGCATTTCAAAGCATGATCTTTAATCCTGGTCATTGAAAAGAAATTCTTCTTCTTCTGCGTTCGTTCAAATCTCTTAAGGAGTTCAAAACGTCAGCTCGATCCATGACCCCATCGTCCTGTGCCACAATCGCGTGATGCCAGTTGATCTGCTTTTTCATTGCCAGGAACACCCATATGTCTCGGCACGAAAATAAATGTCACCACGTTTACCTCGCCTTACTCAAGGCCTCAATCCACTGTTTGTGAGCGAGACCCACTTAATTAAAAAAAAACCCCAGAAACTATCAGCATGCATGCCCTTCCTCGTGTGATATTATTAAGTATCTATGGGTTTGTCCGGGGTGCAATGATATTAACCCACGGGTTCAATACCTAGAGATGACTAAATTGCGAGAATGCCACCTGCAAGTTATGCCAGTTCCACTTTTCAGATGATGTTCCTTGTAAGAACATATTCAACTGGATGTATTATAAGTGAGAAATCAACACAGCGTATCAAATATTCGTAAAGTAACTATGATTAAAAAAACCCATCTTATCCAAAGTATAGGCCTATTCATTCCAACCATGTGCTACTAATGTCAAACATGGTCCTTATCAACAAAACATAAGAGACAACTGGTTACAACAGAGATATGATTTATGAGAAAAGCCACAAGAGTGACCAGAAGACACAGAATTAGAAACGAGGTCATAAAAGAAAGAGTGGGTGTCATATCAATTCTACAATACATAGGCCTACACAACACACAGATACAATCGTTCGCCATCTGGAAAGAATTCCGCGTGAGTCATTAGTTTATAAAGCATATATGAAGAGAGGAGAAGAAAAAAGAAGAGCCAAGGGTAGACCTAGAGTACGCTGGATCGACGACATAAAAGAGACATTACACGAACACCAAATAACATTATCTGAAGCTGCCAAAAAAGCGAGAACAAGAACACCGTATCTCTCTCGACACTCGTAAAGAATAAAGGAGGATGGAAAGAAGAAGAACTATGATTAAACATTTATGAGTGGTGGGTTGGGGATTCTCAAAGTACCACAGTTGTCAGTGAAAGCTATATCACAGAAACAACATAACCCTGATTCTCAAAGTACCACAGTTGTCAGTGAAAGCTATATCACAGAAACAACATAACCCTGATACAAAAAACAATTATGTCTCTTCTCACACTGAAAACGTCATAACTCGCTCCCTCAAGATCTTTTTTGCACTTAAAAAAAATGTGATAAGCGTTACCTTTTAAAGTCTGACCTCTTGTCAAATCTATCTATGTGTCATTTTTAACAGAACGGGGTCCTCATTGTCACCCTGTATGTATCTCGGTTCTGTGCACGCTGTCCAGTCTCTTAGTGTCATATTCAAAAGGTCTTCGATGTTATATGTCCATCATAGTCTTGGTCTGTCTCTTTCCCCTTCAGCTACGCCTAGTAAAAAACTGAAATCGTAACTGCAGTGCGGGGACATTTCAAGGTCTGTTAAATTTTTTCCTCTAACCATTTTGCCCACTACATTCTCACGTTAAATAATTTGAGTGTAGGTGTATTATTACTGTATGTACTAATTTATGAATTTACAAGCATAATAATTCTTTATATTATGGAAGAGACGTGAAAACCTTTATATACATTTGTCTCGCAAAATTAAACATTATTTCAAACAAATAGATCTCATCATAATAACCCATTTTATTCCGGACGCAAGGTTTTTCCTATCAGTAATATGCTTGTCAGCATATTCATTTGTCGCATCACAAATATGCTGTATAATAGTATCATGTGATGCACATTCGAATATTATGAATATGTTTGCATGATCAATATTTTGAATTCCACACAGAAGAAAGTAAGGTCTTGATTAACACCAGTACTGTTTAATGTGTAGGACCTATACATTGAGAATTGCTCAATTGCAAACCTCCAGCAATTGTAGAGTTCTAACATACCTACTATATCCTATTATATGATATCCTATTATACAACATGGGCAGGAACAGAATAGATATCGCTGACAAGGTAAAGAATGGACTAGATCAATTGTCGATATAGTGCAGAACATACAACGCTGTGATCAATCTCTCAAAAGCAAAAGTCGTCTGGTACTCCTTAAATAATAATCTAGTCAATGACACAGTGCTAGCTGTTAGTTGCTCATTTCTTCATGAATGGGCTCATTCATGAACAATGAGAAGTCTCTAATTCAACAAACAAGTCACAAATATGATTCAGAAGACTAAAAGAGGGATCTGTGTTATCAAGGTTATGGCGACCTTCAACATGCAACAATGGGTACTTTTTCTGCTTTTGCAAGTGATGGTGATATCTGTTATAGATTATGGCCTCTGCCTAACACTGTCACAGACACAAGTCGATAGATTGGAAAGAGTCCAAAATGAGGCAATGAGAGTGGTACTGGGGTGTACTAGAGATACACCTATATCTGCTATGAGATTCCTGCTTGATCTCCCCAGCATTAGAGTGCGACATCAGGTAGAATAAGTTAGGTCGTACTTTAAAGTGACAGAATACAACCACCACCCATTACACCAACGTCTAGATGAGTCAAATGGAAAACGAAACAAGTGTGGCAGATCATGGATGGCAGAGGTCGAAGACACACTGTGAAGAGTATGTAAATTTGAAGAAATAGACAAGGGCAGTGAATGGATAGATGTTGACACTGAGAAGAAATCACTGACTAAAGTAATAATACAACTAGATAAAGCGTGTCGAAAATGGAACGACGTCAGAGCTCAGGATACAGTGCACAAACTCGCCCAACTACACTCGAAACTACAAGACATAATTATATACACAGATGGTTCCATTAACAGAAACACAAATAAAAGCGGTTGGGGTTTTGGTTGAGAAATCTTCAGCATATTCCACTGTCACATCGAGCATGAGGATGGAGATAGAGGGAGTTACATCAGCACTTAATTGGTTGATAACTGATACATCAACACACTCGGTAATACTCACATACTATCAAAGTATGCTGCGCAAGATAGAAAAGTTCATGCTAAGAAAAGAATAGTGGGATTTATTTAACAACTCAGTTGTCCAGAGCATTACATGGATATACTACCCTGATCATGATGGGGTCAGAGGAAACGAAAAGCTGACTTATTGGCAGGCAATGCGGCGATAGACGGCAAATTGCTGAGAAGAGACAAAACAGACTTATTGAAGGCAGTAATAAATTCATTTCAAGATGCAGATGATGCCAATGAGGTTGAGAACGTACACATACAGAGAATGTTAGAAATGGGAGTATCTAGAAGTGAGGGAAGGAAAAGTAAATTTTTTGGAAAGTCCCGAAGATCACACAATCAACACCTGAACGGGTCTCTGAGTCTACATACCCTGGGATTGTTGCTGAAGGGGAGGGTGGAGCACTTATGGTAATGTCCCTGCGTGCTGTGAAGCCAGTTTCTAATCAAAATTCAGAAGCACAGACCATCATCATGATAAATGGATATACAATTGAGATGAATGCGTTAAAATACCTGGGATCTAACATATGCAACGATGGAAAATGCAAAGTAAAATTAAAGATACGACTGAAGGTGGTGGCTTTAGCTTCTATGTCATGGCTAAATTTAATTTGGAAAAGCAATATCAGTGTTAGAGTGAAAATCAAATTTTATAACTCACTTGTGCTTTCTATTGTGCTATATGGATGTGAGAGTGAAACACTCACTACGGACATGGAGAAACGACTACAGGTATTTGAATACAAATGTTACAGACGAATTCTACGAATCTCCTATGTAGAGCTTAAGACAAATGTGTATGTAAGAGCTAAAATACTGATGTATACAGATCCACAACAACCATTGCTTTCTATAGTGAAACGATGAAAACGGTTTGGACATATATGCCGACACGATGTCTTGCCAAAAACAATACTGCAGGGAATCGCCAAGGGTAGAAGAAGCAGAAGAGGGTAAATAATAGACATGGACAGACAACATCAAGGACTGGACAATATTTTTCTTCACCCATCCGTATCGCTGAAGATAGAGTTAGCTGGAGGCCTCCGTGGGCTGAAGCATCTAATGTGGTACCCTTACGACCATGACGGGATTACATGATAGAATATGATAGCATTTCATTTCAAATACTATTTTATTTTTCATTGCGGATACCATTGCCCAAATCACAACCATATGTTGCCACTGGAAAAATATAGCTTCTTAAGTTAATAGTTGTAAAGTTAAGAGTTAAGTTTAAGGTGAACTGTTTTTCTGATTGCCCATTTCCAACAATTTTTCATGCGATATTTTGTGTATGACCATAGTTATTCTATTTCTGAGCTCTGCCTCTGTTAAACAGCACTCTCAAATGTTTAATTGTGCTAGTTCTTTCAATTAGATTATCTCCACAAAGCAACATGCATTTGTTATGTTACGTTCTTCCAGGGCCATAGGCGGCGCATGGGGCAGAAACCATAGCTTTCCATTTCTGTCTTTGTGTTGCCAGGTCTTTCAATTCTTCCGTGTTGTTTAGGTTCATTTGCATGCCTTATCCATTAATGGTTCTTCGTAGAGTTTCTCTAGGTGCCCTTTTCTTCTTACTCCGGGTGGCATCCAATATAGTGATTGGGGAATTCTTAGGCTGTTCATTCTGAGATGAATTTACAAAGTGGATATTGACCATTGAGAGCTGTGTCACTAGTTCTACCATTTCAATCAGAACAAATAATCTGTCTCTAATAAAGAGAATCAAGTTATGGAAGCCTGTACGAATTGCCTGATGCACATGAGTAGCTACACGCCTACACTATGCGGTGTAATTCACATTGCAATAAACTTCGGCACATATGAAGTGCAGGCCTTACCTTGTCTATACCCATTGTCACCAGAAGACAGCGCAGCTCGTCCACTCTTTGTGATCTGACGGCTTGTAATTTGTAAAACCAATATTTACAGGTTGCGGAGGGTGGGGGGAATTCCTTCCAATCTTACGAAAATATAACATTGGCCTAATACTTAGTACTATGAAACAATTCAAAGAAAAAAGAGTAATCCCCATCTCCTTATTTTACGATATTCCCCAAAATGTTAGTAAAAATCAAAGAAAAAACTCTCACCACCATCAAGAGCCATCAGCAACGAACGTTAGCTCCAACATCCTCTATTTTTGGTTGTGCACTCTACTTAGACTGGAACATCTTTTTCTCTTGATGTTTCTATCCCATTTATAGCCCCTCTAGCAAAGTCATAATAATGGCCTTTAAATTTCTACTTTTTACGCATTGAGCAGCACTGAGGACGGAAGTGATATGTTGTAGGCTATGTTGTAGCCATGACTATAGGTATAGCTTCAGCAGAGGGAAGTTTAACTTAAAAAAAGCCAACTGTAATTTCTTCGTTCTCTTGAGGCTTTTGGTACCCTTTTTTATAAGTAATTAAGTGTGTTTTTGCCCCCTTATTTAACCTGCTTCATATTATCAGAAACATGGTAGCAGAAATCCAGTTCATGGAACGTAGGCCTATTTCAAGTTCCCAAAGTTAAGTCATCAAGGGCTCACTATTGTAATGTCTAGTGGGATCAAGACTTGTCACCCGTGGCGTAAATAAAAAGTCTCACTGGTCAACCTAGTCACTAGGAAAATGGTAGCAGGGTTGATCATCGGGGAAGATCATGGAAATGTCACAATGTTTAGAGAACGTGATGAAAGCGACAAACGGTGTCTGATTAACCACTGGTTAGGGGCAGTTAATAAATTGCAAAAACAATTGAGGAGGCAGAGAGGGGGAGTCTGAAGAAGTGTGACAGTTTTTGAGAAGGGAGAATGAAAAAGTTGACGTCAATAGTAGTCCGTGGGCCTATACACCAGTCAAATTATTTGATTTGAAACAATTTATAAACACGTGAAACAAAATATGCCTGTGTATTATTTTCGTAATTTTTTTCTGCTCAAAATTTTTTTGGGTGGGGGTGAGTATTTTTTTGAAGACCGTAAGCAAAATGGTTTTTCTGGAAAAAAAAATCAGTCAGGAAATTTACTGAACAGCGATCATAGATCAATCATTTTAGAATATATTTCAACACTAGTAAAATTAGCATAACATTATGGTAGGCAAAGAAACTCAGAATATACACTATCCAATGAAATACAGCACTGAAGAGATGGTAGAAACTATAAACTTTATTGAATTATAAATAATTCATTGTCATTTGTATAATTAATGAATATCAAATTTTGTAATGAAATTCAAGCACTTCTAAATTAAATATAAACTGGCTAGTTGATATGTAAGAAAAAAAATTGATTACCAGTATAACTAAAAACTTTTCCTATGTTACCCTTGTATGTACAGCTACTGAAAATCACTATTTAAGTATTGTCTCACATAAATTACAGTAGCATAATCTGTGTGTCCGTGCTGTGGTTGCATTTCATTATGTTTCATATATGTATTTCATTGATCTCCGCACATACTTAGGACAGCCTACACTTAAACATCTCCTAATACCCCACATATTTATTTCATTATGCTCAGACACATTTAATTAATCTGAAAAAAATACTGATGCTGTAAATAATAATTGCTGACATTAATAATACTTATTATTAAATGTACCTGTGGCATTCGTTGCACTTCATCATCTACAACTTTTGACCAGTGTTTCATATTGTCATTATATTTTTCAACATTGACTTTCATTGTTGTATATTTACATATTGTGGCTTAAAGGCGTATATACATCTATATAATTCTTGGATGACTAATGTGAGGAGCGGGTAGTGGGTGTTAATTACATCAAGAAATTTCAGAGAATACCTGCTTTCAATATAAGGCATCTCCCCATTTAGCATATAATAGTATGGCTGAAAGATGATATACGGAAACTGAGCAAAACACACGCCCATAAATAATTACCCAGAAATAGTATTAAGATGTAATATATATGCTTAAATAACTGCCCAGGCCAAGTATAAATATTTAATAAAGATGTATATATACTTAAGACAGCCTAAAGAGTTGAAAAGATACAGAGCATTGATTTCATAGTACTTTGGTTTGTCTATATGTACTCTTATCCTTAACGAAGCAGCATGCTATAAGTACCACTTACAGCAGCTACAAGTACCACTTATAGTGGCATGATGCTAGTACTACTTATAGCGGCTACAGGTACCACTTATAGCGGCATGCTGCAAGTACTAATTATAGCGGAATGCTGCGAGTACCACCTATAGTGGCATGCTGCGAGTACCAATGTCTTGCTATGAGTACTACTAATAGTCATGCTGCAAGTACCGCTTATGGCATAATACCACGAGTACCACTTATACCATCACGCTGCTAGTACCACTGTACCATTTACAGCGTGATGCTGCGAGTATCACTTAAAGCAAGTAAATACGTATCTTCAAGTGATAATTCCCAGGAAGCACTGAGAAAATAGAGGAAATAGCAAGAAACATGTGCCATCATGCAGAAATTGGCAGGAACAGGTGGGGAGGGGGGGAAAGAGGTAATGAGGCAAACTTAAAGAAAGTATATACATGTATAATTAGACAAGCATTAGAATAAGGATCTAGCCCTTAACAGTGATAAACTGCCAGACTTGAAGAAAGCCATATGAGATGTGAGCATCCAAAGAAAGGTGGGACTACAGTGGATATCATCCCAATGTGGCAAACCAGGAAATAAAAATTCAGATATGCTAACAAAAGATGGAGCAACACAGGAACAAAATGATCAAGAAATCACCTACCAGGAAAAGAGGACCCTCATCAAAGCTAGTAGGAAAGTCGACCACCCAAAAGACAGTTATCATTATTATGACAGAGCTGAGTAGGTTATCATCTTCTGCATCAAGACAGGATACAACAGACTAAACAGCCAGATAAATAGTCTAAGACTGGTTTCATCACCCCTGTGTTCATGTGAGCAGGCAGCACAGACTACGGAACATATCCTGCAAGACTGGATTACACTAAACCAGTTGTGGGAAGAGCACTGGCCCAAAGAAACAGACATCCACAGAAAGCTGTATGGAAGAGTTGAGATTTCAAATACAGCAGCATAAATCAAGAAAACCAAACTTTCTGTGCAGACATGTTCAATAGCAAACAAGAAGAAGACGAACTGATAAAAAACACGTTTTAAACAACATTTTAAGAGCCAGATTTGAACCCACGACCTCTTAAGTACAAAGTAAATGGCTTAACTGATACATCACATTGAGATTCCCAGAAGTATTATTACTTGAAGCTGCGGAGTTAAATGCTATGAGTGGTACTCTCGGTTCAAACCCACAACAAAAATAACCTAGACCCTCAGTGAGAAAAGTCACCACACACAACTGATGACACTGATAAGCAGGCTGTGATGCACAATCTGGCCTACTAGTAACATGGTTACAAACATCCACCAGTTAGTGGAATCAGTAAAACACTAAATGCTTACATACTATATACTATTAACATAAATAAAACAATGATGAAAACAGAAGTTGCAGTGACACAAATCCAGTGGATGCAGAAGTTGATGATAACACTGCAGAAAATAATGTAAAAATCTACACTGATGGGTCAGTCATTTGTCATTTGGGCTTTTTCTGCACAGTCCGGTGGGAAAATGTCAAAGAATTCAGCAGTGCATTCACTACAACCACGAACAGTCTTACGATGCATATAAAGGCTGCGACGAAGGAACTGTTCTGGCTGATGTCACAAGAACATTCTCATGCATTCATATTTAGTGATTCATTTAACATGATCCACAAAGTTGCAGTGACAGTCATTTGCAACCAATGGGTGGAATTATTGATACAATCTATGGCCTGAAAGATTACCTTTATATTTTTATGCCAGGATAAGCGGGCATTAAGGGTAATTAGCCAGCCGGTGTAATGACACTGGCGATCGTGGTAAAGTGTCCATAGGTACATCAATAGATCAATCTGACATAGTTAATACATTAAGGGACGTTGTCTGCTCAGATTTTCAAAAGTGTGAATCATGGTCGCTTTCAACTCTGTGAGATTGGTGTAAAGATTGAAACAGCCCATTAAGAGAAACATTATATAAAGAGACTGATAAATCAGCCTCGAACTGAAACTATCAGCTGCAACAATCTGATGGATTTATGGAGATGGGGGATCAGAGGACCTCTGGACTTGTCCTGTGTGGGCTGATGATAACATGCACTCACAACTTATAACTCAAAACCATGATACAATACATCTCCATTCTCTGGACACAAAAAACTGTAAAAAAGAACCACAACTACGTATGTTTAAAAACTATATCCACAAATAAACATTTTAAAGAAATTTTTATAAATTCCATATTAGAACTAAGTATAAAAGTATTACGTAAATGTTGTCTATTATATGTTATTATAAATACAGTTCACGCTCTATACAATGAATAATTTATTGAATTGTGTGCCAAATGAATTATTTGAAACAAAAATCTGAATAATTGTATCTTATTACAATTTTTTAGGCAAGTGATATTAAGAGGACGGTTCCAGTAGATTTAACAGGCACAATGTCTGGTAAAAAATATAGCACAACAATAAGAGGTGCTACTGGTAAGCTTAATACCAGGGCATGGAAGAAAATTAACAACATAACCAGGGCTAGGAAGTTTTATGATCACTTATGTTAAATCAGTGACACATAGTAATAAAAATATGGAAATATTTGAATATGTGCAATAGTATAACATCTTTGGCATATGTACACATTAACTGCACTGCAAACAGACTACAGGGCTCATTTAAAATTCAACTAGAACACAGAAAATTTTAGAAATTTAATAAATATTTGTGCACTGTTGAACATGGAAACTTTTCAGAAATCTATATAAATATAATAATTGTAAAAATATAGAGAAAATATTTGAAAATGTGCAACACAATAAACATGCAAAATTATTTAATCTGTATGGGATATATAATCTATATGTTGACAGAAGTAATAACATGAATGCAAAATTTGCTCACTCTTTGGATGTGTGAATATATATAAGCTTGTGTGAGTGTGTATTCTTGAAGGATAATACCCATTAATATCTTGTTACCATGATTTGTGCCCTTCAGTGAGTTATTGGTTATAACATTAATAAAAGTATTACCCGGTATATATAGCGTTTATTCTATGGATTTTTCTTGAGAAAGACCTTACGGTTGAAATGTTGATTTAGTCTGTATGTTTACTGTCATTTATATTTTTTCATATCAATTAGTTTGGATGGTCTGTTTGTGGTAAAAATTTCTTTGTTGTGCTCTGTGTAAGTACCTTTTTGGTTATAGTTTTGTTGCAATCACACTTATTATCAATTGGCTTAATATAACAAATTAATACTTTGTGGATGAGGAAGAACAAGTAATCTACTTGAAAAATTTAAACATTTCATAATATACACAGAAATTGGTATTTCGCTTTGTCAGTTGTATCAAACAATACCAGGTATCTGTCATTTTAAAACATATGCACAAATACAAGTCTGCCTGAAAACTGACTTTATGTCAAGTATAAATAATAACCAAAGTGTCAGAGGATATCTGACAAAGTGGAGAGTGACACAGTAACAAATATAAAAAGTGATAGCACTAGGGATAATGTAGCAGTCACTGTTACTAAAACATAGTAAAAATACTATGTGTAAAATATTTTAAATAAAAAATAACAAACAAAAGAACAATGACTTTTTCTATGGTGTATTGACCATAACTGGATGAAATAATGAGAGAATTCTAGTGTATTCATTGCATTTAATTCTTGCTCATTTATTTGTTTCTTGATAAAAGTCCCTATTGGACCACAAGAGTAGAGAAAGTCCTAGCTCTTGTGTTATTTTTCATTTATAATATTTTATACGTAATATTTTAAACTATTTATTAGTTTTATTAGTAAGAGTTGTATTATTCTTAGTGTTACCACTTGACATTATATCACTGCAGCATACAAAATATCACAGGGTAGCATTTCATGAGTATACCACTTCCATATCAGGTAAATATAGAGCTGTAAGTTGGCACCTTGGATTTAATGATTGGCAAAGTTTCCTGAAATGAGACAATAACAGCTCAATAAAATATGACACTATGTGTTGTTGTTCTTTTATTACAAGTGATGATAATTTGTTTCATTCAATTTATGAAATTAGAGATATGACCTTGTATATGAGTTTGTAGGTGGATGATAAACCATAATGTAACTCTAAAGGTCCTTGGACAGTTTAGGCATGGGATGATCAATTTATGTGGTGTTTGACCTTTCTTTAACTTTCTAGCTAGTCTTCACTGTTGAGCTGCTGGATCTGTCCTTTTTTCATACAATGTTATGCTTTTTATTATTGCAGAGAACCACGTAGTTCTGTTTCATGCAGCATCTTCCCATGTGTCATGGTTTATATCGAATTCTTTCAGTGAGATTTTTAACAAGTCCTCGTAATGCTTCTTTTGCCCACCATGAGAGTGCCACCTTCTTAATTTCACCATAAAGGAGTATTTTTGGTAATCTGGCATATGTACAACATGACCTGCCCAATGAATTAGTGTCTGCATCAGAATAGTATCGATACTTGAGATACTAGTTCTTTTGAATCTTATCTTGACACTATGTACAGAGAAAGGTAATGGTAGTTACTTGACACTATGTACAGAGAAAGGTAATGGTAGTTACTTGATACTTTGTACAGAGAAAGGTAATGGTAGTTACTTGACACTATGTACAGAGAAAGGTAATGGTAGTTACTTGATACTTTGTACAGAGAAAGGTAATGGTAGTTACTTGACACTATGTGCAGAGAAAGGTAATGGTAGTTACTTGATACTTTGTACAGAGAAAGGTAATGGTAGTTACTTGACACTATGTACAGAGAAAGGTAATGGTAGTTGAGCCATCAATCAGCATCATAATAAAAGGTTTTACCTATAAGTTCCTGTAGTATGGGAACAGTCAAACAGATTCTCAGATGCACCACCAGGAAAATCTGGCTGAACAGATGGACAAATGCGCTCATCATGTGATATATTCTTTCTAGAACATAGTCTTCCATTTATGGATCTATTGAATTCTCCTCAGTCTTGAGCAAGCTGTGCCGCCTCCTTTAGGGACATATGCACGCATTCCTGTATGTCTTTTGTCCAACTGCGTCTTGGTCGGCTTTTACCAGTTATCTTCTATCATCCCCTCCAATATCACTCTCTCCATACTGCCATGTCTCTCAATGTGACTGAAAAAACTTAACTTTTTTTGCTTAGACCTGCACGTACAACATAAATTAATAATGAATTGTGCACTGTCATCATTTAAAAATACAATAATAAAAAATGCACCTTTCCTCCATTCTGTTCCAGATGTTGTAAGGTGTCGGTTACTTTTTCTTTAAAAGTTTTCTCCATAATTCTCTTGGACAACTATACGAGAAAGAGTACAAGTAAGTTTAATATTAATAATAAAATGATGACATCATCCACCATTCAAGAACAGGAGGTTGTGGTGACATGATTACCTGAACCAAGACCTCCATTATTTCTTACTCGTTAAAAGTTCTGTTATAATCAAATTAGTATAATGTTTGTGGTTGAAAGAATCCTCAGTATAAGAGACACATCTAACCTAACCAAACCTCAGTATAAGAGACATCTAACCTAACCAAACCTCAGTATAAAAGGCACATCTTAACTAACCCAACCTCAGTATAAGAGGCACATCTAACCTAACCAAACCTCAGTATAAGAGACACATCTAACCTAACCAAACCTCGGTATAAAAGGCACATCTTAACTAACCCAACCTCAGTATAAAAGGCACAACTTAACTAACCCAACCTCAGTATAAGAGGCACATCTAACCTAACCAAACCTCAGTATAAGAGACACATCTAACCTAACCAAACCTCAGTATAAAAGGCACATCTTAACTAACCCAACCTCAGTATAAAAGGCACATCTTAACTAACCCAACCTCAGTATAAGAGGCACATCTAATCTAACCAAACCTCAGTATAAGAGGCACATCTTACCTAACCCAACCTCAGTATAAAAGGCACATCTTAACTAACCCAACCTCAGTATAAGAGGCACATATTTCCTAACCAAACCTCAGTATAAGAGGCACATCTTACCTAACCAAACCTCAGTATAAAAGGCACATCTTAACTAACCCAACCTCAGTATAAGAGGCACATATTTCCTAACCAAACCTCAGTATAAGAGGCACATCTAACCTAACCAAACCTCAGTATAAGAGACACATCAAACCTAACCAAACCTCAGTATAAGAGGCACATCTTACCTAACCAAACCTCAGTATAAGAGACACATCAAACCTAACCAAACCTCAGTATAAGAGGCACATATTTCCTAACCAACAAAAAAGATCAAAACTTAACGCTTGCTATATCTATTTTAAATTAAACATCACACTTCCTAAACTCACCATGAGAGATATATCCTACTTAACCACATAAATCTTAAGACAGTGTCATATTTCATTGTTATAATGAAAGATATATTTCTTGAGTAATGGTGCAATTTCTCAATGAGCATGTGTGGAATGTTTCGACATATAGTTTAACATTCCTCTAAATGGGCAAGTGCATGTCTTGCATTGGGTATCCTGAAAAGCATCAAATGGTGATATCTGAAGTTCATGTAAGTCTATGGAAGTAAATTCAAGTAGCCCGCATGAGGATAAATTAAAAATTCTTGAGACCAATGGAAATTGAACCAATCCGTTCTAACGGCACAGAATCGCCTGGTAACAAGAGTAAATGGGGTTTCCCGTACTTGACTAACTGCATCTCCAAAAAGATGCGTTCTCAGTGACTTGAGTATACAGTTTGAATGTCTTGACAAAATTGTCTTTTTTTTGGAGATGCGGTTAGTCAAGTATGGAAAAACCTGTTTACTCTTGTTGCCAGGCAATTCGGTGTCGTTAGAACGGACTTGTTCAATTCTCATTGGTCTCAAGCAAAAATTTGTAAGCCTATGTGTAGAACTGTAATGTATATGAGCTGTGCATGCTTTCATAGTATTGAGAGAAATTGGTTTTCAAAGTACACATTATAGAAGGTGCACAGAAAAGTAAAATGTATCTCAAGTTGGCAAAGGAAAAATTATTTCAACAAACACATAAGAAATTATCACATTGAGGAAGACTTAATAGATACAGCTAAGAGTCATTCCTGTTAGGCCCAATTCTAAAATGGACGAAGAGTATCACTACTAATACATTGATAAGACATTGTACTTACCGCCATCAGAAATGTCTTTAGATAGGCATTCAAAGCAGGTCCAACTACAGAACTTAGCTGCAGAAGGGCTTCCATACCTCTCTCAAATACAGCATTATCTGCATGGCTCTTGGAAACAGAACATGATGGGCACATATGATTTATAGTATGTTACAGTTATATACATTTTATCTAGAATAATATGTTACTAAACTCTCTTAAATAAATAATTTGTCATGTTTAATGGTTTCTGAACAAATATTTGAATTGATGCAACTACTGTATCAATGGTAGCTTTATGTTCACAGAATTGACAAATTATATAAGAGAAAAATTTGAAAAGGTTTGTCCCCAGAAAGTGTTTTTAGTGGTTTTAACAATTTTTTAAATAACAAAGGTACACCATTATTTGTGAAACTAGGGCCGTATATGTGTATTAGGTAAGGGGATGTTTAACTATATAAATAAAAATCGAATCACTTGATTCTTGCGGGGCATTTGATGATTTATTTTTGAGAAAACTATCAAAGAATGGATTTTATACATTCTTGCTGCTAGAACCCTTATATGTACTATCATGTTCTAATTTCAAAATGGGGAAGGAGTGTTTTTTTAAGCATTTAATCCCACCATTACCTACAGGCTTGATGCAACCAATGTGATAATTACTTCTAATTAATCCCACCATTACCTACAGGCTTGATGCAACCAATGTGATAATTATTTCTAATTAATCCCACCATTACCTACAGGCTTGATGCAACCAATGTGATAATTATTTCTAATTAATCCCACCATTACCTACAGGCTTGATGCAACCAATGTGATAATTATTTCTAATTAAATGATTTTTAGGACATTCAATGGCATACATCTAGAATGTGACACATTCTTACACAGAAGATAATAACATGGCGACTTCAATGGAGAAGTAGTTGTGGAAACATGCTGTAACTGAATTTCTGACGGTTGAAGGTTCATTGACACTAAGTGACATTCATAGAAGGTTCATTGACACTAAGTGACATTCATAGAAGGTTCATTGACACTAAGTGACATTCATAGAAGGTTCATTGACACTAAGTGACATTCATAGAAGGTTCATTGACACTAAGTGACATTCATAGAAGGTTCATTGACACTAAGTGACATTCATAGAAGGTTCATTGACACTAAGTGACATTCATAGAAGGTTCATTGACACTAAGTGACATTCATAGAAGGTTCATTGACACTAAGTGACATTCATAGAAGGTTCATTGACACTAAGTGACATTCATAGAAGGTTCATTGACACTAAGTGACATTCATAGAAGGTTCATTGACACTAAGTGACATTCATAGAAGGTTCATTGACACTAAGTGACATTCATAGAAGGTTCATTGACACTAAGTGACATTCATAGAAGGTTCATTGACACTAAGTGACATTCATAGAAGGTTCATTGACACTAAGTGACATTCATAGAAGGTTCATTGACACTAAGTGACATTCATAGAAGGTTCATTGACACTAAGTGACATTCATAGAAGGTTCATTGACACTAAGTGACATTCATAGAAGGTTCATTGACACTAAGTGACATTCATAGAAGGTTCATTGACACTAAGTGACATTCATAGAAGGTTCATTGACACTAAGTGACATTCATAGAAGGTTCATTGACACTAAGTGACATTCATAGAAGGTTCATTGACACTAAGTGACATTCATAGAAGGTTCATTGACACTAAGTGACATTCATAGAAGGTTCATTGACACTAAGTGACATTCATAGAAGGTTCATTGACACTAAGTGACATTCATAGAAGGTTCATTGACACTAAGTGACATTCATAGAAGGTTCATTGACACTAAGTGACATTCATAGAAGGTTCATTGACACTAAGTGACATTCATAGAAGGTTCATTGACACTAAGTGACATTCATAGAAGGTTCATTGACACTAAGTGACATTCATAGAAGGTTCATTGACACTAAGTGACATTCATAGAAGGTTCATTGACACTAAGTGACATTCATAGAAGGTTCATTGACACTAAGTGACATTCATAGAAGGTTCATTGACACTAAGTGACATTCATAGAAGGTTCATTGACACTAAGTGACATTCATAGAAGGTTCATTGACACTAAGTGACATTCATAGAAGGTTCATTGACACTAAGTGACATTCATAGAAGGTTCATTGACACTAAGTGACATTCATAGAAGGTTCATTGACACTAAGTGACATTCATAGAAGGTTCATTGACACTAAGTGACATTCATAGAAGGATGACTGAGATATGTGATGACTCAAATGTGAATGGAAATACTATCATGAGGTGGACACGGATTGTAAAAGGCAACACTCCAACTGTATTGAATCTGCATAGTATTTTGAATAATGAATTCCATCACATTATCCATAAAATGCTTGGGTATGAGAAGGTGTGTGTAAATTGGGTCCCCCATACATGCAAAAACCACAATTCTTCACATGGCAATGATCACCCACATGAGTCAACAAACAGTGACTGCATTAGAGTGTCTCAAGATTGATGACATTTTACTCTACATATCATACAACTCCAATCTGACACCTCTGGATGTGCTTCCTTTTCCCCCAAACTGAAGAAACACTAAAAAAGATACTATCGATGAGTTCCACGCAGCTATGTGCACATGGTTGTGGAGAAGCATTCTGATTTCTTCATAAATCTGATGCACTAACTTGTCCAACATTGGCATTTTTATGTGGATTGGGATGGTGAATATGTTGAAAAATAATGCCACTTCAAGAAAGAGAAAACTCCAAGCTTTCAGGAAAGTATTTTGCAAAGCTAATGTATGAATCTTTTATATTATTGAAATTATCACCTGTACCTGGGATGAAATCCTATTTAAATTGCTCTAGAACTAACACAAACGATAACCACACATTTATGTAAAACATACATTGAAAGTTTGTAATTTGTAAACAGAGATCAATATAAGCAAACTTAACCTAAACGGGGCTTTGGTTAAGTGTGATCTACAAAAATTTCAATGGCGGCTGTCTCCTGTTGTCGGATGCATTCGGCCCAATGATATATCGTGCTAAATAGGCGTACTACAGCCTAATCACAGCCAGCACATAGTTCGGGGCATGCGCAATCAAAGCAGGTGCATTCCCACGTCCGACATGAGTGTTGTAAAGATGTCTAGGTGGAAGGTACACGATTTATAGCAATTAATCTGACCACATCTGCACACCGGTACAATGCCATGATGGTAGATCGGTTTTATAGACCTTTCTTTCATCGTATTTAGAATAAAATAACATTGAATCGTGGTTTGAATCATGAATTATTGGGTTATTTAGTTTCACAGCAGTGAATATACAGAATGTTGTGTTGGTTTGGGGACTTGTAAAGGTTTGATATCGAATATGTTGAAGTGGCACCAAAAATGATTCTAGACCTAAGCTCAAAGAACGAATTTACTGCAAATCTACATGTTTTATACAATTCCCCCAGCAATATTTTGATAATTTCGCAATGAAAGAACATTAATACAACAGATTTGCGTGTGAAGTTATTTTTGTTAACTAATTTTTTCCTCTTTATTTGTTATAAAATATGTTTTTTTGTGAAAAACATCTTTACCACTTACTCATACGTCTGGTATCACGCACACACATACATAAATTACACCAATATATGCAGAATTCAATTCTTTATTTATATGTGCAAATATTTTTTAAATATCTTTAACAACCAAAAAATTATCACATTTTCAAAACAGTCACCATCAATAATGCAAATTTTCAAAAAAGAATCCGGTGGCAGGGAGACGTTTCGTATTTTTAATCTGGCTTGCTAAAGGTTAATATACTGTAGCTGTGTTAGTCAAATATTCTCTTTAGTAATTTATTTCATGCCTTTGTGTTGTGCTATTTACATGAGCCTGATTTCAATTTCTATTTGCTATTTGAACAATTCTGAAGAAAACAACTAACTCTCAAAACAAGCAAGAACAAACTTCAAAGTAGAAAACAGATTTTAATCCACATTATATAACAAATTTTCTCTTGACTATATGTTTAATATGTCCCTACCGTTATATACCTTTTGAATCAGTAACAGAAATTCACAGTTAATACACAATGAATAACAACACATCCATAATAATGATATAACAGAAACTAACTCATACCAAGGCATTTCTGATTGGCTGAACCAGTTTTGGAAGAAGTGGTGTGGCTTTTTGTGATGCACCATGGGTATCTAACAGCTCTCGAAATCCCACACAGGAAATGAAGGTATATGGATGTACTGTTTCTTTCAATCCCTAATTATACAAGAAATTTTAATATGATGCAAACATTATGCATACAAATTATGCATACCATCTGGTAAAGTTATCAATGAAGATACTAAGAAAGTGTCTTGAATGGTACTACAATTATGAATATATTTACCTGTTCTGTAATGTTTAAAAAAATTATTTTATATGGCTTTTGTATGAGTGTTCATTTCAACAGGTATATAATTACATTTGGCATCATGGACTCAGGATTACCAGTTACCACATCATGAAGGACATACTGAATAACAGATTGGAGTCCCCCGGACATGCCAGGAGTGTCATGATGATGATGACCTGACATCTAAATAAATAACAAGTATATAAGAATGCATGCATGCATGTACAGTACTTTAAATATGGTTAGCAAGAAAGTTTCACAAATAATTGCTAGTTAATGGACAACTCACCTCTGCCAAAGTTATAAGCACAGGATCAAAAGGCACTAGTTCAGGCGGTGTGTCCCATGCAAGTTTGTGTTTTACACTTCCATGCACTAATCTGAAAGCAGAGAATTTTGTGAACTGTTTGTGTAGGCCAATGTTATTCATTTTCATTGAGTAGTAATTTGTGCTTTATTATTTTATTCCTGCGCTGCCCTCCCCACCAAAACCATATTTTATACTATTGGCATTACTGTTATGTTTAACAGTTGTAAATCAGTGAAGCACTACAATATATTCATTTATAAATCATGTTATAGGAATATTATTTGAACAATTTTGGACATATTTAGTGTAATTTCCTATTAGCTGGGCACACGTTTAACACAATAATTTGTAAAATGAAACAAAACTAATAGGAAAAGGTGAATATGTTACAAAATACAACAATGTGAAGCAATGAATTCATAAAGTGTTTATTTGAGACGAGAGTACAACCTATTCTTGGGATCAGTTCTCATTTATTTAATTAAGAATGGTGTCAAATGGGCTCTACTCGGCTGCTAGCCGTGACCTCCAAATGAAGTTAGCTAGATAATTTTCAAGGTATTACCTAGACATCACACTATTTTTTGTTTGTTAATTTTACACTGCCCCATAACCACTCCTAATGTTGGTGCTTACAATTGAATAATTTTTATGTCAATAGGTGCCCATCTTTCTCTCTTCTTGTGCAAAATTACACCTGCTCCATTTCTATGTTAGTCTCCTTCTGAGTATATTATTTTAAAATCTTTCGATACTAAACTACCAGATCTCAATAATTTCATCTCACATAATCCAAGGATGTTGATCTCCATTCTCCTCATTTCCTGTTCAATGTTTTCTAATTTACCTAAATCTGTCAGAGTTCTAACAATCCATGTTCCTACCTTGATGAGATTCTTGCGTAAAGTAACTGGAAAGTTGTCTGTGACATCTGAAAATGATACTATAGGGATGGTAGAACTGTGGTTTCCCACTAGACTTACACTTGTTTATTTATGGTTTACTCCACTAGCCTTTGACCCTCAACAGAGCCTAGTATTCTTGATTCTTGATTAGAAACTGGCCTCACAGCACCATGGGCATTCCCATAAGTGGGGCGCCCTCTGTTCCAACAGCCATCTGACTCAATGATGTTTCGAGTCTAATGCCGTCGAAACAGACGTCGACATCAGGGCACAACTCTGGCCCTTGCGACACGTTTCTTTGTTGTTCCGCCCACCCACGCCATGCGCGTAACTAGTTGAAGCACAACGTCAGCCTGTTAGAACAACATGGTAACTGTTATCGAAGGTTACGACTACGGTAAAGGCTACCTAGCATACAAGGCTCTAGCGAGTAAGGGTTTGAATTTTGAGTATCCTTCTCTTAGATGGAGCAACATAGCACAACCCAAATCAGTACTTTTTTAATGAGACATTGTATAATGTTGTGGGTTCTATCAATGCATACGTGAATGTGAGTGCTAGGATGTTATATCAAATGTGAGTGCTAGGATGTTATATCAAATGTGAATGTGAGTGCTAGGATGTTATATCAAATGTGAGTGCTAGGATTTTATATCAAATGTGAATTTGAGTGCTCGGATGTTATATCAAATATGAATTTGAGTGCTAGGATGTTATATCAAATATGAATTTGAGTGCTAGGATATTATATCAAATGTGAGTGCTAAGATATAATATCAAATGAATTCTTCTTTATGGATTTAATGCATGGAAGGTCAACAAAAGAGCTCAAGGTAAGGTGGAGGCAAATGATATGTGGTTTTTGAGAAGAATGATGAAAATTCCATGGACAGTGAAGAAAACTAATGCAGAAGTCCTCAGAGATGCTGGAGTAAAATGACAAATTATAGCAAAAGTTAGAAGCAGACAGTCAAAAGGTATTTAGGGCAGGTGATGTAAAGAGAAAAACTTGAGCCTTTAGTAACCACCGGAAAGATCAAAGGGAGAAGAGACAGAGGATGACAAAGAAATACGTTGCTGGATGGGTTGTCATTGCGGAACAAGAGAATGTCACCAATTGAATTTAATAACAACACAAGAGACTAAGAGTTGTGGAGAAACATGATCGCCTACGCCACTCAGTTTGGTACTTGATTGATTGATAACCTTTCCACCGTCTGCATATGCTTCCCAATCTTGAGATGTATAAAGCTGTATCAGTTATTGACTTTAAAGTGTTCAGAGCCAACAATTTCTAACTTGTTTGTCTGATAACCATTCTTTGTTCATAATATCTATGTTAGCAACATTCAAAGAAGCCATTATTTTACGAATGAAAAATATTGTCATATTGACATGCACTGTTGTCAATAATTATCATCATTGTGATCAAAACTGTTACAGTTGGCATCAGTTAAACTTTATGATGAAAAAGAAAACTTGAAAGAAATTTAGTTTTTCTGTAACAAAAACACAATACATAATTAAAACATGACAGAAAAGTGAAAGTTAGACAAGCTTTTAAAATATTTTTTTTTGAATTTAGCAAAATTTACCTGCAAGGAACTCCACCATTGGCATAAACTGAAGCAAATGCTGACTGTACTTTTTTGGCATTAGAAAACTGTATGTAAAAATAAATATATAAATTTAAATAGATAGCAAAAAACCCAGAGATGATTTATTGCTAATGTCAATACTGCATGTTTCATGTTAGAGAGTTGTAGGGAAGTGTTATGTGTTGCCATAAAGTATGATTTATTTAGCACTTCAAATACATTACACATAATATATTACTTGAATGATTGTGATATCAGCAAAAGTAAAGATTAATGAAACAAAATATAGTGAATTATGCAGTAGTGTGAGGAATAACACACACCAAGTAGGTGACACATTAAAGACCATCTTAATATGACACTCATTTGGGTGGGAAGCTTAGCTGAAGATCAGCAGGAATTTCAAATGGCCATGAAGACTGTTACACCTTCTCCAGGATATGCTTGATGAGGAGTGTGAAGTACTTAGAGACCTACTTCTATCCAGACGTGTGAGTTTTCATTACTAGGTAGCCTCATCTCTGTCTGTCTTTTCTCTGCTTTTGCTTTAAAGGCATCACAAGATCGAATAACAATCAGTTTTTGGGCTATGGCAAGCTTATTTGCTTGAAATGCAGTATTATTGTGACTTCTCAGAACATTGGTAACTCCTTCAAACCACCTTCTTCTTGGTTTGCCCCTTGCTGTTTTCATTGCTGCTAAAATGCCATAGGTAGTTCCAGAAATAGTATACTATTTAATATCACCCTTTCTTAAGTAATATTATATAGAAATAATACTCAACATACACATAGAAAATGCTTTCATCTTTCACCAACAAAGGGAAAATACAACACTTCACAGAAACTTTAAGATATTTATATTTCCAAACTGTTTTATTTGTTTGTTTGGTTATAATGTCAGTACTGTATTTCATTACTTTTGTGAAACTGTTACTAATTCTCTCAGAAATAAACACTTGTGTGGCGACCAGGGTCTGGAATTTTAGTTCAGGGTGTAAAGATAGGGTCAGTCTTTTTTTCCAGGTATGTCCTTGGAGTTGACTAAAGAAAGCTGGTGGATAGACTGACAATTTTTCTCCTGTGAAAACTTCGTAATTGTCATTTGTTGTCTTGAATAAATTTATTACTTTTGTGTTGACAAATGGTCCCCATAGATAGAGGGATGCAGGTCAGTAGACATTACATCTTTGTTCTTTTGTGGAAGACTCCTAGGTGATGAGGAAATGTAAAAATGTGCTGTCACTGCAGATGGATCAACAGAAAGGACAGAAGAATAATAAGCTACTAGGCCCAGAAGTATAATGTTGCACTCCTGGCAGAACATGATGATCCTGGTATATTACCACACTGGAATGCCTTCTTTCAGAGATTCTTTCTCCACAGCTGTGGGACACCATTCTCTACATTCCTAGCTAAGTGATATTACTACTCTCAAACAAGTTTCGAAATCTGTGGGTAGACCTATCCATTCCGCACCTGCTGCCACATCCTGCAATCTGCACACGCTTTGTATGACATCCTCAGCACGTCCCATCCACGACCTCCCTCTCTTGAGTCTGCTG
Organism: Meghimatium bilineatum; assembly: GCA_034231615.1. Classification (NCBI taxonomy): domain Eukaryota; kingdom Metazoa; phylum Mollusca; class Gastropoda; order Stylommatophora; family Philomycidae; genus Meghimatium; species Meghimatium bilineatum. The sequence goes on along the minus strand of CM067298.1, from coordinate 16,752,071 downwards.
CCTTTAACTTTCTGTATTTCGGAATGCAACGGGTGTTCCTTATCTGCATATATTTGAAGGTACACTCGTGCATGGCAATACTGTAATCTATGCTCAGCTGTTGGGCAGTCAAGTAGGTATCGCATAGCTCTTGTCGATGTGTGTCTTGTGCATCCCAGTATGATAGGCATTGCTGCATTCTATCCAGTCTTTCGATATGAGTTTGGCTAAGAGTCAGAATTGCCAGTGCATATTCCACCACAGCCACAACCAAACCCTGGTACAAAAGAAATAACAATCTCTGTTCACACTGCGCAGTAGCCATAACCATCATTACTGCTAAGCCTTTGCCTGCCTTTATGATAACGTGGTCAACATGTTCCCTGAAACTCAGGCTTCTGTCAAAAAACACACCCAGATATCTCACTGTGCTAGCTCTTTCTAAACTTTTCCCGGACAACGAAACTTGTGGCATGGGTGTCTTTACCATGTGATTGTTCAAGAAAAACCACGTCAAGAATACCGTCAGTCTGTCCAGCTCCTTCTGTAGTTCCACGACGCACTCTTCTAGATTTCTGCCCTGTCTATACACCAGAATATCATCGGCATATGACATCATTCTGCCAACACCTGTGATTTGATTGCCAGCGATATGTACTGTGTATACATTGAAAAGTACAGGAGATAGAGGCGATCCCTGTGGCAGACCAGGGCTAATAACCGTCGGTGCAGATATCCAGTTACCACACTTAAGAACTACTATCCTGTGAATCAGTGCGGCGCCAACCCACCGCACGACGAAAGGATTAACTGCAAGATTTTTACAGCTGGTGCATCAAGATATCCAAGGACAACCTATTGTACGCATCCTCAAGGTCTATTGCGAACACAAATGTCTCCATGCGCGAATCGAACCCCTCAAAAACATCCTGCGCAAATATGGCTGCATTCTGCCATGTCTTCTTTCCTGGGCGATATCCTCCTAACAATGTTGGTAAACACTTATTTCTTTCAAGATAACATATACCTTCCAGGCCACAATTTTTTCCAAAAGCTTGCCAATCGTATTCTGCATAGTTATTATTCTGTAACCTTGTATCCTGGTGTGGTCCTTCCCAGGTTTGGGTAGTGGAACTAAATAGCTGTGCAACCAGTCTTCTTTCACCGTGCCCTTTAGAAGGCTATTATTGAACATGTCCGCCAATACTCCCAACTCCTCATCCATTCTCCGACTAATGTCATTGTATCTAATGCCATCTGGCCCTGGTGCTGTGTTTTTTGTACTTTCAGCGCCTTCCTGATTTCTTCAACTGTGATTAGCATATGGTTTTCCATGCTCAAGTTCCCACACGTTAACATGTCTGCACAGCAAGTCTCCCATAGGGCCTACACTTTAACATCTCTATACAGAAAATCTAGTTTTTTTAATAAATACTGCTGCATTTCATAAGTTCCTCAGTGCCACCCCTACAGCTTTCTGTGGGCTAGTGTTCCTCCCTTAACTGGTATAGTATAATGCAGGATATGTTCCACGGTCTGTGATACCTGTTCACATGGACACAGAGGCAATGTAACCAGTCTTAGTCTTTTTAATGTTTTGTCCTGATGAGGAAGATTATATTCTACTCAGCTCTGTCAAGATAGTGATAGTTATCATTCGGAAATTCTTAGGGCTTATTAATCTGCAGAGTAGTTGGAGAAGGAGATTCCAGTTGGTGAATAAGTGGATTAATTTGAAGATTCCAGTTGGTGAAAAAGTGGATTAATTTGAAGATTCCAGTTGGTGAAAAAGTGGATTAATTTGAAGATTCCAGTTGGTGAATAAGTGGATAAATTTTTGTTTTCTTGATATTTTATGTAAACTCCAGCACCTCCATTTTTCAATGTCCTGGTTGCTGATCCATCGGTATATATATATCCATGCTTCTCTGGAGTACATATAGTTAATCATGTTACACACTGCTGTTTTCTTTTGGAGAGTATTCAGTTCTCTCATACTGTTCTTGTTGTTTATGGTAGAGTTGATAGTGAGCCAGTACATGATGTTTAGAGGGCTTATTGTCTTGTCTGGCTGGTCACTTTCCTTTCTGCCTCCTGGCTCCACAATGTAGACTAGAGGGACCTCTAGTAGCTGGGGGTGGATTCTGCAAAGCTTCAGAATCCAGCACTGCTCCTGCACCATGGCGATTTAAAAAAAAATTTCTGCAGACATCTTAAATGGGCGGGTAGCATAGTTACTGGCGTGCCTCTTGAGCTGGTATCTCATACTTAAGCATTTGTACTTGACTGGGCAGGACTATGGTTGCTTGATATAGGGGATGGCCCGACCAATCTTAGTTTCCAGCCTCTGTTGACTGGACTAAGCCCCCATCTCCCCTTCAAGGAGTTGACCTTGATGGGAATCTCATGGCTAAAAAATTTGATGTTCTTAATTTTTGATTAATTGTTTGATTTTATAAGTTACAGAAATATCATTTTTAAAATAATGAAAAACAACTTACAGGATCAACTGTCTTAGGATTAAGTCTGTCTGAGGGCTTTTGAAGTTTTAATGCGCTTGGCTGTTTGCTCTCAATAGCTATCTTATTACTCTTGCTACCAGATGACTTTCCAGCACTAGATGGTGGTGTTCTTGAACCTTGGGATCCTGCAGACCCTAGAGAACTTTTTCGACTCTGTGCACTGCCAGGATTTGAGGAAGCCATTATATATATATTTTTTTAATTTAGAAGGCAGGTACTGCTATACCAGTATCTGTAAATTTGACAGCTTCAAGGACCTGAAATTGATTTAAATATTCCAATTAATGTAGGCCTAATATTTTATAGATAGGCCTACAGACTGACACATGTTTCAACAACATGGGCCATATTTATTATAGGGCCTATTTCAAATCAAATAATTTTTAGGCTATAATGATAATTATATACTATAGATACATAGATTTAGACTGAATTTACTGTAAGTAGGCCTAGTGAAAGCTTTGTAAGTTTGTAGAGCCATAGGAGGCATATCAGTGATAGTATTCTAAGTCGATCACTCGCTTAGTTAAACAATCTGTGGCCCAAACCGCGTAGAGGCCTGTACTGTTTGTTTACACCAGTTTTTATTACTACTGGTTTCAGTTTAGACTAGTGACTTGAATTCATATAAAACTAAAATAACGGATATTTACTATTTACCAATTCACTAACAGAAATTGTCAAAGATGCTCAATTATCATTATTAGGCCCTCAATAAAAATCCCAAATCTGAGTGATTTAATTTAAATTTTAAATTTAATCAACGGAAGCCATCAAAGAAAGATAGATTTTCTTCAAATTAGGACTTACTAAGAATTAACCAAAATAATTGCTTTCAACAAACTTTACACCAGCAGTGTTAGTCTTTCAGTAGTTCCATTTTGAAACATATATTAGACAAACAATAAATACAAACATCTAGGTCTATGTTACATGTTTGAGATACAACAAAATATTTTTACGTTAGTCGTAATTCACAAGTAGGAGGCCATTCATGTTTGTTTACTATTGAATTGATGAGTTATGCGGGATAACTGCGAGCACAAACGGCTCGTTATAATGACGTGGTTATGCCCTTATACGGGTTTATGTCGATAGACTCTACAAGTAGAGAACATTACCTACCTTGGGCACAATCACAAATGAGGGTAGATGTGAAACAGAAGTTAAAAGGAATATATGAATGGCTGAAAGTATTTTCAATGAATTGAGGGAAATGTTGACATCTAAACAAATTACAAACAAGCTAAAAATGGGAACTACAAAATGTTTAATCTATATCAAGTGACTATTCCTTCCATAGCGTTGTTTTCATCGTGGATTTTCTACGTCCCTCTATCCCGGGCAAGCAGGCCTGCATTGGCCAGAGACATATGCATACATGCTTCGATGTCGCTGGTCCATCATCTTCTTGTCGTTCCTCTTTTTCTCGCCCCCGTCACTCTGCTTCCCAGAATCAGCCTTTCGATACCATCATGTCGCTTCAAGTGTCCAAAATACTGTAGCTTCCTTCTTATAATGATAGAAGCCATGGTCTCGCATCCATATGTTGCCACTGGGAAAAGGCATGATCTTAAAAGAGTTACTTTAGTGTTGTTATTACTACTTTGTCACAGATTTCTTATTTGTGTTAATTTGAGTGTTGTAACAGCGAGTCTTCTCCTAATCTCGAATGAACAACACCCGGAATTGTTTATATTTGCTCCAAGATATTTGAATTTATTTTTACACATTCTAGCTCTATATTGTCTATGTTGATGATCTATTTGATCTTTGTTTTGTCAGTTGTAATAATTTTTTCTTCTGTGCATTTAGATATAGGCCTATATTTTGGATCTCGCTATATTTCTTTGTTATTGTGATTAACGGATGCAACAAATTACCAGTATATGAGCACAAAGATTTAATAGCTCAGGAGACACCGCTGTCGAAATCAAAAGAAGAATTGCAATGGCAACATTGAAACATGCATAAATGAAAAATCTTTGGCAAGGTATTACAGAAAATGCGCACTTCCCGTGGCAATATACGGTTATGAAGCATGAATTATTAAATAAAACAATATAAAACAGAAATAAAATGTTAATAAAAACATTTAATAAAACAGAAAGAAACTGTCACATGATGATGTGATTAGCTACTTCATTCTCTCAGGCTGTGTACTAAGGAGGACTTGTGTCGTCTACATATCTTATTTCTGGAATCTTGTACACACTGATATTTAATCGATGAAACTCATTTTCCTCTAGTTCTTCACTTACATTTCTCATTATATTCTCTGCACAGATTTTAAACAGATACGGGGATAGAGTGTACCCCTCACTCCACTTTGAACAGCGAACCACTCAGATGTTTCCCCCTCCACTCTTACTGCTGCTTAATGTTCGTGATATGGTTTTTAAATAAGATGTAGGCCTATTAGATGTTTGGGGAAGCCCATATCTCCCAAGATAGACCGCAGTTGGTGATGTTTTAACACAATCAAATACCTTGATGTAGTCTATGAAACTCATATGTAGGTCTAAGCTATATTCTCTACATTTCTCAATTATGCTCCTTGTGTTGAATATGTGTTATCTTTTTCCTCTTCCTGCTAAAAAAAAAAAAAACCGACTTGAACTTCGTGAATTTCTGTTTCTAATTATTGTTGTATCCTTTTCATTATGATGTGCAGTAATATTTTGTTGACTTGACTAATTAGTGCTACTGTTCTACAGTTGGTACATAGTTCAAGGTCTACTTTCTTTGGCAAGGATAGCCTATGTATACTGATTTTTTCCATTATTCCGGCCATATTTCATTTTTTTCCATAGGTATTGCAGCTTAAAGTAGGCCTATGGTAGGCCTATATTTGAACACTGGAATCTCCGCCGGCGTGTATCATTTCTGATGTTAATAAGTCGTTAACTGAAGCTTTTTCTTTTTTCTGATTTCGGATTGAATGTGTGACCTCTTCCATTGTAGTTTCTGGTTCTTGTTTTAATTCATTGATGCTCTCATTTGGTGACTGGGTTGTTCCTATATACATTTCTTGACAATATTCCTTCCATCTATGTAGAATATGTTTTCTCTGTTAGGGCATTATATTTTTTAATAATTTAGCTCCCGAAGTGCGGGCTTGAAGTTATTCTGTTGTAATGTTCTTATATCATTTAACATATGCTACATCTATCCTATATTAATGTATGGCTCAGAAGCATCGACAATGAACAAACTAGAAGACATAATTCATGCCTTTGAGATGTGGATATATAGAAGAATACGGAGAACTTAATGGGAAAAGAAGAAACAAACAAAGATGTTATAATAACACTTCGTATGAAGAAAGAATTATTAAAGGAAATACAGATTAAACAAAAAAAAATGTATCTTAGACATAGGCCTAGTAAAAAACATGACACCATGTTGAAGACCTTATTGAAGGTAAAGTCGAGGGTAGGCGAGCAAGAGGTAGGCAGAGATACACGTGAAAAAGAAACATCACATTGACAGGTTACAGTCTGACAGAGTGCAGCACCAAGACAAGAGACATGGGATATTGGAGGTATGTTGCAGACAACTTTCGTTGAGAAGACATCACTTAATGATGATATACCCTTTATTCTCAGTTGTGTCCTGCATTATGTTGAAAGTCTTGACTAAAATCGCAATTTTTTAGGGATTCTCGTTGGTTCTAAATGGACCTGGTTCAAATCTCGTTTGCTGCTTTATATTTGTATATATTTACAGTGCAGCTAATAATACTTAATGTAATAAAGCGTGTAATAAAGGAATCGGTCGAGACCCCGTTTATGATCAGAAAGATATAGGTCTATAAGCAGACAGCATTACATTTGGTATCAAACTGAAATAGTAAACATCATTTATACATGTCTGTCTTGCCAGTAACTGACAATAACCTGGTGTGTGTTAATAAATTATGGTAGTCAAGATCGTCGACTGCTCAACTCAGCGTAAAACTAGACGATATGTCTAAAATATGGTGTATGGAATGTAATTCGATATCTTTACCTCACTGCATAGTCAAGTGATTACAACGTCGATTTCTCATTCCAAATATATCCACTGAATTGGAAACGGTACACACACAGAAACGCTTGTCTTTAATATAACTAACGCAGTTTTAAAATGGCGCTTGATTTGTTTCACCCCCCCTCCCCCATTATTAAGGAGGTTGTATAGAGGAAATAGGCAAATCATTGAGAAATAGAGGGGTGAGAACTAAAGAAAACCACATCATAATATTGATATATATAAAATACTCAATGTTTTGGTACATACCGATTGTGTTAACTACACACTGATTACAGATACATAGATTGTAATAAAACATTGTGCTAAAATGGGGCAGGGTGACCTGATAGTGTGCAATGATGTTGGGTCCTTGAGAGGCAAGCAAATGTTAAAAAGGGTAGGAAAGAGATTCAGTGAATTTCACACCTCATCATCCTATAAGGGAACAGAATTAACATATGAAGAAGGCTTCTACAGCATAGCGCTACTCAGACAGTATCTTTGAGAGTCCACGATATAGGCCTAGGCCTATAGGCCCTATATTAGTTTATGAGAACACATCACGCGTCATGGGATCCGATTGAAGAAAAGGACGGTGTCGGAATAGGTCGTGACAGACTGCAGTGCTATGGGAGTGGAATTTGACTTTCGAGAAAATTCTCCTTCACACCACACACACGCAGTAGGGAGTGCAAAGGTACCGCATTACATTCGCCGGACCCAGAGTTAGTAGATAACCAAGATTCCATAAGTACCTTCTCGTGGTGCGCCCTGGAAACAGAAATACAGCGGCTAGTGCTGTTTCTGATCAACTTTTTGTGTGGATTGTGTCCGTGAATGTGAAGACAGCAGATGGAATGAGAATTGACTGCAAAAAAAAAGACAGGCAATGTCTCCGACACCTCTGCGTCAACATATACAGTGACACTGTCGACACACAGTGACGTCTGTCTGGTTGGAGCTTTGGAGTGGCGGCCAATACAAATGTCACGAAATGGGTGGATGTCAGGAGGAAAATTGAAAATCGAGCACATTTCTCCGTAAGGAGAACATTTTGCGTACAATGAGAGGGCAGCACAGCGCCAGAAGCATGCCGGAAACGGATTAGTTGGACCCTCTGGTGGGGTGGGGGATAACAGCTCTGCTATGGAATTAGCAGAACAACGTATGTTACGCTCCCCGGCGGAAATCGCGCGAATTTCCGTGTTGGTTATCAGAGAGCGAACACAGAAGAAGGAGAAGACGTCCCAGGTGGAAAACTTTCTCGAGAAAGTCCAAGTCATGGTGGTTTATTCCGCTGTGACCCATACGCTGACAGAGTCTTCAGGTCTGTCTTGTTTCGAGTGTACAGCTTCAAGAACACTCAGAGGTCTTCTTCCACGAACAGTGTCAAATTTGTTCTCACTTTCCACCCCCATAGTTCTGCTGTAAGTCATGTTCTATTTCGACACGTTCCTCTTCTTGAATCGGATCATAAAAAGCGTTATATGATCTCGACCACACGCCATCCACCATCAGATCTCTTACAGACATGGCAAGAAAAAAAATTGGTCCGGAGTCATCGCAATGCTGATGTTCCAAATCATTTTGACACCAACAGCTTCATACGTAATAAATGCTACAACAAATATCTCCCAGGGTCTGTCACATTTCCCAAAGCCACCTTCACTGTTGAAGAGTTTTACATGTGTGTTCGGCAACGGCATATATTTATTCCATCATCTGCATGCGTTACACCACTGCGTACGTAGGGGAAACTGGTAGGAGACCCGCAGAACGATTCTGTGAACAAATGTACATCATCAAAACATAGACGCTTGTGGGCAAAAACATATAATATATCAATGTTTTAGTCATCATTCAGTAGGACTTCATTACCTGTTTTACACGTGAGTATTATAATGGACAATGGGTGACCCCAATGTTTATGATTGCACACACCCCTAGTACTAAACGGCACGTTCTAGTTCCCCAAGTGTAGCAGAATATTTTGAACTTCCACCACCTCCACCACTTTATTTACGGCTTGACGACAACCATGCGGCCTGTGTTAAATTTCAGTCTTTACTTGTCGGAGATCACGTCCCCAGAATGTTAGACAGCCCCAACATAATTGTGTGTTTTTTAAAAATTGGGCTGTAGCCACTTGTTGCTTACGCAAAATCTCATGTGGTTGCCCAGACAACATAAAGGAACAGGATAATTTATGCCCTTAGAATGATGTGAAATGGCATCAGTGCTACGGTATAGTTGCTGATGATTACACCCATCTCTGGTTAACCATTGGCTAGATAGACGCTTGTGGGCAAAAACATATGATATCTCAACTTCCTTTACCACTGTTCAGTTATAATACAGCAGAGTGAAGCAGAATTCAACAATGCCATATGATGCATGTTTCTCTTCACACAATCATACCCTTTTAATTTGATTCATGATAGATATAAAAATAGCACCCATCATTATGTGATTATGTTCTGCTAGTATTAACTGCACATGTGTGTGTTACTCCACATGATGACGATACATCCACTTTTGAAATTCAGTTAGAATTATGTCCATGCCTAATAGTTCGTAGATAGGCAAGAACTCCTATTCGAACAGTGAATGTCCTTGGACAGTTCGGGCAATGAATGACCACCGTAGACGGATTTTGGTATATCCGTAACTTCCTAGCTACTCCCCGCTATTGGGTTGCTGCATGTCTCCTCTTTTCACAGGATGATTCACCGTTTTTTACTGTAGAGCGCTATGTATATCTATTTTTTGCAAGTTCTTCTCATGTATGTTGGTCTATTTCAAAGGTTCTACTGCATCTGTACGTGTGTTATCAATGCCAAACATGGACATTAACAAAATAACAAAAGAGAAAGCTTACTACGTGTGAAATTATATGTATAAGAAAGCGGCAAACAGAACAAGAAGAGATCATGTGAGGAATTAAGAGATTACAAGAACTATTGGAACAGCATTTGTGGTCATCTATATTGAAAAACAGAGACTGAAATGGTTCGGCCACTATAATGAGAATAAATCCTCATTGGCCAGTGGCAAGAGCATACAACAAGAAATTGGAAACAGCCAAGATACGAGAAAGACCAAAGGAAAGTAGATTGAAGGACTTAAGTCATTCTGAGATGTCACGACATTACTCTGCATGGAACGACCAAACAGTGCCATAGCCCGAAAATTGATCGTTATTCAATCCTGCGACGCTTTACAGCAAAAATAAAGAAAAGACAATAGATGGATAGATAGATACAGTTGTAAACTATTTCTCTTCAAATGTTGAACTTCTTTTTGACATTAGTCGAGTATTAACAGATCTTTTACTCATTTTCAAGCATATTTCCTGTGTTCTTATACCACTTTATCACTACGATATCTACATGATTAATGTATTTTCTTAGGAACAGCAGACTCACATAGCGCAATTCCGCCCGTGTTCTTCAGGATCCGAGAGAGAAGCAGAGAATAGCAAGATGTTGCTTACCACACAGATCGAAGGAGACAACAAATGAGGTTTTGGTGTGGAGCTGGCTGTCCTATCCGATAAAGGGTTAAAGTTACCCAGAAGTCATGCTGAAGTCTGATGTATCCAGCAGAAATGTTCAGACATATCAAAGTTATAAACCATGGTACAACGCGTTACTTTTTTCGGATACATCCTGCGAATATGCAAGAGTTTGAGAACGAACACAGAAGAAAAAGTATAAATTTCAAAGCACTCTTCAATTTATTGATGTCAAGATGGCCACATTTCATTTGTTGCTTGCAAGGTGTAGTTTCAGATCGAAATAAAACAGAACAAGTTTTTTTTTAAAATTCTTTTACTTTGCGTGCTGAACGATAAAAAAAATTAAGACAGATCAGTACAAATGCGAAGGGACACTAATTTTATGTTTAATTTCATAAAATGTATTTAAAAAACATTAATTTAATTGTATAAAACATAGCATTGTTGATGTCAAATCTTCAGATCCCTTGTAAAAAACTGTCAAATTATTTCAGATCCCACCCCATCTCTATTTGTTGACGTTATTTAAGAACAGTTCCTATATCCTTATCTAAAAGATAAATTAACTATGTATTCTTGTTGGTTCTGAACAATATATTAATGTAGAGTAGACATATGGTTATATCTGTTTCTGAACCGCACATAAATGTAGAGTAGACATATGGTTATAACTGTTTCTGAACCACACATTAATGTAGAGTAGACGTATCGTTATAACTGTTTCCGAACCATGCATTAGTGTAGAGTACATGTATCGTTATAAGTGTTTATGAACCATACATTGATGTATAGTAAATAGTTAGTTGTTGGATCATCATCACTGCAAACTGGACACGTCCATAGGTGCTCCTATCTTTCCCTGAGTGTATCCGCTATTACACTTCTGCTGACAGTGCCGGTTCTATGTTGGTTGACCATCATTCTTCTATGCCCTCTGAAATGTTCACTTTTAGCAACATCGTATTTCAAACCCTGATCTTTAACCCTGGACATTGATAAAGAATGCTCATCCACACTAGTCTCACTCTCGCGGGCTATATCTCTTATGGAGTTGAAAACGTCAGCTTGATTCATTTCCCCATCTCCCTGTGTCACAATCAGGCATAACAGCAGTTGACATGCTTTTTCATTGCCTTGAATACCTAAATGTCCCGGCACGAAAATAAATGTAGCTACTTTCAAGCTCACGTTTCTCAAGGTCTTAATCCACTGTTCGCTAACGAAACACACTTGTACCTTCCTAATCATACTCATAAAGTCACTCAAGACGCAGACCTGTGTTGCCTTCTGTGTGCCTACCCACATAAATGCTCTGGTCACCGTCATAATCTCCATGGTCATGCTACTTGTAGTCACAGCAAAGGCCCCACTCTCCTCCTTGATCGTTTTGCCTGCGCACTGAGCAGTGAAGGCCCAAGCACTGCGAACATGTCTAATCACAGATCCATCAGCGTATATAATCACATCCCCCTCTTTGGTATTCTCACTGACTAAAGCCTGCATCTCTTGCTCCACAGCCGCGGGATACCATTCTCTGCATTCCTGCTAAGTGATATTACTACTCTCAAAACAAGTTTCGAAATATGTGGGTAGACCTATCCATTTCGAACATGCTGCCACATCTCGCAATCTGCACACTCTTTGCATGACATCCTCAGCACGTCCCATCCACGACTTCCCTCTCTCAAGTTAAGTCTGCTACCTTTAACTTTCTGTATTTCGGATTGCAATGAATATTCCTTATCTACATATATCTGAAGGTACGTCCGGGCACGGCAATACTGTAATCTGTGCTCTGCCGTAGATATCTACCTATCCGTTATTAGGTAGATACCGCATAGCTCTTGTCGACGTGTTTCTTTGAGCACCCAAGAACGATGCGCATTTCGGCATTCTAAATTTTATCCAGTATGTAGAGTAGAGTAAATGTATCGTTACAATTATTTATCAACCATACATTAATGTAGATAGGATGTATCGTTACAATTCTCCTTGTGATTTGTTTGGATGCTAATAATTTTCTTTTCTTTGAAAATTAGAGCATTCAACCTAATTTTAACCTTTTTTTCTTACTTATAATCACTTGTGATTGTGTATCCCACAGACATATAGCAAACGGTGGGCTTATGCTAATGTGAATTACAAATAGTGACACAACAAAACTCATGAGGGTGATACATTTCTCAAACCTATCCTTGAAGTACCCAAATATATATGTGGACGATCTGCAGATTTAGCACAGATACTATATAGATATGCAATTTGGACAAAATAGTGCATCCTAAAACAATTATTGTTTATAAAATGTGAAATTTCCATTGTTTTTCAGATAAAAAAATATTGGCGAAAGTGAGAAAAAGATTAATGCACTAAGTCACAAAATATTTTTATTCTCACGAAAATAAATAAACTATTCATACTATATAAAACTGAGTAACTTCCTCGCCTGTTGATCAGTGGTTCAATGCATTGTTCAATAGTTTTTAGCGCAAATGGCTTATTAAATAGACAGCTTATTTTCAAGAAATAGATTCTAAAATCTACCAAATGTTACCGGGACCCAAAGGAAATAAGGAACAGCAACAATATGACCTGTCATGCATATTATAAGAGCAGACTAGGGGGTTTTGATGGTGGAGTTGGCTGTTCAGTCTCATCGACGATAACAGTGACCAATGAGACATGTTGAAGTCAGATGTGACCTGCTGGAAGGCGTAGATATCGCAGCTAAACTGTAAAGTACGTTATAACCAATTTCATTTGTATCGATTATGTTCACTTTATATGTTCACAATTATTAACCAGGGGTGGAAGACGGAAAACGTCTAGACGAGTTGCGAGGTGAGTGGGTGTCATCTGAGGGTACATGGTTCAAAATCCGTTTGCTGCATGATGCTTCTTTATTAACAGAATCCTCGCTGCTTCAATATTTATGAATCATCATCCATTATCTTCTCTCATTGTCGTCCTCTGTCTATATTCCCCTAAAGTTTGCCTGTTGTTACATTGTACTACATACCTACTTGTCTTATAATGTGGCCAATAAATTATACCAATAAGTAATGTCCTTTCGGTGTCAATATCTATCTGTACATCTTCGTTGGTTTTTCTAACTATCAATAGGATTATCATATAAATAACCAAAATATCGAAGGATGTCCGACAACATGGAAAGTGCCGCAGTAACCAGACAAATAAGAGGTAAATACGAAGTTAATTATAAAGGTTACTGAATATAGCCTAACTATCAAAATAAATAAATCAGAAATAACAATAAAACAAAGAACAAAGACAATTTTCAACGTGTCGGTCCTATTGGGACCTAGGTCAAGAAACAAAAACCAATTAAGACACCACAACTATACAAATACAACAATGCCAAGACTTGGACAATGGTTTCCCTACAAAAACCATTGCCAAAGTTGCAATTTTGTCGCGGCTTTGAGATTAGGTGCAAAATTAGGTGCATTCAATATTGACAGAAAAATAGGTTTGGGAAAAAAATGAGATTGAAATGCAAAGTATCGAGAATGGGAGTAGGGGTGGGAAATAAAAGGAAAAAGATAGAGAAAAAAATTAGTACACAGGGGGGAGGGGAGACTACAAATAGATACAGAGAACATACAAATGTGCAAGGAAGAATAGCATTAGATAGCATGAGGATGGATTTACATGAAAATATATTCACATCAACATACATATATACACATACACACATATAGAAATATATATACATATACATACATATATATATACATATATACCATATATATATATATATACATATACACATCTATATATAATGTACATTCCATTTGAATAAACATAAATACCATAATAAACATGCACATATACATACAAATATCTAAACATATATATAAGTACATACTGATATGACAGCATACATGCGAATACAGACGCATACATGTGTATAAGTGCCTACATACAAAACAACATACACATATACATATATGCATATATACATATATATACAAATACGCATACAAATACAAGTATACTAGGAACAAGTATACATCTAACAACAAATATACATACACAAACAAGTATACTAGGAACACACACACAAGTATATATCTAACAAGATCAATACATAGATATAAGAAAGATACCCACACAAAATGCATAAGCATGACATAAAAACAGATAACATAAACATTCGCACACATAGAGATATATACATGTATTCCAATACACATTCGTGCAAATGAAGATATTCACATGAATTGCTACAACACAAGAATATGTACACATACAAATGTGTGACCGAAAGTAACTGTATGGATACATAAAACCATGCAAAATATGCATATACAAATATGTGTGTGTGTGTGTGTGTGCGTGTGTGTGCGTGTACCAATCTGTAAAACAGTAATTACACAATAGGGTATAATGATAAAGCATAATAAAATGTTTGTACAAATAACTATTACATCTGAGAAAAAAGTGTAACAAGTACAGGATATCACATACAGCAGAAGCGATGACATCATATATATGTATATATATATATATATATATATATATATATATATATATATATATATATATATATATATATATATATATATATATATATATATATATATATATATATATATATATATATATATATATATATATATATATATAATTATTATGGTACATGGTGACATAACCCAAGGTTCAAGACCAAGTGGAAAATATTCACATTCTTTACAGTTTGTTTTCATTATAAAAAAATATCATAATATCGTAACAACATTATTTTTAAAAAATTATAGGTGTGGACTATACAGTAATGCTTGTACATAATATAAACAATGCAAGGTAATAACATGTCACCAATAATTATTATAAATAATTTCAACGTCCACAAAGACCTGAACTACATCACAGATGTTATTAGAAAACGCCGTTTGTCCTACATCGGACATGTCCTACGCTCAGACAATAACAGAATACACCTCCAATCTCTTGCATGAATATCAACAGGCAGAAGAGCCAGGGGTAGACCAAAAGAAACACACAGAAGAACAATACTTAGAGAAATTAAAACAAACAATATTCATACTATTCAAGAACTGTACAGAATAGACTTGAACAGATAGAATTGGAGAGACCTGACCTCTGCCCTATGTGCTAACTTCAGAGCTAAAGGAAAATGAGTGAATGAATGAATAAAAGACATGAATATACGAGAAGAAGACGTCTGGCTCCTCAAAACTATCAAAAAACGCAATCTGGCATATGTTGGACATAAAAATACACAATAGTCTACGAAGAGAATCACGGAGAGAAAAGTTCCAAGAAAGAGAACAAGATGTAGGTAAGTGATCTTACCTCTCCTTTGGAGAGGCTCGGTATTTCAACCAGCAGACAATGTCCAAGTAGGCTATATTAGGACGCACAACCAAAATGTATGTTAGAGGTCACAAAGACCCGTAAGTAGGTATCTGATTTGCAATGAGCAAATGACATCGAAGACCTTCTGAACGTGGTACTGGAAGAGGCGGGGTAGCTTGCACATAATCGAGAGATTTACAAAGTGGCAGTGATGATAACGTTCTGCAAAGGAAACGTTATATATATATATATATATGTGTGTGTGTGTGTGTGTGTCTGTGTTTGTGTTTAGAACGTCAAGTTTTAGTAAGTGACTATTAGGCATACTTCAAATCTCCTTCCAGTGAAATTAATTCATTATGTAAATTATACTAAAATGGAATATATATATATATATATATATATATATATATATATATATATATATATATATATATATATATATATATATATATATATATATATATATACATACAACACGCAGCTTTAATATTACATTTTACATCGTCTGATACCCAGGTTATGGGGCGGTGGAAGTAGAATTTAGAAAGCCAGATTGTTCTATATTTCAAATTGGGAGGAAAAAATGGGACTTCTAACTGTATGAAAAAACATAGAAAGAAATAGTTTTGATAATTTGTCAGAATACAATACAATCAGCAAACCAATCCTAGCTGTCACCATCATGCCTGTTTGGAAAGGTAAAAAATAAGTGAATTATGAATTTGCGTCATACACGCGTTCACCTGCCTAGCCAGTGACGGACCAGATACCCCCTGACTGATGTTGTCTGACCTGCTCAGTAGTTGGCAACTCTTAGACCTCTCCGGAACTTGAGCTCTGTTACCTATTGCCTGGTGGCCGGTTAGACCAATAAAGCTATTTCTTTTGCAACTCACGAGTAACAAGTGAACTAGAATTCTGAGTCATCTAATCCTCGGGAGAATGACTAAGACAATATACCACCGTAACTCCCAACTGGCAACATTTGGAAAAAGGTGAGAAAAGTAAACCAATGCTTAATAAAATAACAAGGAGCGATTATTACTTTTCCCAGTAAGTCACGTCATATGAGAGAAAAAAACATGATATTTTAAAATGAATAGTGGGGGCATCTGCTGCCTATAATAAAGAATTGCCATCTATTGTCTTTCCCCAGGTGATTTGATACTCACTCTTGCCTTTAAGCGTAGGGGGTGATTGAAGCTCGAGCTTATTTTCCAAGGCCAGATGTGTGCCCTCGACTGTGCTATGACCGTGTTTGATAAGGATGTCCCTGACGTTTTCTATACATCTTTTTCGCGGTCTTCCTCTGGCTTTGTACCTTGATCTCATTTGGTTATATGCCTTCATAGGTAACGTGTTGTGATGCATTCTAATAATGTGGCCAAACCACTTGATCTTCTGCCTTTCTATGTATTATGTGCACGGTTCTACACCTATTCTTTGCATGATGTCTTCATTTCGTAATATGTCAATCTTGGTTGCCACTGGCAGCTTTCCTCAAGCGTTACCTACATCTCACATGTCACTATCTTTCTGTAGTGTGAAGATGAGAGAGACCAGGTGTGGCACTGGTAACACAGTGGTGCTAGGAATATAGGCCTACTATAAATCATTTGTCTTTTAACTACCATCTTGATCTTGGGATGGAGAAGTAGTGGTGACATTTGGCATGCTACTGCATTTGACTTTTAACATCTCGTCTCTATCTCTCTAGCAAGGCTTCCATTTTGTGTGAAAATACTACCGAGATATTTGAACTCTGATACTTGTTTTACTCCTATGTTGTCTATCTATATGTTTAGTGGGCTCGATGTTCTGCATATGTTAAAAATTAATAATTACGATCATGTGTTATTAAAGAATATTTCTAAAATGCCTGATCTCAAGTAGGAAAAGATTTTGTTCTTTTTTTAAACTACATAACAACATCCATATTATGTCGACAGCTTTCCATCTTTGGCTCACGTCCTTCCTTGCCGACCCACATAAACGAAAGAGCTTCAGCTTCATTGGCAGGTCCAATGTGAGGTATATCTGTTTCAATAAAAAAACAACAACTTCACTTTAATAACTTCTTGAAGAACAAAAATGTAATGATAACAATCAGTGCTGCTTAATTCCATAAGATGTTGTCACATTGGAAAACCTCCACTTTATTGTTTTTAGCAACACAAAATACATTTTCTTGCAGAATAGAGATGGGGGGGGGGGAGGTTTTCTAAGCACTTTATATCTGATCTTAACCGCATACACTTATCTTTGTAACGTTAGGATCAAAGGGCATGAGCCCATGGACCGCTGGATCAGCAACCGTTTTTGTAACGTTAGCCGTTTGAGTTGTGGTACATTTTGCTGACAGTTTAATGCAATCCTGCGATATTTGCTGTGTTTGGCATATAACACACACTTTTTGTTTCATATTAAATGACATCTACAGGCCTTTTTAAGAGCTTCCTGACATTATTATTCCAGTTTATTATATGTTTGTGAAAAGCAATCGAGTAAAATTACAATAGACATAGCGTCTTACAAGAGAGCCGATACACTGCCAGGCATGGCCATAGTGTCAGTAGGTACATCACTAAATCGACCTCACATAGTTAATGCCTTAAGGGATCTCATCCGCTCAGAAGATTTTTTCAAAAGTGTGAATCATGGTTGTTCTTAAGACTGTATGAGTTTGCTGTAAAAATCGGAACATCTCGTAAAGAGAAACATACTAGCCATACCCGTAGATGAGGGAGGGTTCTGGGGTGTTCAACCAGCCCCTTAGCAAATCTCATTATGATTTTTAGTACTAAGAACTTAACCAAAAGGTCGTTAAAAAAATCCTCCCGTAGCAGTTTTTTCACAAAAAGGTCTTCAAAATCAGGTAAACCCCCTCCTAAGGGTAACCATATCTATCTTCTCTGGTAATAAATATATGAGGACTGTGATAGATCAGCATCACACTGGAACTGTCAGCCGCTGCACTGATGAATTTATTGAGATGGAGATCGGAGCCCCTATGGATTTTTCCGGTATGCGCTGACGATAGCCTCCAGTCAAAACCCATACAGCAGACAACCGGCATCCAAATAGCAACTATATATTAAGAATAATGCCGTGAGATGTTGACTTGCTGAATACTTTGATGCAGTTTAATATAGAATTTTAAAAAGGAAGTCCTAAAACGTTACCATGAAAAGAGATTTTTTGTGTTCGTCCTTCACAAGTGATGATAACCATTTGCTACATCCACTTTTGAAAATTCAGTTAGAATTGTGTCCATGCGAAATAATTCGTAGATTGGAAAAAGAGATTATTTAGCAATTTGTGGACAGCACGTCACATGACATGATTATAAGTTAAAGAAGTAATGTTAATCAGTTAATAATAGAGTGAATATAGAGTTAGTCCTCTTCGTTAATGTAGACACATAAGAGAAAATAAAGTATCTTAACACATACAGAAATACGAGTAGTTAACAACACTGGAAGGGATGTCTGTTAACATACAGAAATACGAGTAGTTAACAACACTGGAAGGGATGTCTGATAGATAGTATACAATAGGAAGAGTAAAGAGACAGATACAGATATAGACAGTGAACAGTTTTGGTTTAGCTGTTTGAAGGAAGAGACCACTTTCTTCGTCTTCATTTTTTGTCCACCTGAATATGCAAGTATCTATAGTTTTGCCTCTTCTATAATTTACTGTGTTTTGTAGCTAATACAGATGTCTACAAAGTGTTATTTATTGTTTCTCTCGGCTAGTATGTTTTATTTATTATTTCTCTGGGCTAGTGTGTTTTATTTATAATTTCTCAGTGCCAGTATGTTTTATGTATTGTTTCGTTGGGCCAGTGTTTTTTTTTTTTTTTGCTTTCATATTCGGGACATTCTTAAAATATGTGCTAAAGTTTGAGATGTTTGTCCATAGATACATGGCTGCGCTGTCAATCTTGAACTTTGCATACATGTGACTGCGGTGTAAGCTCTGAGGCGTAAAATCTCATAACTTGTTCTGATCTGTTTATAATGTGACCGTCATCTCGTGTTGGTGTGACTCTTGTTTTAATCATGTGTTTATTCTTGTGATAAGTTTTTGGCACATCTGGTTGGTCAGCAGTAGCACCCTCTCTAGATAGATTATTTGATTTCTTATTTACAGGTATTTCACGGTGTGATTGCATCTTCTGTATTGCTACTTTGTGCTGACTACTCAGTTATCAGTGTCGTAGAGTGTTCAGGTGTCGCAGTTTTCTGAACCGGATCGTTTAGGGTGCTGATCTAGCATCTATAAGAAATAATGGTACAATACAAGAATCAGCGGACAAAATTATACGGAACAAATAGCAAACATAATTAAACCGAACGAATTTTGAAAGAGTCGCATATACCGACGCATCCAATATTCGACATGTTGCGCGATGGGAGCCCCTGACCACTCAGAATGCTCACTGAACACTGAGGTGGAGGTGGATGGCCAGTTCTTTGCGCGCAAATCGCTAGATGCCATATTAAGTTACGACTTTTTAAGTTTCCGAGATAGTGCAATAGCATATGAAATTAAAAAGTTGGTATGTTGTCACGTGATTTGTCCACTGATTCTTGTATTGTACCGAAATAATATAGACTGAGACTAGAGATTTCCGCCCCAAATATTTTCAGACTGTAACCTTCATTGCCTAAATTTCTGCATCATAATTATAACTATGTTTATGGCACTGTTATATGAAGAAATGCTGAACTGGTGACTGAACAAAAATTATAGCACTGCATCACACACACTTATTTACCTTGAAACCTTTGTTTAATATTGTCCATGCGTGACTTGCATTCACGAGAAGCTATTTTATGATCCACCATGGGTGAAGGATAGTCTTGTCCAACTACACATCTAGCTTCCTGTTGTACTTTCAGAGGAGCCATCCATGGCTCAAATAGAAACTGAATTGGCATGTTTCTCAACTCTGGCACATAACGTCTGTGATATATTATTTTTGTAAATGGTACACATAGATCAACCAATGTTGTAAATCTTAAAAGAAGATTAGTGAGAAAACAGAAGAAACATTGTGAGAAGGGTGATACATTTGAGCAAGCTGTGTATTGTTAATGTGCCCCTCAGTATGGTAATAAGGAAGATTGTTTAAAACAAAAACCCTCCTTGTAAATTTACAAGATAAAAAGAATGACCATCCAAGATAAATTAATTTGCTTCAATAAGATACTCGTATATCTGTTGTATAGCAGTGTATTTATACCAGGGTTGCCATAATTTGGCCATTTCATGATCAAAATAATATACATTTTTATTATTTTTGTATCACTGGAAATGGAATCTATGTTTGATAATTTTCTTATATTATTGGTCAACTTAAAATGTTTTTTCATGTTTTGAGTTTGGCCATTTTTGGGGCCATATTTTACCTCCACTTTTACTAGTTTAAAAACATATGCAATAATTTGGTAACCCTGGTTAACCTGGTCTGTTGAAAATAAATGAATACAATTTCTTATGTCACGGTTAAGAGCATGCTTGGTATGGTTCCCAATTTATGCTTTCTACTGAACAAACACTCAAATGATAATTTTAATATGATAGTTGGTGTTTGTTATTTACATATATTTACACGCTCACGTACTTCTTACAAATCCGTGCTCAGTGTGTCTTTAGATCGGTGGCTTTCATCACTCGTAGCGTAGCAAGACTCCGATCAACAGGGTTAAACGAGTCCTGACTTATCATCATAATAGTAGATCGACAGGCATATGATGTTGGACATATACTTCTTACCATGTTGGAACATGAAACCCGTGATGTTATTGAAGATGGATTGTTCGTGACTTAGATGTGAGCGTAATTTAAAAAGAGACGTCATGTTTCATGGTCCACTCAGGGCATATAGGCATAATGTTGACCATTGATGCACTGCACTGTGCGTTAGACCATGAATACTTGCAAATTTGTGGTTCGAACTGAGACAGTTCGACCCATTTCTACGATCCCAGATACAGTATTGTCCTAGGTGCCTCGGTCATTGTTATTCGGTCATGCGCATCGGACTACGGAAGTCAAAGGCTGAGAAAAATCCCAACCACAAACACAACATTGACAAACTTGCTCGTGTTGCAAAAACCGATCAGTGTTTTCCAAACTTTTTTTTTTTTTACTATGCCCTACCTAAGTTTTTCCAAAATTCTGATGCCTCCCAATGTAACATAGGCATATTCATATTTTTTAATCTTCAAAATTTTTATTATTCCCCTCTGAATGATCAAATTGCCAGAGGAACAATGAAATTGCCCCCCCCCCCTTGTGGGGCGTGTGTGCCACGTTGGTAAACACTGGCCTAGATTGTACTGTTGATGATAATGGATGTAAACCTATTAGGAAAGCACTAAAAACTCAACTGTAGTTGAACATCGATGTCCGATACGGGATATGCTTCATTTATCACTATATTATAGGCCTAAGTTAAATAGATTCAATTACAAATGTTAAAGCAGAGTAAAACTACACGCATTAAAAAATGTAGTGAAATATATATAATTATTTGTAAAGATATTTTTGATAAACAGTTTACAAACACCAAGTTAATTAAACATTTCATAAATAATACATGCCATACCACGTTTAACTAGCTTTGTCCAACTTTAAATGTATGTATCTCAGCAAATATATTTTGTACGTAATTGACATTTTGTGTGTGCATTTGAAATGATATAGACCCTAGTAGTTAAATTTTTCAATAAAATGCAGCCATTGGTTTCAATTTTCGTTTATATCCGATATAGATGAAATGTCTACATGTCAACACACATCTCACACACTTTTAAAATATGTTTTACTTACAATCAATTGTAACTCGTCATTTGCAATGAATTGTTTATCATACAATTAGCAGTGATTTAAGTATGAAATTACACTATTTTATACTGTTGAGAACAAGACAGACCATGTTTAAGGTTGTATCCGGTATAATGTCTAAAGTGGTAAAATTTATCTTCTCGATATACTTCTTCTTCTTCTTCAGCGTTCATTCTCAAACTCCTGCTGAATTCTCTTTAGCAGGACATGTCCTCTAAATTTCCAGTAGGATGTAGTCCAGAGAATGGAAATGCGTTGTGTCGCCGTTTAATTTGCGCCAATGGCCCGACACATCCGTCTTCGGCAGGATTCTCGATATACAATAATTAGTATTTCGACAAAGATCAAAGTATTTCATTCGTTTATGAAAACTGGACATGATGCACATAAATAAAGTATATATTTGTTGGGTCTAACCAAATACAACAGTATTTGTAAAAATAAAATGTCGTTAATACGTTAGACTGTTAATGTGCAGTTGATTACAGTTATTTAAGGGCAAAACTATTGAAAGGCGCTATAGAGCTGCTATAAATAACACATGTTAAACATCACACGTTAAATAGTCTATAAACAGAACCTATTAAACAGTCTATAAACAAAATGCATTAAACATAAACAAGGAAGTGTAACAGGCAAAAAGAAACATGTTTATATTGTTTAGAGAACGTATGTAAAAAAGGCTAAAAATGGAGAATGAGTGGAACTAAATAAAAGCTAAGGATAGCTTGCTCTATTGCAATTTCTTTTATACCTAACATAATCTCCTTTAGGATCCATACGTCGACCATAACGAATTGGACAAATGCAGCGTGCGCACTGTAGAACATTTTCAAAGGCAGAGCTCGATACCCACATCCAGTTGCCTGCACAAACTGACCAGTCTGCGTCCACCAGATAACTGTCAAAAACCTGGCACAAATTTAATCTTGTCAGATAATTATAGAACAGAGCTTACCATTGTCACTTTTAATTTCGGTGCTAATATACTAAATGAATAATTTATTTTCGGTAATCGTCCTTGTATGTACAAAATATGAAGGGAAACGAGACCTAGATAAAGACGACACTTAAAGCCTGTGACATAAAAATGATCATGGGGAAAATGATGCATGAAACAGCGCTAATATGACACTAAAATTAAAAAAGGAACAGTGTTTTGTGGGGGAAAAAAAGAATAGCAGCTCAACAGCGGAGACTGACTAGAAAGACAATGACATATGAAACAACATCGTTAGAGATCGCCACATACTCAATCCGTTCAAAGATCATCGTTGCCAACATGTAGGCTAATTTTTTTTTTAATGGTAACATATCATATTCAGGACGTAGCCGTGAACTCAGAATTTGTTGGCTGTAGTGATTTTATAAGCAATATAAATACGTTCAGTAGTGTTTTTTTCAGCTCCTATGTTTTCTGGGAACAATTTAGGAATATCTCTTTCATGCAGCCATTCACTACATTGATCCGAGACCGTCAACAGAGTACTACTGACGGCCATGATTTGTCCCAGCCAGTCACACTTCAGTATTTAGTTTATCTTTGGGAATGTATTTATGATTTAGAGGAGGAAACAACCTCCAATGTTTATACGACAGACGTTCTTGTCTGTTTCTTATTTTCCGTTCACCGTTCCTATTAATCAAAGAGAATATATTTAAAAAAGAAAACATATACCATATCACTGGAGATAAATTCCAGTTTAGCTGTCATTCCATTAGAAGATTGAAATCAGATAAGAGTTCTCAACGATGACCCTCCTTTATAGTGTAGTCATCTGGGTTGTAGCGTGAGCTATTTTTCTGCTGTTTTTTACATGATTTTTTACGCGTTGTCCTTGCGATTAAACACAAAACTATACAAATATGCTGTATATTTAACATGATATATATGTGTATGTGTCTGCCTGCATGCCTTTATATATATATAGAATGAGAATGCATATTTGCATACGATTTCAAGGCAGCCAACAAAGTACTATATGGATTCGTTAAAGACCTCACTTAAATTCTTTGAAATAGGCCAAGACACATGGGGAAAACTTGTACATAATAGAGTTACATGGCACTGTAAAATTTATAAAAAAAACGCGCAGAATCTTGTGAAAATATGAGAAGTGCAGCAGCTCAACAGCGGAAAGTAGCTAGAAAGTTATGAGTAGACCAAAACCCATCTACAGACAGTGGTCATCCGATGAACGAACTGTCCAAGGGTACATGCGGCCAAATAGGGCTTATTAGTCATCTACAAACTCATAATCACGGACATAACTTGCACGGGATTTTAAATAATGGATGTAAAAAATGATCATCACCTGTGATGGACGAACACCAACAGACATTCGCGCGCGTACACAGGGTATATGTATATACTGATGTGTCATTAGAGCCGTGCACTTCTGCAATGTTTTATTAATTATTGAGTCTGTCAGCTGAACTTCTATCTCTTTATTGTTTTCTTCTTTGTCCGTTCGAAAACTCACGCAAGCTGCAGAATGTGGAACAAATAACACAATGCATTGTATCGAGTTTTACAGTTTGTCTGCAATATATATATATATATATTTCCGTCTTTCATCCAACACATCCAACTTTAGCATATTTTCAAGTCACGTTGACATTTTAACAGGATAGGATAACCTATCCGACGCTGAACACTCCTTAGTTATCTCTTACTACATAAATGTGAAGTGACGGAAATGTTATCGTGTGCTCACCTTTCGGGTCCCAGAAGTGCGCACTAGCTCTATCTCTTTTAATGTAAGAGTGTAATCAGTTTGTATGAGTGTCTTCTCAATGCTACTTTAATCATGAATGTACTACACATCTGGCCATCATCTTGGGAAAAGTATTCAAGAAACTCTAATGTATCACATATTTATAACGAATAACAACTTTGTAAGGTAATTTCTTTGGCGTAGTGGTTAAGCTATTCACTTTATAATCTAGACGTCGAGGGTTCGAATCCAATTCACGTCGTCTGTACAAAAGTAGATATTTTATTAGGAGATATATGATAAGATCTACGGAGTTACGTGCTATTAATTGTCATCTCGGGAAGGGGTTTCCATCCTATACACTCTGCGACTTTTAAGCCATTTTGAAGAGCGTTGCAATTTGTGTGTTTATTAATATCCCCAGGAATTACGAGAGATGTAGCTCTTGTTCCTCGTGCACAAGGAAGTCCTCTCATGAGATTTCTTCCATATTCTAACGGTCACCCAATTCTCAACGGTATAAAAAAAGTAAAATAAAAGAGATAAAAGAGATAACCGAAATAAAAGAGCTACAAATTCCACGATATACTCAGCACACACGAGGGTCATCTCCAGAAAACTCTTCTACGCCTAACGCTGAACGGCAATAAAGGGTTTAGCGAATATATAGAGATTTGATATATGCAATGCTTTGGGAAGAAACCTACTCATAGGGGTTTTGTGTATGTAGAAGACATTCTCCAATATCGTGTCATCAATGTCGGCCACTGTTGACTACAAAGTCCACATTACTGCATGGCTTTATTATGATAATGATTTGTATTTTATATGTGCTATCTACTTTATAAAATATAACAATATAATTTTACTGCACTGAAACTCACCTTTAAACCCTTCTGCCAATCAATCCACAAGTCCCCACGAGTTAGAAAACATGCTGTTGCGTGCCGACAAACTTGATGGATCCAACCTTCTTGTCGGAGTTGACGCATGCATGCATCTATCCACGGATAGCCTGTCTGCCCCTGATATGTCAGAATTGTTTTATTGTTTATTTTTTTTTACAGGACAAGAGTTCTCTATTCTCAAAATAAATACAATTTAACGAAGTCATGTAATTGTGTTCTCACTACTGAGAAGTGTATGACGGGGTACGACAGATCTCACGAACCATGAATTAACAACAAATCCCGAATATATGGCACACCTATATAGTGAGATCTTTCTCTTGAGGAAACCCTTGCATCCCTCCAGCTATAGAATACATATTTTAGATATATCTCTGGGATCTTCCTGACGTAGTAGTTCAATCTTCGTTTTGTTCTTAGTAGGTCGCAGATGCACACCTTTTTACTGATGTCTTGTTTACAAAGTGGTTTTTAACGGAGGTCTCTGGTAAATATGGATTGAAGTTACTGTGTTACGTGCTATCAGTAGTACTCGCGTCTTTGATATTATGTAGTACCCGCGGAATTCCGTAAATAATGCATTGAGATGTATTTCATTGGCGAAGTTGAGTATCCATCTTCGTTGAGATGCATTCCGTACATGTGGGGTGATTCCACTACAATGACGTCAACCATATATATTTAAAAAATTCCAAATATTATAGGGGGTCGGGGTTCAATGTAATGCACCCCACTATCTCAGTAATGCTCATCTTCAGTCTACAAACTCATCAGTTCAATTCAGCCCTAATATCTCCGTAATGGAGGCCATATGCTCTATCGACCTTGAGATCGTCATTTCGTATCTGATAACAGACATCTTAAGCCCTCCTTATTTTTCGATGCTTTGGTCAGACACGAGAAACATCATAATTCTTCTTTAATCCTGGCCACGTGACCCGTCATAGTGGTAGTTCCTTCATTCGTAAAATTACAAGAGAGTCCAAGCCACATGACTCGATTTCTTTCCAACTACAAATATGTAAGTCCAACTATTCCTAATTCAAACTTTCTAAATATCCTAGGCACACCCTAGAAAAACTTATTCCAAAATCACTATTTTTGAAATATATAGCAATAATTATGACTAATTTATTTCAAGTGACATAAATAATACAGCAGAATAACAAAACACACATTTAATGCTGGCGTTTCATCGAAGTCTTCTCCTGAAAGGGAATACAGTATAGGCCTACGTGTAATATCAAATAATAACTCCCGAGAGCCCAGTTCCTATCAGGATCCATCATCTTTCCCTATAAGGAATATGGATTAATAACAATAACATGAAATCAACTACTAGATCGAGGTTAACAAATAAGCCTTACTATGATTTTAGTTGATACTCTATTTCTCAGACAATTCAATACTGAATTAGTTATCCGCCTAATGGAATAACGTCAAGGACACGTGGGTTGGCCAATCTGAACATATAAATCCAAGTCGCAGTTCTAGTTTACTCTAGAGATTCACATTATAAGAAGTAGTTCAACCTAAATTAGATAACTCCGACAGTAGAAAAATTAGATAGCTCCAACAGTGAAAAAAATTATGTGGTCAGCTTACTAGCTAGTTAAAGAGCATAACTAGACTTTTATGTCTTGGAACACGTGGTCATTCCAAAAATCAATCACCTTAATTTATCATAAGAGTACAATCTACACAGACACATTTATTTACATGCTACATTACACGAACTGAAAGATAAGCTTACATACATCTCTGTATAAACGAACTGAAAGATAGGCTTACATACATCTCTGTATAAACGAACTGAAAGATAAGCTTACATACATCTCTGTATAAACGAACTGAAAGATAAGCTTACATACATCTCTGTACACGAACAGAAAGATAAGCTTACATACATCTATCTCGTATAAACGAACTGAAAGAAAAGCTTACATACATCTCTGTATAAACGAACTGAAAGATAAGCTTACATACATCTCTGTATAAACGAACTGAAAGATAAGCTTACATACATCTCTGTATAAACGAACTGAAAGATAAGCTTACATACATCTCTGTATAAACGAACTGAAAGATAAGCTTACATACATCTCTGTACACGATCTTATAGCAAAATACTAAAGCATTTGAATCATCTATCGTCATTAAGAGAAGAGATGATCAGTTAATGTAAAACTACATTTCTACCAGCTATCGAATTCGTTTCATCGTACGTAAATTTAAGAAAGTCTCGCCTTTTTTGACATGACCTGGTTTCCAGCTCTGTTGCTGTCTTCTGAATGAATATTTTCTGTCTATCGATTTCCCACGAAAATTAATCTATTTTGACATGAGAAAAGAGGATGGAAAAAGAAAGAGAGGAAGACCAAGAGAGACTCTTCGCATAATAACCATCAAAGAGGGTATCACTACCTGTCTCAACAACATGCAAGAATTACACACAGTAGCATCACATTGCTCTATCTGTAGAGCTCTGGTTTCTGCCCTATGCACCGTGTTAGGCACTGAAGAAACATAGATAGATCAGGTGTGAAGAACATTATTTCTGCCAAGGGCGAGGAACCCTTTTCTTGTCTAGGATCAGTTACATTTTTATAGCATCGTTAGCGGGTCACAAAATCATCATCATACAGTGTCGTCTCCGCATCGAATGTTAGCCATACATTAGTATCAATATTGTAATATTTAATGAACTCACTTCACCCCTATTGTGCTGACAGCAACTGCATCTTCTCGTTGGAGTTGCGTGCGATGTTAAACGGTATTGATGATATTTCTAAGACAGCAGCTTCTTTTAGGAAATAATTATCCGCATATTGGCTTGCTTCATGGTACTACGTGTTGTTTCTGGGAGGGGGGAAGGAGGGTTGAGGAATTCCCAATCTACCTCCTCTTATATACGGGTGTCTCGAAATCTGAGTTAGAGAAGAATTCTCTACGACTTGCAAACCGCAAGAGATTAAATCTTCTAGATATGAAATATAGCTCTGGAAAAAAACCACTACATTCTACGTAATAAACACTAGTGTCATTACGCGCAATTCCTGGGAATCAAAACAGCAGCAACCAAACATTTACAGGCTTGATAGAACCCGTCGTCAGAAAATTTCTCTGTACAGTAAACAAGTCTTTATTCGTGACGTTTTTGATTATTGTTGTAATTATCATTGGTCACTATTTATATACTTGAAGTCATATACCAAAAAAATCCAATACCTATCAACGAAATTCATGAAATAATAGAAAATCAGCCTTCCAGGAAATATTTTACTTTCTGTACGCAGGTCTTTACGTGCGTCCGCTCATGGATTAGTTGATTAAACAATTTCCCAAGTAAATAAAGTCTTATAAATTCTTTGAACCCGAGAGTAAGGGGGTGTCCATAAAAAACAATACGAATTATGAAAAAGGGAGGGAGTCTCATAAAGTTTGAGAGTTGTTGATAAGGAAGAGGAACTCTTTTGTATGACAATAGTTGATATCAACAATAGTGTTTTTATGCACTAATTAAATTGTTTGAATTTGAGAACTTTTTTTTTTAAATATGAAAACAATACGTTTTCTTTAGTACTTTTCTACAAAAAAGGGTTCTTTTGGGTGGGGGAGAGGTTGGTCAAAATCTTTTAGTATAATTAAGCACAAAGGAGAGGTGAGTCTCTGAAATCAAGACAGCTGTTGACAAAGGGAGGACAGCGTCAAATATGGCAAAAAATTGTTAATATAAATTTATATAAGCCTACTTGGACTTAGCAATTATCAACCTATTGCAATTATGAAACTACTCAACCCGCTAGATTACTCATCACAACACAAGCGATTGCTTTTTTGTCTTTAGACTAAGATCAAAGTGTAGTAGATTGGGGAATCTGAGTGTGATATTATTACTGAAACTTGAACTACTATAGTTTTAAAATTATACCTCCAGATCGCCCGTGTGTTGTCGGGGCCCGAAAGTGGAACAAAGAATAGCAACACTGGTTACCTTCCACGCATGTCGTAAAAGGCGACTAAGAAGGTTATGGGATGGAGTTGGCTGTCCCAATCCATATAGGGTAAGTGACCTAAAGCCATGCTGAAGTAGGATGTGTCAGGCCGAAAGGCGCAGATATCGCAGCAATACTGTAAACCATGACACATCACATTCCGTTCTCCGGACTACATTCTGCTAATCTGCAGGAGTTTGAAAACGAACACAGAAGAAGAAGAAGAAGAATACCTCCAGATTTCTTCTTGAGGTTTCTTTCTCAAACTCTCGTTGGATCTATCTAGCAGCAGGACAATGATCATACACAAGATTTTCAGAACAATTTAGTCCAGAGAATGGGGATGCGTTGTGTTGCCGCTTTATTTGCGCCATAGCCCGAAACATCAGTCTTCTGATATCTCCAGATATAACAATTATGGTCTGAACTCAGATAATGAAACGGACTTTCCTCATTCACTGAGGCATACAGGGAAAACTAATCACATCAACGAATTCTTTTACTTTCAACAATAATGCAAAGCCTAGCAATTTACCATTTTCCATTGTTGAAACTTGATTTCATCATCATACCAGTCAATATTCAGGCAAATGGGATTTTCCTTCATGCGGTTATAGGCTGGATTATTGACTGACATGCAGTAAAAATATTCTCTCCAAATAAGTTGACTTGTTATTGAAGCTGGTATTGGAGAATTAGGGTGCACCTTTTTGGAGAAAACATTCAAAAATAGAATTATCTAAATCTTGTAATAAAATCCGAATGTTAGTTACTATGATAACATATGTATAATAAATAATCACAAACATCGACCTACATCGCGGACATCTAGACATCACGGACATGTACATCACGGACACTACGGACATCTAAACACCATGAATATCTAGACACCACGGATATCTAGAAACACCAGATATCTAGACACCTCACACATCTAGACTCCGTGGACATCTAGACACTCCGAATATATAGATATCACGGACATCTAACAGGAAACGACACAAATCTTATAATTTTCATATGGAAATACATAAATT
This sequence comes from Meghimatium bilineatum, assembly GCA_034231615.1. Classification (NCBI taxonomy): domain Eukaryota; kingdom Metazoa; phylum Mollusca; class Gastropoda; order Stylommatophora; family Philomycidae; genus Meghimatium; species Meghimatium bilineatum. Next base: position 16,721,175 of record CM067298.1, on the reverse strand, counting down.
TATAATAAATTGTTTTGTTTAAAGTTTCATAAAGTCATCAATAATGAAACTGATATAGACCCCCTATTCTTATTACATCAAATTAAAGACACATATGCAGGATTGCTTCTGCACACCCACGGAGAAAAATGCAGTTCTCATCATTTCTATTCTTGCGAGACCTTATTGTTATATTTATCTGAAGATTGAACACTTTTTTTTAGTAATATTTTATTACGTGATAAGTAACTATGAAAATTTTGACAAGATATATCTCTGAATTTATATTAGACAAATAAGAGACCCCCACCCTCCCCCTATCAGATACATGAAGTTTGTTTCCCTCCTGTGTCAATTACGCCAGTGTAGAGGAGGAAAATATCTCTAGAAGTAAGATAAAAAGGTTGAATTTAGAAACTTCTGACAATTATGAATCAAGTTCATTCTTTCGGATTTGTTAAAATATGTTGTCCATTTTTAATGTGCCAACAATTCGATAAACTCTTTATTCATCTTCTATTTTCCAGGAATATTTTCCAATTACTGTTTTGATCACAACGCTTATCATCTATTGAAACACCCATCTTAATTAGGCATTGGAGAGAAGATTCTGTATCACTCCAATTTTGTACCTCATCATGGGTCATTTCAGTAACACAAGATACATTTTCAATTTTAAGAGTTGGCTAAGAGAAGCACAAAATTGAAACTTAACATAAATATTGCTTGGAATAATTTTGAATCGTTTTAGTTGGACTGTTTTAATATTCTTCGTTATAATATTAATAAGGAAATTTCTAATAAAAGTGCTGAAATTAAAAAGCCAGTTATTTTTGAATGTTTCCGAAATTCGGCTGGTTCGAAATCCGGTCTATAACAAAAGACGTATGGTAACCCTGAAATGGATAAATATATTAGTCATATATGCTGGTCAACGGAAACAACAATACCTGCATGTAAGCAGATCGAAGAGACCAATAGAATTTTCTAATAGACAAACTTCCAAATCTCAAGTGTGGTGACAGACTCATTGGCATTCCAGTCAAGTCTGGGTAGAGTTGGTTGGGAAGACTTTGACCCATTTTATAAGCCTGAAAAGGGAAACCACCCATAGAAATTCTAGGTAAATACATATGTAACAAATTCATCAAATATATATAAATACACATGTAACAAATTCATCATATATATATTTATACACATGTAACAAATTCATCAAATATATATAAATACACATGTAACAAATTCATCATCATCGTCGTCGTCGTCATGGTCGTCGTCATCATCATCATCATCTATATATATGCTAATATTATAGTATTAGTTTTCTCATATTTACATAGATTTGGACATGTTTTGTACAGCTTTTGCTATGCTTGGTCTGGCCATCAACACAATGAAACCAACACCAACATTACCAAGGAGGTAATTTTTCATACTCTCCCAGGTAACAGTACCATTACAGTTATTAAGGTCAATAACAATTGTCCCCAACCAATTGGTTGATTCACGTATCCTGCTAGTACTCTCTCCGTGATCGATGTCATTAATGCCGTAATTGATTGATGTCATTTATGTCGTAGTTGAACGTTGTTATTGATGCTGTAGTTGATCGATGTCACTGATGCCTTAGTTGATTGATGCTGTAGTTGATCGATGTCACTGATGCCGTAATTGATTGATGCTGTAGTTTATCGATGTTACTGATGCCGTAGTTGATTGATGCTGTAGTTGATCGATGTCAATGATGCCGTAGTTGATTGATGCTGTAGTTGATAGATGTCATTGACGCCGTAGTTGATTGATGCTGTAGTTGACCGATGTCAATGATGCTGTAGTTGATTGATGCTGTAGTTGATTGATGTCATTGACGCCGTAGTTGATTGATGCTGTAGTTGACCGATGTCAATGATGCCGTAGTTGATCGATGTTACTGATGCCATAGTTGATCGATGTCACTGATTCCATAGTTGATCGATGTCACTGATGCCGTAGTTGATCGATGTTACTGATGCCATAGTTGATCGATGTCACTGATTCCATAGTTGATCGATGTCACTGATTCCGTAGTTGATCGATGTTACTGATGCCATAGTTGATCGATGTCACTGATTCCATAGTTGATCGATGTTACTGATGTCGTAGTTGATCGATGTCACTGATTCCATAGTTGATCGATGTCACTGATTCCATAGTTGATCGATGTCACTGATTCCGTAGTTGATCGATGTTACTGATGCCATAGTTGATCGATGTCACTGATTCCATAGTTGATCGATGTCACTGATGCCGTAGTTGATCGATGTCACTGATGCCGTAGTTGATCGATGTCACTGATTCCATAGTTGATCGATGTCACTGATTCCATAGTTGATCGATGTCACTGATGCCGTAGTTGATCGATGTCACTGATGCCGTAGTTGATCGATGTCGCTGATGCCGTAGTTGATCGATGTCACTGATGCCGTAGTTGATTGATGCTGCAGTTGATTGATGTAACTGATGCCATAGTTGATCGATGTCACTGATGCCGTAGTTGATTGATGCTGTAGTTGATCGATGTCACTGATACCGTAGTTGATCGATGTCACTGATGCCGTAATTGATTGATGTCACTGCTGCCGTAGTTGATTGATGCTGTAGTTGATCGATGTCACTGATTCCTTAGTTGATCGATGTCACTGATTCCATAGTTGATCGATGTCACTGATTCCTTAGTTGATCGATGTCACTGATTCCTTAGTTGATCGATGTCACTGATTCCTTAGTTGATCGATGTCACTGATTCCTTAGTTGATCGATGTCACTGATTCCTTAGTTGATCGATGTCACTGATGCCGTAGTTGATTGATGATGTAGTTGATTGATGCTGTAGTTGATTGATGCTGTAGTTGATTGATGCCGTAGTTGATTGATGCCGTAGTTGATCGATGTCACTGATTCCTTAGTTGATCGATGTCACTGATGCCGTAGTTGATTGATGCAGTAGTTGATCGATGTCACTGATTCCTTAGTTGATCGATGTCACTGATTCCATAGTTGATCGATGTCACTGATTCCTTAGTTGATCGATGTCACTGATTCCTTAGTTGATCGATGTCACTGATTCCTTAGTTGATCGATGTCACTGATTCCTTAGTTGATCGATGTCACTGATTCCTTAGTTGATCGATGTCACTGATTCCTTAGTTGATCGATGTCACTGATTCCATAGTTGATCGATGTCACTGATTCCATAGTTGATCGATGTCACTGATTCCGTAGTTGATCGATGTTACTGATGCCATAGTTGATCGATGTCACTGATTCCATAGTTGATCGATGTCACTGATGCCGTAGTTGATCGATGTCACTGATGCCGTAGTTGATCGATGTCACTGATTCCATAGTTGATCGATGTCACTGATTCCATAGTTGATCGATGTCACTGATGCCGTAGTTGATCGATGTCACTGATGCCGTAGTTGATCGATGTCGCTGATGCCGTAGTTGATCGATGTCACTGATGCCGTAGTTGATTGATGCTGCAGTTGATTGATGTAACTGATGCCATAGTTGATCGATGTCACTGATGCCGTAGTTGATTGATGCTGTAGTTGATCGATGTCACTGATACCGTAGTTGATCGATGTCACTGATGCCGTAATTGATTGATGTCACTGCTGCCGTAGTTGATTGATGCTGTAGTTGATCGATGTCACTGATTCCTTAGTTGATCGATGTCACTGATTCCATAGTTGATCGATGTCACTGATTCCTTAGTTGATCGATGTCACTGATTCCTTAGTTGATCGATGTCACTGATTCCTTAGTTGATCGATGTCACTGATTCCTTAGTTGATCGATGTCACTGATTCCTTAGTTGATCGATGTCACTGATGCCGTAGTTGATTGATGATGTAGTTGATTGATGCTGTAGTTGATTGATGCTGTAGTTGATTGATGCCGTAGTTGATTGATGCCGTAGTTGATCGATGTCACTGATTCCTTAGTTGATCGATGTCACTGATGCCGTAGTTGATTGATGCAGTAGTTGATCGATGTCACTGATTCCTTAGTTGATCGATGTCACTGATTCCATAGTTGATCGATGTCACTGATTCCTTAGTTGATCGATGTCACTGATTCCTTAGTTGATCGATGTCACTGATTCCTTAGTTGATCGATGTCACTGATTCCTTAGTTGATCGATGTCACTGATTCCTTAGTTGATCGATGTCACTGATTCCTTAGTTGATCGATGTCACTGATGCCGTAGTTGATTGATGATGTAGTTGATTGATGCTGTAGTTGATTGATGCTGTAGTTGATTGATGCCGTAGTTGATTGATGCCGTAGTTGATCGATGTCACTGATTCCTTAGTTGATCGATGTCACTGATGCCGTAGTTGATTGATGCTGTAGTTGATCGATGTTTCTGATGCCGTAGTTGATTGATGCTGTAGTTGATCGATGTCACTGATTCCTTAGATGATCGATGTCACTGATTTCTTAGTTGATCGATGTCACTGATGCGGTAGTTGATTGATGCTGTAGTTGATCGATGTCACTGATTTCTTAGTTGATCGATGTCAATGATTCCGTAGTTGATCGATGTCACTGATTCCTTAGTTGATCGATGTCACTGATGCGGTAGTTGATTGATACTGTAGTTGATCGATGTCACTGATTCCTTAGATGATCGATGTCACTGATTTCTTAGTTGATCGATGTCACTGATGCGGTAGTTGATTGATGCTGTAGTTGATCGTTGTCACTGATTTCTTAGTTGATCGATGTCAATGATTCCGTAGTTGATCGATGTCACTGATTTCTTAATTGATTGATGTCACTGATTCCTTAGTTGATTGATGTCACTGATTCCTTAGTTGATCGATGTCACTGATTTCTTAGTTGATCGATGTCACTGATGCGGTAGTTGATTGATGCTGTAGTTGATCGATGCCACTGATTTCTTAGTTGATTGATGCTGTAGTTGATCGATGTCACTGATTCCGTAGTTGATTGATGCTGTAGTTGATCGATGTCACTGATGCCGTAGTTGATTGATACTGTAGTTGATCGATGTCACTGATGCCGTAGTTGATTGATGCTGTAGGTGATCGATGTCACTGATTCCGTAGTTGATTGATACTGTAGTTGATCGATGTCACTGATGCCGTAGTTGATTGATGCTGTAGTTGATCGATGTCACTGATTCCTTAGTTGATTGATGTCACTGATTCCGTAGTTGATTGATACTGTAGTTGATCGATGTCACTGATGCCGTAGTTGATTGATACTGTAGTTGATCGATGTCACTGATGCGGTAGTTGATTGATGCTGTAGTTGATCGATGTCACTGATTCCTTAGTTGATCAATGTCACTGATTCCTTAGTTGATTGATGTCACTGATTCCGTAGTTGATTGATACTGTAGTTGATCGATATCACTGATTCCTTAGTTGATCAATGTCACTGATTCCTTAGTTGATTGATGCTGTAGTTGATCGATGTCACTGATTCCTTAGTTGATTGATACTGTAGTTGATCGATGTCACTGATTCCTTAGTTGATCAATGTCACTGATTCCGTAGTTGATTGATGCTGTAGTTGATCGATGTCACTGATGCTGTAGTTGATTGATGCCGTAGTTGATTGATGCTGTAGTTGATAGATGTCAATGATGCTGTAGTCGATAACAAAATCTCTAAAACTATTATTGTATTTGGCATACTACGCGCACATATGTGGGAACGATAGGGCATTAGCCTTGTCACAAGATTAAAAGTATATTGTGCCATTGTGATTATTACCTTGTTATACGCTTGTGAGACTTGGAGTGTACAGCAGACACGCTCGAGTGCTAAATCATATTCACACAAGCTGTATCCGCACATTTTATACAGAAGTGCTTTAAAGAGGAAGAAAGACATGGACAGGTAAAGAAAGATGATGTACAACTTGGAACTGCGACATTTGGAAACATTGATATCAGGAAGTATTGACATCATACGAGACAGAACGCTGTGGACTGACCTATGACTAACTCCATAAAGCAGATACCATTAGAAAGTATTGGCTACATACAAGATAGAAAGCTGTGGACAGATGTTATAACGAATCCCATTCCTTGATGTTAGCAATCCGGGATTTTCTCTATTCCCATCTTCTCCTTCTACCCTCGACTGTTCATTGCAAAATAATTGCATAAAGTTAGTCGTGTCTCGTTACATGTCCAATCCAAACAAGTTTACGCCGTATCACCACTGTTAAACGTGGTTCTTTATAATCTGCAAGTTTATTTATTTGCTGTAGGGGCGAATATATTTGTGTTATTTCCTATATAGCTAATTCTTACCAAACGTCTGTAGCATTTGTTCTCACAAACGATTGACAGTACACTAGACAAAAGGCTGCGGACAAACATGCTGATCAACGCCCTACTTTATGGACTATAATAAATTAATGGTTATATCTACAATTATATCTACCCATGAGACCAGGACAAATAAAACATAATTTTGCATGAACAAGCACATTATCTCTTGTTAAACTTACATTGATTTCCTTCTCCAGGCGAGATGATAACAGCTTGAGAGCTTTTGTCTCACCACCAAGATAGCGACAGTAAGGGCTAGATTGATATTCGGATTCTGCTTGTACTCCTAAAGTATAATGAAGCTTAGATTTAACAATGTTATTGGTAATTAGTTATAAACTAAGGAACTGATGGTAACGGAAAAATAAATTCGGTAAATCGTCATTATTGCCATCATTTGCAGTAGAGAATTGGCTGTAACGGACCTCGAACATCATCTGACCCTTGTCGTGGTGATGCATTCTGATAGATTTGTTATGTTCATCTCATTATGTTTCCCTCACTTTATACATTTCTATCTCTGTCGCGTCGTAAATTAAAGCTACATTCAAGCAATGTCTTCAACAATGAGTCATGTCTTTTAATATGTCTAATGTATTTTATTTTATTTTTATTTCTTTTAATAGTTATTTTTTCATACGCAATGCTTTAAGAATTTCTTTGGTTTTTTTTTCTTCCCATAAAATTCTCTCAATTTTTATATACGAGTGTATTATCCATGTTTCTGAGCCACCAATTAATGTTACAATAACCAAAATGTCAGAGAACGTCCGACAAAGTGAATAGTACCGCAGTAACCAAACAAATAACGAAATATACTATACAATGTACGAAGGTTACTTTTAAAGCCGAACTATGAATGTAAAAATAAATAAATATCAATAAACAAAAAAAAAAAAAAAAAACAATGACAATTTTTTTAATACGTTACGGTTCAACTGGGACCTTTTTACAAGAAACATATAATCATGAAACACGAAATATCAAAATATAAATGATATTATATGGAGATGTCTTTCTTACAGCGAGACACACCAAATAATCAAAGAAATAAGGAAAGAAAGAATAAATTGCCAAGTAGTTATAGTAGCATGTCTTATTGACGACATAGTTTTCAACCCGTTTTTATAGGGATGTGGTAATTTTCTAAGAAATATTTTACGTTCAGTAGACTAGCATTGCTCGTTAAAGGGTCCGGGTGCAGATGTTTATTTGATCTTGTAACTTGACCGTCTCAGACGCACACTGTGTCTTTCTGCCACAGAACTAGAGATGAAATAAATGTACGTGATTTCATAATGTTGAGCGTAGCTATAAAAAATACGTCAATGAAATCACATACACTGAGAGTATAACACATGCTCTCAATGAAATAACATAGCGTGAGAGTATAACACATGTCTACGTCAATGAAATCACATAACGTGAGAGTATAACACATGTTTGCATCAATGAAATCGCGTAGCGTGAGAGTATAACACATGTCTACGTCAATGAAATCGCGTATCGTGAGAGTATAACACATGTCTGCGTCAATGAAATCGCGTATCGTGAGAGTATAACACATGTCTGCGTCAATGAAATCACATAGATAGAGAGTATAACATATGTCTAAGTAAAAGAAATTTCATAGAACATTTGGATGACGAAAAGTAAAGACCTTAAAACCCAATCTTCTTACAGGAAGCTGCTGTTATGTAGGCATATTTCCAACTGAACGTGACAATCACAATTAACGCTTAAACATCACTGTCAGATTTCTCATCGCAAGCCACGGAGCCATCAGTGAATGCAATCACGCTATCACGCTATAAAATGTAAAACGTAGCATTTTTACATTATAATAATGTAACCTTTGTATCACTTAGAAATGTTTGTTTGCGTTCGCTCTCGTTTAATCATCACGAATTTCGTGTGATTTCCGTTAGGGAGCATGAAGTACGTTGTGCTACCGTTAAATTTACGCCATGTAGACATAGCACGTCCGATTTCGGCACGAAACTTAGAAATAAACTTTGTTAAATAAAAAGTACTTATGGTGAGTTCTGCTTCTTTCAACCGCAGACATTAGTCCAATTTGGTTATATACTAATTTTTAATCATTTAAAAATTGTCAATGACGCTGTTCTGGAATTCCGTTATCATGTCATATGGAGTATACAAATTTATATTTTATTCAGAAATAAGTGTAGTATGAATTTAAATTATATGCTATGCCATGCTTTAATTCAATCTATAAAAAAAACAATCAATTGACAATTGATTACTAAAAAAATTCAATTCAAAGATTACAACACAAACTACTAAAAATGTACGATCGGCGCATATTACTTCAAAACTGTGGGCGCGGCAGACATGCTATATGTGATTGAACCATGCTTACCCATTGACTCAAGAGATGGAAGGCCATATTTTTCGTTATGATTCTCACTGACTGGTAGAGAAATGCTGCTAAATTCTGGATCTTTTACTGGTAAAGGAGGTTGCCCTACAATCTCTGTCACCTGGCAGAACATTGCATACGTCAAAGGCGGAGATCCACCATTCTCCTTAATAATTCTGTGGATAATAATATTAAAACATGTACAATATTAGGCTGTGGGAACCATACCAGTGGAAATGGATAGAAGGTTTTAAGTTTCACCCACACCCCCTCCAAACCCTTTCATCTTTATCAAGTTCCGTCTCCGCAAGAGACCTATAACATCTTCAGGATCTTGTTGGGCACTTTATTAGACTGTAACCTGATCATCTCGTGATAGTTCATAACCGTTTGTATCTCTGCCTTCCTCTTGCTCCTCTCCCCTCAGTAATAGTGGACAAGCCTATGCCTAATGAACTCACAGAATATGTGTTTGAAGTGGTAACATTTCTTTTCTCGAGTATGCCAACAAAGATCAAAAGATTTCATTTATTTATAAAAGCTGCACATGATGTACAAATATAAAATATATATTTATTGGGCATAATATAACAATTGACCAAATAGAACAGCATATGTAAAAAATGGCATTAATGTTTTAGACCATTAATCAGATAATTACATTTGTTTGAGGGAAAAGTTAGTGAAACGTGCTATAGAAAGAGTTGTTTTCTTCCTGAGCTTGTGATTTTGACTCGGCGATGTATTCACAGTATCTTGCTAGAGCACGCTTCACTAGCTTTGCCCTCAAGCAAATGTAATTATCTAATTAAACATCTAACGTATTAATCCCAATTTTTGCATATGATGTTATATTTAGTTAGACTCAACAAATAAAGGCTCTATGCTTTATATTTGTGTATCATGTCAAGTTTTTATACACAAAACAAATCCTTTGATCTTTGTCGGCATACTAATTATTCTGTACCGAGAAAAGAAATTTTACCACTTAAGACACATATTCTGTGAGTTGATTCGGCATATGTATTCTATTACAGCTAAGGCATAAAGTTCTCTTTATATCTTTGTTTCTTCAGAGCCGAATACGGTGCATAGGGCAAAAACCGACTCTCAAGTTTGAGAGATCTGATGTTTCTGTATTTCTGTTACTGTATGTGATGTGTATTTCTTGCACTTTGTTGAGACTCATATTTATACCCTCTTTGATGGTTATTATGCGAAGTCTCTCTTGGTCTTTTTCTTTTGCCACCTGGTAATCATTTTAGTCTTTGTTACTGGGTTTGAAATAGAATAATATAGTTTTCATCGAAAAGCTTCATTGCAGAAATAGTTAAACATATTATTTATGTTCTGCTCTAATGTCATAAAGTTTACTCGCAGTCATTGTTTTCTACTAACTACAAACTTTATGTTGAAACACATATGACGGAAAAATTGAACGTAACACTGGATCTTGTGTTCAAGAGTAAAAATAGTGATATTTCACGCGCTTAAATCCTACCAATTGCTTAGAAACCCAATTATGTAAATTACTACTTAAAATTGACTGTAAAACATCTAAAAAAATGTGTGTGTGAGATGTATAAGTAGATTTTAAAAAAATCTATATCGCATATGAACGAAAATTGAAACCAATGACTGCATTTTAATGAAAAAATTTAAACCATATGGTCTATATTATTTCAAAACCTACAGAAAATTTCAATTATATGCGTTATATATTTGCTGAGATACATCATTTTAAAGTTGAGCAAAGCTGATGAAACGTGTTATAGTTGAACATTCTAGACAAAACTGGTTGATAATAAAGTACAATTTGTGACTATCGTGTCGTTCAAGTTGTCAATCTTGTGTGGGTGTTTTGTTTCCATGAACAAGTAGATTTTTGTATGATTTTGGTATATTACACCCGAAGAACAGATTTGAAATTTCCAGGGATTAAAAAAAGTAGGGGAATATGGCGTACACATGACCGTCTGTAATAGAAGATCTCCGCAATAATTAATGAGGACTTCATTCGTTATGGTTTTTTTTTCTACTATTGTCAGGCAATAATTGTTGCTGGTCACTATTTATATACTTGGAATCGCATTCCAAAAATAGCCAAGGCGACTATCCCGACCCCCCTTATATAAATTGTGACAACAGAAACAATAACAATAATAAAAAATGTAACCAATGAAGTCCTAATTAATTATGTGCAGAGGTCTTCTATACTCCTAATGGTCATGGACGCAGCCCTGCGTATCACCCTAGAAAGGCACTGTATATATGTATGACACTGGATATATACCACCTTGCTTACTCCAATCAATTTTCATATACATTTATATCATAGATGTTAACTATGTCCTGGTCTTTGTAACTTACAAGTGGGGATCCCAAAGTGTATGACTAACTCGTTCAATCCATTCTACGTCTCGTTTATCACATAGTTCCTTAACTTCATTATCCCTCGTCTGCCAAATAGGTTCAGGGTCTTGTTCGAACGTTACACGTGTAACTCCCCATTCCTGAAAATGTAAAAGAAATAAATACAAAATCATTGCAATTAAGTCAATTATATAAGCATATCATCGCTGAAAGGTTATTAAATTTCGAATGTCCCTTAAAAATATAAACATAAAAAGTTGCATAAACACATAGGTCTATGAACACGCATACGCTCACACCACACACAAATATTACAACGATTTCAGATACATAAAAGTAATACCATATTGTTTTGTATCGAACGTATCTATTATTGAGAGGAACAAGATGTGATACACCTTAAGGAATTGTTCATCAGCCATTAGCTTTGTTGAGTCGCGTATGTCATGAATTGCTGCGGAAAGCTTTCAAGTGTTATTTTGCTTGTTAATTCTAAAAAAAATAGTATTACAAGCGGTGTCCTTTTAATCCCTTCTTGGTTTTGTTAATGCGGCACTCTACACTTTTTCGGATATCATCTGATATTTTTTTGTTTGGTTATTTATATTATGTCTTTCTTTTTCCACCAATAAATAGTTTATGGTTATTTTACTTCATTTGTTTTATTATTTCTTTTATAAAAGCAATTTAGTCGGAACATTTATTTAGTCTGATTGGATTTTTAAAATTGTAATGTACATCATTTCAAAACATATAGTGATATACAAGAGAGATCAGAGAAGACTAGCGAACCAATAAAGTGGGTGTCGCCATAAGCAAAGGGATACTTGTGTGAAAGTAGAAATTACTTGAATGATGCGCATGCTGCTTGAGAATTGTAAATATTAAAATGAACACAAAATAAGTATAAGTGTTACCAAAATAAGCTATAAAATAACCTAACAACGAGACGCAGTGGTAGTTGACGTTTCGATTAAAAAACCTTCATCGGGACAAACAAAGGACAACAGTAATCAAATCTTACATAGAGACACACATGGTAGTGATATGAAGGAAAAGAGAGAGAAGAAGGACATTAGTGAGGAGATGATGAAGGAAGAAAAGATAGGACAGCATGACAGGGAAAAAGAGAGTGTGAGAGGAAGATGAAAATGATAAGTAAGTGCACAGAATTGTAAGTGCACTAGCATTTGCAGCATTTGTTAGATCGACACATAGACATAACGGTTATAAAGTCAGAGGCAGACCATGTAAAAGATATATCACAGAAATCAAAGAAGCCACAGGAACAAGCTTACAAACAGCACACAAGAAGGCCATTTCCTGAGAACTCTTCCACCCCTGAGGCCGCAAGGCAAACAAGGACAACAGCGTATAGATAGTTAGATCGAACAATACATAAAATTACAAAATCAAAATGATAACCTCAAAAAGTCTGCAGAATATATCCACTGGTTTACCATGAAATACGTGAAGACGACATCCAAATGACTTAAGGTTGTTGTCAAGATCTTGAAGTGTCTCCATCAGGAACTGCATTCTAGGAAACGCTGCTGTGGAGATTCCTGGAAAACGGTAGAAGAAAGCAGGCGTTATATGTCGGTTATTAAATGTCTGGGTGGCATGAGAATCGTTACGTAGTCAGCCATGACGGTTCTTCCTTCACAGCTATTATCTCTATGGTAAGACTGTTCGTGGTTGTAGTAATGACACTGTTGGATTCTTTAACGGTTTTCGCACCGCACAGTCAAGAAAAAGCCCAAGAGCATCGATGATGACGAATGACTGATCCATCAGAGTAGGGTATTACATCATCCTCTGTAGTGTTGTCCACTAGCTCTCTGACTTCTGTATATACCGCCACCGGATGATTATCCCTGGAAAGTCTGTCTATTGACCACAAACAAGGTACTACGTAGTGCCACCAGAGTGGGTATCCACTCCCTCACACCCCCCCCCCAGTATCAATGTAATTAGTGTTACGCACTTTTCCAGTGATATCATCTGATTGTCCCAACCATTATCTGCGTCTCTTAAGCATGGAGTCTTTCACCTTATTGGGATCTGGATGTAATGGATGAAGTGTATCGGCACTGATTGTAAGATATGTCTGAGATTGTCACTTCTTGATTCTGTCAGCTCATTATCAGGTGACATATTCTTTCCAGAACGTAGTCTTCCCTATGGATATCTTTATTTCTCCGAGATTTTGAGCAAATTGTCCTATATATTTTATTGACATGAGTGACACTGAGATCATTACACAGGACTATTTAGGAGAAGGATGTGGTGAATATTCTACGGATGTTCTTGGCTATTTTTTTTATATCAACCAACCCTTTCTGTGACGTCGTAGTTAATACTTTTTAACCCTAGGTGTCTGTTATGTAGTCCTAGATTCTAAAGTGTTCCGTCCTAACATCATGTTTCATTTTTAAAAAAAAATTTCATGCTTTACATAGTACACATACTATACCTGCAACTGTGCCATCAAAAATGAAAATTGCATAAAACTCCTGGCAATCCTTTAAACCGTCCAGCAAAGCTGGGTTGTCATGGAGACGCAAACCATGTCTGAACCAGTGTACAGTAACGTGTTTTGTGAACACCTTATCCTCCACCATCGAGTTGTCCATCGTTTCTGAATGGTAATTATTCTTGTAAAGTTAATACTCTTCTGAAAAATATGCAAAATAACACATACCATTATAAGAATAATTACGATTCTGTTTTAGATTGTTTTAATCAACAAAAACTGTGAGCATGCAACTCTCTTTCTATGTGCAAATGTCTTTCCTCCGATAAACTGGCTACGTCGTCCGCATGCCAGACACGCGCCTTCCAATAAGATTGTTCTTATAATCATAACTGTGCGATGGTAAAAGTTCAAGAGGAGGGCAGAAAAAACGCTTCAATCATTTCTTAAAGAATTCCTTCAAACAATGTAGCATTGATCCTAGCCTCTGTGAAACTACAGCTCTTGATCGCTCACCCTGGCAAACTCAGATCACCGCTGGCATCACAAAATTTGAAAAAGAAAGAACACTGCGAGCAATCTAAAAGAGAAAGAAATGGAAGGAAAGATCTAAAAACTCTCCTACTCGTGACAATCTGCACTCATGCACGCTCTACAATAGATCTTTCCTCTCACGAATCTGACTCCTCGAGCATCTACGAACTCACAAACATATACCAAAATAGACAAACACCAACGATTTATTTCTTCATAATTTTTGGCCTCATATGTTTATTGTTTTTCATCTCATGATCGTCTTCGCTTGCGAAAGAGGAACACCATCATCATGTGCAAAAAAGGGGGAGGGGGATGTTTCCAATATAGATATTTTTTTCCCAACAGTACTCTATATATCAGCGAAATGCAATGCTTTGAGAAAGAGTCTTCTACTCAAAGAACGAAGACATATACCCCATGTCACACACCAAACAATGAAAACGAAAGAGATACATTTTTTGAGGGTGTAAACGGATTAATAAATAACAGCAACAATGACCTATATATTTTGGAAGATTTTAATACATATCTTATGTAGAGGTATATAGAAGAATAGGGAGAACATCATGGAAAGAGAAGAAAACAAATAAAGAGGTGCTAAAGACACTTAATATGAAGAAAGAACTACTAAGAGAAATAAAGATCAGGCAAATAAAATACTTTTGACACATTAAAAGACATGACACCCTATTGAAGACCTTACTTGAGGGTAAAGTCAAAGGGAAGTGAGCAAGAGGTAGGCAGAGATACACGTGGGAGAGTAACATTACACGATGGACAGGTTACAGTCTAGCAGAGTGCACCACCAAGACAAGAGACATGAGATGTTGGAGATACCTTTCAGCGAACCTTCGTTGCGGAGACGGCACTTGATGATGATGAATACATATCTTGGCGTAAATAGAGGAGGATTATAGGAATATAAATGACCTTTCGGCGACACAAGAAATATGATTAGCATCAACGGTTATAAACTAATAGATACATATTCAGCACAACCACTTTATAACGAATACCTTCTTTAAACATAGACAGTCACAAGTGTACACATGGTATAAATGGAACAGCTTGGAATACAAGAGTCAGATAGACTTTATACTCACAAAAAGACACAATAGGAGAAAAAATAATAGACGCACAAGTAATATCTAACACTGGCCATAAGACAGTAATAATAACGGTAAAAATAAACAGAGCGAAAAATAACAATCATAAGAAAGGCACAAAGCACCAAGGGCAACTAGATATACCGAAATTGGAACTAAACATGCGCGAAAAATATATCCAGGATGTTAACCAAGAATTACCAGGAAACACCCAGCACATAGACCAAGAATAGAAATATTTCAAAAATTCCATCATACAAACAGCAGGAAATATATACGGACATAAAAACCATAAAGGTACGAAACCAAAAGATAACAATTTGGTGGACAGAAAAAGTAAAGAACGCAACGAAAGATAAAAATACAAAAAATACAAGAAATCGGCAACAAGTAAAACGCCTGAAGATTACTTAGAATACAAGAAAGCAAAGAATAACAACGAGAAAATAATCAAATCTGCAAAAATTAAGTCATGACAAGAATATGGAAAAATTCTTAACAAGGATAGACATAACGCACCAAAGATGTTCTACAAGAAAGTATACAACATGAGAAGTAAAAAAAAAAGACACGAACGAACAGAAATAATCAACGATGAACACGATAACGTACTAAATAGGCCGCAAGAAATCATGGAAAGATGGAACAAAAATACTTCAATCCACTGTTAAACTTAAAAGGAAGTAGAAATGATTACAACAAGAAATATAATAGATGAAGACCTAAAACCATGCATCTTGACTTCCGAAATGGAAGACGTAGTTAAACATGCACCAAATAACAAGGCACCAGGAATAGACAGAATTCCTATACAACTGATAAAAATGCTAACAGTGACAGGTATAAAATGGCTACACAGACTGTTCAATGTGATAAGAAAGACACCACGGTAATGTAATACAGCGGTGATTGTTTTTATCTGGAAGAAAAAAGGCAGTAAGTGGGGCTGTACTAAGAATAGAGGAACATCACTCTTAATGCACATAGGAAAAATCTTTAGCAAGATACTAGAGAGAAGGATGCGCGCATATATAGCAACTCACTACACTTTTTTAATTAAACTATCGGATAAGCCTATGATAAACTTTCTATCTGATAATCCTATGTCAGAGTATATGCGCCAATAGTCAATGCCTAGTAAGAACGAGCACAGGTGCATCAGATTATTTTCAAATTCACTCTGGAGTGAGACAGGGATGTGTAATATCCCCCATTTTGTTCATAACATACATAGATCACAGCTGCAAAGTAGCAAAGATAACGGAAGAAAACAAAACCTATTTGTAGACGACCAAGCACTAGTAGCATCATCAGAAGAGCAATCACGAGGACAAATAGACAGACTACATTAAACATGTCAAGCATGTCAAGCATGTCAAACCTTTAAAATGAAGATAAATATAGAATAGACCGAAGTAATGAAGATAGGAAAAACAGTAAGAAGCACCAATAGATATATATTGGAAACAACAGACTTAAACAAGTGGCAAAATTCACATGTCTAGGAAACAATATAACAACAGACGGCAAGAACAGCAAAGAAATACACAATAGATGTAATAAATTATCCCAAGCCCTATGGCAAATTACACCAATCTTCAGGAACAAAAATATAAATACCAAAAATAAAATTGAAAACGATTATGCCAAAGCTGTGCTACCAATGCCAAACATGGACAACGACAGCACATGACAAATGTAGACTTGTTATGGCAGCTGATATGGCATGCTTACGTATAATCATAAAAATATCTATAATAGAGAGTGAGGAGTGAGGGCATTAGACAAAGAAACAGTATCAGTATAAATATTGACAAGATTTGAAGGCATCAGTATTAATGTTGTGAACATTTGATGGTAACAGTATAAATGTTGGCAACATTTGATGGTATAAGTATCTGGACTTATATATGTCCAGATACTTATATATATATATATATATATATATATATATATATATATATATATATATATATATATATATATATATATATATATATATATATATATATATATATATATATATATACATATATATACATGTATATATATATATATATATATATATAGAGAGAGAGAGAGAGAGAGAGAGAGAGACAAATATAGCAAGTCAATATTAAATTGTTAATTAAACATAAACAAATATTTCAGATATATTGGCATTAATTACTGCTTATTTATTGAATCAACAAGTTCACTTTTGGGATGTCCTTTGAACGCTGAAGTGAAAATAAAATGTCTTATGTTTGTGCTCTCTCTATGTTGTTCTGATTTCGTTTGTCTCCTACTGAAATGATGTGTCCAATATAAATAATGTCACCGGTGTGAGCAAACCAGGTTACATGAAATACTAATTGACTGATATTCAGTCTCGGTCCTGGGAGTCGTAGGCCTATATCACGAACACTAAGCACATTCTGCGCATTCTGGTCTTGAAAATCAATAAATTGTTTCTTGTGCTATATTTGTCCGACCATTGTTCCTGGTAGCAAAAAGTGAGAGAAATGACAATAAAACTATTTTAAGTTTGCGGTGTTAAAGTATTAATGGCAGGTGGTAACTCACAATAGAGATGTGTCTGAATAGCTGAACTGAAGTAATGGTAATATTACAGAATAAATGTCCTCCAGAATACAACCTCAAAGTAAATGGATAAGTCTGAAGCAAATCAACTTATTCAAATATGTGGGTACTTTAATTACATCAGATGGAAAGTGTATTGGTTGGTTATTGATCAAGCGGTCCATGAGCTTATGCCCTTTGACCCACTGCCATTAAAATGTCATTATATTTCTGGGAAGTGCGGAACGTGTATTAAAGAAACCAAATGTAGATTTTTTTTTAGAAATGTAGAACCAAATTTCATAGGCAAAGGCAACATTTCATACTGAATATCATATATTGAGGTGAGAGAGTTATTAAAAGTTGTATAGACTAAATTGTGATGTGTGGACGTTAATCTTGGACAATAAGCAGAATAGTGAAAAATAATATAGAGGTATCAGAGATGTAGTTTTACATAGAAGAATGGTAATGGTAAAATAATCTATTTAGTTATGAGCCCGTAGATTTGCAGGACAGAAGGTAGCAATCCGGCTCTGTGGTGGGATGGTACAGAGCGCATCTGTGACGGCCAAGGTACCGAGTTCGACCATCGCCACAGGCAAATGTGCAACTAGACCGTTCAGAAAGCAATGGCAAACTACTGAATGTATTTATATTGCCTAGAAAATAACTACAGCCAAAAAATTATGGGTTGATGGCTACGTCTTGAATAGATACGCTACCAATTTTTTTAGGTAGCTCTTAACAGCACATGGTCTTTCTGACAAAAGCACTGGTCCCTCTAAGTTGTGTAACTGAATCGACATCCGGACGCATATGAGGTTGTCTCAAAGACATGGTTGTGTTAGGGGGTTTATGAATGTATGTTTAGCCCCTGAAGTGAGATACTCTTTTGGGCCAGGATTACTACGCCCTGCCAGGAGCACATCATACACTTATGGGCCAGCTATCTCATAATTCTTGAAAAATGTTGAACAGTCATGGGGACAGTATGCATCATTGACTTACTCCACTCTATACTTAAAACCACTCTGAGAGTTCGCCCTCTAACTTCACTGCATGTCTTTTGATCTTTAAAGCTCTTCTATAAGATGAGTCAGATATCTAGGGAACCCCATTTTTCTGGTGTTGACGCAATCGAACGTTTTTGAGTAGTCTATAAAGTACATGCGCAAGTCAGTTGAGAATTCCCTAAACCTTTCTATAAAAAGCCTCATGTTAAGGATCAGATCTCTTGTTACTCTTCCCGAACTGAAACAGGCCTGTGTTTGAACTCCGTGCATGATGCAAAACGTCGCCAATAAATATAAAATGGGCCGCTCCAGAGTATATAAGTGCATCTGGTATAAACGATTAATAGGAAATTACGTACACGGTACGACACCTCACTTTCATCTAGTGCTAATAACACAACTGCACACAGGGTACACACATCTACAATAAATGGTTAGTAAGCAACTTTATGCAGGGTATAACACAATGTCTGCAATGCGATATTAAATAGGCAGTCTCATGCAGGGTACAACACAATACCCACAATACGATATTAAATAGGCAGTCTCATGCAGAGTACAACACAATACCTACAATACGATATTAAATAGGCAGTCCCATGCAGGGTACAACACAATACCTACAATACGATATTAAATAGGCAGCTGCATTCAGGGTACACCACAATACCTACAATACGATATTAAATAGGCAGTCCCATGCAGGGTACAACACAATACCTACAATACGATATTAAACAGGCAGCTGCATGCAGGGTACAACACAATATCTACAATGCGATATTAAACAGACTTCGATAAGAAAGAGATTTTACCTAAAATAAAAGGTCACTGATCCATTTTCGTATTTACTTCCATCTATCTTTTTTCTTTAAATTGTGGATGAACTTTTTTGTAAAAATTGCTAAGGGGGTTGGGACAGGGGGTGGGGTGTTTAATCCAGCTTTTGATTAAATTGCTGGTATTAAAAGTCATGTTTTGATTCCTTGGGGTGGGTTGAACATCCTTCTGCTTATCTACGGGTTTGGATCTAAGTCTGTTATTGTCACATCGTGGTTTTTTTATATCACAATGTGACCATATGATGGAGAACTGATTATCTAGTATTAAAATTGAGTGTGTGTGTGATTGTTGTGTTAAAAAAAGATCCATCATGTCCGGCGCCGTTAAAGATTAAATGAAACTAAATCATGCCAAATATACCGTCACTAGAAATGATCATTCTAAACTTCTGAGCGTTGTCGGATATTAATAACTTGTCCCATGAGGCCACTCTTATGTCAATTCTGTGAGATATAAATTGAAAGTTAATGATGTAACTCATTTTCACAAAAGTGTATCGATAATACAATATAAAGTGATATGCGAAATTTGAATTTGAATCCAATCTCTCAATTTGTGGTCGACTAGCGGAAATTCTTGCACCTGCATAATCAATAACAGGAGGTACAAATAACATTTTCGAACTATGATTGCTTGGTTTCAGCATCTGCAATCATTCTTAAAGTTGAGAAGTCTTAGATATTTTTTCAGTTACATGCAAAACATCTCTACCTATCTATGTAATATTATTATAGGTGGTTTGGAAACATTAAGGATGAGAATACGCTTTGCTGACGGACAGAGGAAGCGTGCTACGTGTTAAATGAGATGTCTAAGAAAAGCAGCAAACATAACTAATGTCCTAAGCAGGACCATGCCGTAGATTTTCTCAGTATGATGGAAGTCTTAAAATTGCCCCCCCCCCTTTCCACGCCTTTAAAAAAATCCCTTTAAATAGTTTTTCTTCGAAATTCCGCTCCCGACAATGTATTTTGATTGGTGCCGCCTTATGCAATCTCCTCTCTGCATCATAGCACTGGTCTTAAGAATATCATGGGAAAAAGACGAACCCAAACAGACGTCCGTAAAGACCTGAACATAGATATGCTCTATATAGTTTAATTAAATAAGTGTAGTGAGTTGTATTTTTAATGTTTAGCTATAGACCTATTAGAGACTTCAGAATTATGAGACTTGGGCCATATTCAGTCTCATGCATACGTCGAACGTAGAGGCCTATGTGTCTTCGCTTTTTTTTTCTGTTTTCGAAATATATTTTAGGTTCCAAAATTGTAATGCTATCGATCTATCTATCTATTCGCTAAACCCTTTATTGCCTTTCAGCGTAAGGGGTAGAAGTACTCTCTGGAGATGGCCCTCGTGTATATTGAGTATATTGTGGAATTTATCGCCTCTTTCATTTCGATGGTCCATAGTTTTCGAGGGGTAGGCCTCTAGGTCTACCTTCACTGTATCTGTGTAGCATCGCCTGTACTGTGGTATGCTGTCTGTTGGTAGTCTGCTGATGTGTGCAAACCATTTGATCTGTTGGCTCTTAATATAATTCAAGATTGGGGCGGTGCCGGCGGTTCTTTGTCTAATGTCCTCATTTCTCACCCTGTCTCATAACGATAATCTTAGAATTCTGCGTAAGCATGCCATTAGTTTACGTTTATCTTGTGCTGTCGTTGTCCATGTTTGGCTTTGGTAGCACAGCGTTGGTATAATAATTGTTTTGAATAGTGTTATTTTGGTGTTTAAATCTACATGTTTGTTTCTGAAGATTGGTGTTATTTGTCCCTGAGCTTGGTATGTTTTACTACATCTATTGTGTATTTCTAATGGTATCGATGACTGCAGATTTTTGTCGATGCAGGTCGAAGGCACGCTGTTGCTTATTTGATTTCAGTTTTAGAGGCGTCAACGAAAACCCAGTCTAGAGTACGCACGGACTCTTTTCATCTATTGCAAAACTATTGCCACAAGAAGCTAAATTAAAGGTGTCAATTAATACTAACATATGCATACGTTTGTCATTAAATAAGTTATCGGATGCAGTCGGCATAATAGTGGTATATAATCTTAATCAGTATTCATTCATTATAGGCCAGTTGAGTATATAGATACACTGAGTCGTATGATACAGTACTGTAGTTAGTAGCCAGCTGCTACTGAACTGTCAGTAGTAGGCCCTATTAATACATTATACACTTAAAATTAAATTAGTTCAGTATGTATAGAGACATAATCACTAAGTCAGTATTAATATAGGCCGATATCATTATTATACTGATTGTACCGCACTAGACTAACTCACTAACAGTACTGGTAGGCATGTAGTACATGATGTACAAATGAGGTACAATTGTAACAATAATAAATATTTTTTCAATTAATATTAGACTTAATCATACTGTTAAAGATTCGTGAATAGAAACTAGCATCACAGCGCATGGGGCACTCCCATAAGTGCTACACTCTCTGTTCCAGCAGCTATCCCAGTCCGTTCAGGTGTTGATTGTGTGATCTTCGGGACTTTCCAAAAAAATTACTTTGCCTTCCCTCCCCACTAGACATTCCAATTTCGGACATTTTCTGTATGTGTACGTTCTCAGCCTCATTGACATCATCTTCATCTTAAAATTCATTTAATTACTGCATTGATCACGTCTGTTTCATCTCTTCTCAACATTGTGCTGTCTATTGCCGAATTACCTGCCAATAAGTTGGCTTTCTCGTTTCCTCTGACCTCAGCATGACCAGAACAGAATATAATATTCATGTAATGCTCTGGACAATTGAGTTATCCATAAAACCCACCATTCCTTTCTCAGCATAAACTTGTCTATCTTGCGCAGCATACATTGAGAATCTTTGAGTATTACAGAGTGTGTTGATGTATCAGTTACTAACCAAAGTGCTGCTGTAACTCCCTCTATCTCCATCCTCATGTTCGATGTGACAGTGGAGTATGCAGAATATTTCTCAACCAACTTTACACCGTTTCTGTAGGCAACAAAACCCCAACCGCTTTTATTTGTATTTCTGTTAACTGAACCATCTATGTATATAATTATGTCTTGTGGTTTCAAGTGTAGCTGGATGAGTTCATGTACTGTAACCTGGGCCCTGACACATGTCCATTTCCTACATGCTTTATCTAATTGTATTATTACTTTAGTCTGTTATTTTTTTTCTTAATGTGTACCTCCACCCATTCACTGCCCTTTCCTATTTCTTCTAATTCACATACTCTTTGCAGTGTGTCTTCAGACTATGCCATACATGATCTGCCACCCTTGATTCAATTTCCCTTTGACTCATCTAGACGTTAATGTAATGGGTGATGGTTGTATTCTGTTACTTTAAGATACGACCTAACCTGCGCTACCTGAAGCTGCACTCTAATACTAGGGAGATCAAACAGAAATCTACTTTAAGATACGACCTAACCTGCGCTACCTGAAGCTGCACTCTAATGCTGGGGAGATCAAGCAGAAATCTCATTGCAGAGCCTAGTACACCCCAGTACTGCCCTTATTAACTCATTTTGGACTTTTTCCAATCTATCGACTTGTGACAGTGTTAGTAGGCCGAGGCCATATTCTATGACAGATAGCACCATCACTTACAGAAACAGTACCACCCAGTACTGCATGTCAAAAGTCACCATAACCTTGATAACACTGATCCCTCGTTTAGCCTTCTGATTCATATTTGTAATGTGTTTGTTGAATCAAAAGTTATCTCAAGATATTTAAGGTCCTGTTTTCTTTCAATGAATGAACCGAAGCAACTGACAGCCGGCAGTGTGTCTTGTATATGAAGTTTATGAAGATTTTCAGACTAAAGAGGTATCTGTAGTTGTAGAGATAGATCTAGAAGATGCGTACAATAGAGTTAATTACACTCTTCTTGTTGATATGTTAAGGGAACACGATATCCATTCCTGGATTATACTCTGGATATGAAAGGTGCTAATCTGTAGAAAAGTTGCTCTGAGGTGTGAATCCTGAATGTTTGAGATTGGAACAATATCACCTGGTCTGCCACAAGGATCTCCTTTGTCTCCGGTGACGTTTAATGTGTACACCTTGAAAGTAGCTCAATTGCAAAGCTCAAGCAATTGTAGAGTTCTAACATCCCAGGTATGCTGATGATATCCTACTATACAACATGGACAGGAACAGAACAGATTTTGACAGTGTTCAGTGACATTGTATACTAGATCAATTGATGATATGATGCAGAACATACAACGCTGTGATAAATCCTTTGAAAGCAAAAGTCATCTGATACTTCTTGAATAATAATATGGTCAATACTGTTAAAGATTTGCTCTACAGTGCTTCTGCTTGCTCTGGAGCCAGGTTGTTCTGCAATATTTCTTCTGACTTGTGCTTTGTAATAAACTTTATTATAAAAGGCACCAAAGATGTATCAACTCTACATCATGATGGTTTGCCACTCACTGTGCCCTTAAATTTTACAAGCTAAAACATGTCTCTGGGTGGCAGTCTCAGAGGAGGCGGTAAGCAGGGATTTGGACTTGGGTCAACTATGTCTAACTTGCTCAAGGTGTTCTGCTGCAAGTGAACTAGCCCTTGTGCCCTTTGTATTGAACTTATTCTCATCTGTTAATGGTTCTGTATAGTAGAGAAGTTGAATTAGGGTTAATTCATTCTCTCAGCCATGGTTTCATTCACCACCATTGTGAACACCTTATCCAAATCTGAACTTCTGCACAAATTTAAGAGCACCTGGGGACATTTGCTTTGTTCATGAGACATTCTTCTGGAAAATAATTAGAAGCTTGTTCTTGACCTGAACACTGTTTAAGTTACAATTTTTATCTCGTTTTCTCCATTCTAAATGCTTATGACGCTATCCTCTAGCTCCGTAGTGCCTTCTCATTGTACTCAATACATTACTCTTTCTTCTCTGGAGACACTCACTATTCTTGAGCTTGGGATGTAACATCTTGACAGTCAAGTCCAGACTCTGTTTTGTACTGCTGAGATAGTGCTTTTGCTGTGGGGGCTGAGAGTGCCATTCAGAGATCTTGTATGCCTTGTACAATAAAATCTCCTACTCAATCTGCACCACCTGGATATGATCCATACATCTTTAGCCAGATTTCTTTGCATGAGTCTCGAAACAGTAAGTTTCCATGGTGCATCACAAGGAGGTGCTTTTAGGATCTTGGTACGTCTAGGGCGCAAAAGTCATAGAGAATTGGCTTCATTGTACTCAGGTTACCCGATTGATACTCCATCCCTCTCAACAATGCCACCTGGTGAGAGTCCAACTAATAGCACATAACTTCATGGCATCAAACGATAATCCCAGCGGATCTCCAAAAATTAGCCCACAAAGTGAACTGCTTAATTACGTCAGGGAGATCCCTTGAAACATGTTATTGGAAGTTTCATTCCTAGTCATTCCATACACACTGCTGTATTAGATATGTCAGCATATGCAGAAATTTTACTTGTACATATGTGTCAACTGGTACGGATTTTCTATATTGATACCAGACTTTTTTTAAAGGGATATTTTGTGTTATATCTTTATTAATTGACAAATTTATTATTGTTTTTATAAGATGACAGCTATGCTTGTAGTTAGAGCCACATATAACTAACTATAAGGCATGAATGACCTGTGTGTTGTCAGGCCCAAAGAATAGCAACAAATTTACTTTCCATGCATGCCGTAAGACACAACCAAGGAGTTTATGGTGTGAAATTGGCTGTTACATCTTATACAGGGTCGGAGTGACACAGAAGCCATGCTGATGTCTGATATTTAATTCCGAAATGCTCAGATATCGCAGTAAAGCTGTAAACTATGACACAGCGCATTCCATTCTTAGAATTACATCCTCCTAATTTGCAGGAGTTTGATACTTTCTATGGGCTGTGGAAATTAAGGCCTTTTATAAAGGTTATACAAATAAATGTCTTTAAATATACTTATTTGTTTTACCTCTTCCTAAATATCAAGAAGACAGAAGTAATGGTTATTTCAAAGAAACAAAATAACACACCTTGCAAGATCATAGTGAATGATATAGTATTAAAACAGGTCCACCAATTCAAATGTCTAGGTACAATGATTACAGCAGATGGAAGAAGTTCAACAGAAATAAGATGCAGAATAGGACAGGCAAAAACAACATTCAGAAAAAGGAAGAGGTGAGAAAGAGGTGAGAAAGAGAGTTCTGCAGTGCTATATAACCCCTATACTAACATATGGGTGCGAGTCTTGGAAAATAAACAAAGTGGGAGATTGGAAGCAACAGAGATGTGGTTCTACAGATGAATTCTGAGAATACCATGGACTGCCAGAAAAACTAATGTAGAGGTGTTGAAAGAGTTAAATGCAAATGGACCTTAATCAACAATATAAGAAAAAGGCAATCTTCTTTTTTTGGCCACTTCATGAAACAGGCAGGTTTAGAGAACATAGTCACAACAGGCAAGATTAAAGGCACCAGAGACAGAGAGCGACAACGTGAGAAAATATTAGACAGTTTGACAACCTGGCACGGCAAAGAAACAACAACGACTTTGATACATAATACTGTGGACAGAGAGCTGTGGAGAGCCATGACCGCCTATGCCACCCGGCATGGCACCTGATGATGATGTTTTATGTTAAGTTTTTGTGGTAACGGAATAATCAATAAATATGAAACGTATAGGCCTACTCATCCATAATTCATGTGCTTTTATATTTTATTATCCATGAATGCACTTTTCCATAGTTCATGTGCTTTTATATTTTATTATACATGAATGCACTTTTCCATATTCCATCCATAATTCATTTACTTTTTAATTTTTACCCATGAATGCACTTTTTTGGCATAATAAATTCTGGTTCTTTCATTAGAATATGTCTGAAGGAGCTGAACATGGGGAATATCGCAGCCTGTTCCCTCCTATAGAACCTTATGATACAGGTTTCCTGAAAGTATCAGAATTGCACACACTTTATTATGAGCAATCAGGAAACCAGTCTGGAAATCCTGTAATATTTTTGTAAGTTTCGTTACTAATCTGTAATAGTCCAGTCAAATACTCATCATATCTTATATAATCTGCCTTGTAAAATACTTTTATAACAAAATAGATGCATAGTATAACCATGATCATCTACTATATAAGACCTATTGGCTAGTGGAAAATCAAGTATTCTTAATGACTCATTAGACTGTTCCTTCGATTGTCATTGGTATATGATTATACTTTATGTAACAGCCAATAAAAATCAAGGAAATAGTCAAATGAGTCACTCTAGAAGGGTTAACTTTCCATTAGCCAATTTGTTTTACGCTATAGACGGTCATGGGTTAACAATAACTATTGAAGTGTATCTTTTATTTTTAGTGTATTCAATTATTAGTGAAGTGTAAGGCAGCACTTATACACTTGTATTGCCAGTGTGGTATGAATGATTGACACATCTGCACTATATTGTCTATCCCCAGGTGGATGATGGTCATAATATCCACACTTGCCATTAAGCATAGGGATGGTGACTGTGAGGTTTAATTGTCTATCCAAAGCCAGATGTTTCACCTTGGTAACATTGAATCTGCATTTGTTCAGGGTTGTCTTGATGTTATCTATCCATCCTTTTCTAGGTCTACCTCTTGCCTTGTATCCATATCTTCTTATGTTATATGTTATTGTCAGTAGTTGAAATATGGTTCATTCTCATAAAGTGTCCAAATCATTTTATTTGTTGTTTCTCAATGTATTCTGTGCATGGTATTATACCAATTCCTCTCCTGATTTCATCATTTCTTATTTTGTCTAGTTTGGTCACTCTTGCTGCTTTTCTCAGGCATTTCATCTTACATGTTGCAAGCTTTCTCTGCTGAACTGCCCCCATGTCTGGCAGTGATAGTAGTATTGACATAAAAATGCTGTTTATCATCTGCCTCACTTTGAACCAGAATCACATTGAGTGAGTAGAATTTGTGAGACTGGCCCACTAACCTCTCTACCATCAAAGCTCACGAATGTAGGAGTATGTTATTATTATTAGTTATTCATTGCTTAGTCCTGATAAGTATTGGGCATTAATAGCAGCTTTATCTCTTAAGTCAAATGTGTCAGTCTATTAGCAGAAATAAAGTGGCAATGCTGTGCATTCTCTATTCCCTGGACTTCATTCTGCTGGAAATCTAGTAGGACCATTGTCTTGCTACAAAAGAGATTCAGTGAAAGTTTGTGAAACACACTCAAATTTTAAAAAAGATGAAAATTAATATCTTATGCAGAGGCATGTTTCATGTATTATATTTTATTTCATTCACATAAATACCTTATGTGCTGATCCAGGCCATTATATCTGACTAAGTCCACAGAATAGTGGTCATCTATAGCCATATTAATGAGAAAGACCAAAAGAAACTTTATGTAGAATTATTACAAAGGAACATTTCACCATCAGTATCAGAAACAATGAAGATCTAAAGCAAATTGCAATGAAACGAGAGACATGGAAATCTATGACATCCGCCCTATGTTACGTCTTTGGCCTTAGAGGAATAACTAACTAACTAAATAGCCATATTGCTGGTAGGCATCCATCAGTTGCAATATGTGGTTCAATACAAGGATAATTGCCTACATTCTTTTAAATATTATGTGCAGTTTCGTTCAGATTTCATGATGACACTGAACTCTGAATAAACAGTCACTAGGTCTACTTCCAGGTGCATAAATCTGCATGCTACACACGAGTGCCCCCCCTCCCACAGGTTATCCAAGGGAGGCGGTGGGCTCTCAGTGCATAGCACGCAGATCGATGCATCCGTGTACTAGCTGTACTAGCGACTAAAATTCATCTTTATCGATATTTTGTTTTGTAAATTATGTAGGGATTTGTTTTGTTAAAATTGTAGGCACTTCTCCTTGTATTGTACCCAATATGTTTACTATTTGTGTACATTTGAAATAAATTAGAGATATTAGCAGATTGACAAGAATCATTGCTTTCAACATTAAAATGATCAATACTTGCATGGTTTGGACATGTAAGCTGACATGATTCCCTGTCAATAACTATCCTGCAAGGAACAGTTGAAGAAGAAAGAGGCAGTGTAGAAAAAAGAAAATCATGGGATGGGCAGATATCAAATACTGGAGTTGTCAAGATTTTCTACATCTATCCACATCGCTGGAGATATAAATCGTTGGAGGACTCTGTGTTAATACATCCAATGCAGTACTACACTGACCGTTTATGAATGAATCAAAATCATTAGACTTCAAGCAAACCCTTATATGCTCAGTTTCCCCAACAGATGTTGAAACATACTCATGCTGATGACTCTCTTTCTTTATTATGTTAGTGTGATTATATTTCTATATCCATATTTGGTTACTTCTTCGCATCACGATTAGTCTTTTAATTTAAATATAGAGACCTATGTAAATTAAATATTAAGGATGATGAAACACTTTGTTTGTTTAACATTTTTCTCTCTCTGTTAACTTAATAATATGTCATCTTTGGTTTTTTTAATATTCAGACATGGTGGACCAGGGGGTGGCACGTCATCAAGTGATCGTTGTTATTTCGATCCTACAGTTTATCGTATTATTTTGTTCGATCAGAGAGGTAGTGGAAAATCAACACCTGCGGCAGAGTTGAGGGTAATTGTTTAAGTTTTATAATATATCTATAGCTTTCTTCAATAGTGAAAGATGTTGGAATAGTATCCTATACAGGATGCGATGATCAGCCCAAATATTTTTTGGCTGTAGCTATTAGGCAATGCAGTGGAATTCCATTTTAAAAATGTGCTCCAAACTGATGGAATATTTATGTAATAACAAAAATTCACTATATACAGCACACACAATAAAGTATAAATATCATTGGGGATTTTGAAGTGTTGTTAAATAGGAAAATTTGTTATAAGAGTATGCGCTATCGAGGGATTCAACTGTATTTATGTTTAATAAGTTGATATTGTTTTCTGAATGGTCCAAATGCACAACTGTCAACAGTGGAAATTGAACCAGGTTCCTTAATAGTCCTAGATGCATTCTGTGCCACTCCTTCACAAGAGCTAGACTCGGTAGTGAAACACTACTAAACAAATTACCAATGTTATCTGTTTTCATCACCCTTTAGTATATCTTGAAGTCACTATAGAAATGGACGTTGCATTTTTAATGACCTGCTGGAGATAAAGTAAGCAAGAACAATATTACCATAAAGAGTAATTAAAACCAATAAAAAATGTAACTACAACTTAAATATATATTGAAACGCTACATTTATCTGATTTAGCAGAGTTAATAAAAAGTAATACTGCTGTAAAACTGTATGAAAATAGTACTTTGTAGAACACAGGTAAAGTAGTCTTACTGGATGATGAATAACACACTATCACTGTCGGGTGGATGATGACTAACACACTATCACTGTCGGGTGGATGATGACTAACACACTATCACTGCCGGGTGGATGATGACTAACACACTATCACTGCCGGGTGGATGATGACTAACACACTATCACTGTCGGGTGGATGATGACTAACACACTATCACTGTCGGGTAGATGATGAATAACACACTATCACTGCCGACAGGGATAGTGTGTTAGCCATCGTCCAGTAAGACTACATTACCTGTGTTCTACATAAGCACTATTAGCAGAGTTAAGAGATTAATAGTCTATATTAATGCAGCTCTGCATAACATTATAAGACTGTTCACAGCTAAAACATTTGTAGATTAGGATTGCAGTAAACTTGCTGTTAAAAACAAATATCAAAACAGTATTGGAGCAGAAATATGCAGTTTGACAACAATTAGTGTTGAATAATGCATCAGATTGTGTTTTCATGACAGTTATATCTGTTAGGTGGCGTATGGCATCATGTTAACCAATGTGATGTTGTTACACTCATTTAGTAGCAAAAAGTAATAGCACATGACATCATGTTAACCGGCTATTATCCTGATTTAGTAACAAAGAATGATGTATATACACTCAAAGCCAGTCATAACAATACTCATCAAGGTGGAAATTCATGCTTTAAATGACTTTTGACACCAGCATATGAATGTGGTGTTTGACCATTTGTTTTATAGCTGTTTGTGACCACTCCATTAACTTGGAATGGATCTTAAGCTTTTCAACATCTACCATATCATCAGTTTGCAAAATGTGTGTTGCAATATTACTGGAGAAGGAAGTAACTAGAAAAGTAACTTCATGTATGTACAATGGAATCCCTCTATAGCTCATACGTTTAGAATAAATTTCCCTATTTAACAACACTTTTCAATGCCTGTGGGGCAACCATGGCCAGGACCTCTAGTTTTTGGTAGAAAGAATAGGGCCAATATCTTCTTTCCAGGCGTGTCATAGGAGGTGACTAAGAAAAGTTGGGGGATGAGCTGACAACCTGTTACCTGGGAAAAGTCATTGTTACTGCATGTCTTGCCTCAATTTCGTACTTTTGCCTTCTATCAAACAGTCCCAATGGATGATGGAGAGATGCAGTCCAGTGAACATTGCACCTTTATTCTTTTGTGGCAGACTGCTAGGTGGTGGGAAATACCTGGTGTGTCATCACTGCAGATAGGTCAGCGGATCTGATGGAAGAATGATGAACTAGTTAGCCCAGATTTAGGCTATATGTTGCATTCCTGGGAGGAATTTGTGATCCTTGGATACTAACATACTGGAATGCCTCCCTTCAGGAACTAAACATGCATTCAATACCCCCCCCCCCTCCTTTCCCAACATAACTCTCCACTTTGTTGGATATCCTTTGTCACTTTGCTTATTTTTTAATTTTATTCTTTATTTTAATGATTAAAAATACTGTAATGTACTTATACAGCTATATAGTGGATTTCTATTAATACATAAATATTTTTTCGGTCCAGACCAAGTTCTAATAATGTAATTTTACTGTATGTATATGATTGTTCTGATACAATAGTTTATCTTCTTTAACTAATACTTCTAATTTGTTGATACATTAATTTTTGCTGTCTTGCAAATACAGGAAAATACAACGTGGCACTTAGTAGAGGACATTGAAACTCTGCGGAAACAACTAGGAATAGAAAAATGGGTGGTGTTTGGTG
This sequence comes from Meghimatium bilineatum, assembly GCA_034231615.1. Classification (NCBI taxonomy): domain Eukaryota; kingdom Metazoa; phylum Mollusca; class Gastropoda; order Stylommatophora; family Philomycidae; genus Meghimatium; species Meghimatium bilineatum. The sequence goes on along the minus strand of CM067298.1, from coordinate 16,689,426 downwards.
GGAGCTGGGGCTCAGCATTGTCACTGTCATATGCAGAGAGTTATCCTAACAGAGTGAAAGCCCTTGTCCTTAGAGGAATATTTACTTTGCGAAGGTAATATATTTTGAAACATTTAATATTTATTTTTCAGTGGAAGGAAATTTTGATTGAAAGATAAATCAAACAATTGAAAGATGGTCAATGGAGCGTGTAATAATATTATCAAAAGACATTAGGTGATCTGTTGGTAGAACCACTTGTGTAAATTTTTTCCTTTCATTCACTTAATAAAGTAACAAAGGATAATGGCACATGACACCATGTTAACCAGCTATGATGGCTATATCCTGATTATCTATATGTGTTACTTTGTCTCCTCAATAAACTTCACCATCTTTTGCCGGACATACAGAGGTAGCTCTAGCTTTGATTCTAGTGTTGTTTCTATGGAGTAGTATTTCGTTGCATTTGTGCATGGCATCCTAATTACTGTGGTGTGCCTCTTGAATGGCCATCTGCAGCACCAGCTAGGACAGACTATAGTCTTTCTCGATTATAGGAGGGCCTAGCCAGTCTTAGTTTTCAGCCTCTGTTGGATGAACCAAGCCCCATATCCACTTCAAGGATCTGGCCTCGATGTGGGTTGTGTAGACAAAACCTACAGGAATATATACTGTTCCATGTCACATGATGCTTCATGCTAAAGATCATCTAAAAATGATGCTCCAGGCCAACCATCATGCAGCAACACCTAGTAGATGATATTTCTGCATGGATAGACTTTCCTCTTGTGGGAGTGTGAGTATGAATATATTTAATTACATTTACCCTGTGTTACCGCATACCCTATATTTCCAGCTTGTTGGGTTATCCTTGACAGTGGTGATTTATCTCTATACTTCCAAAATGAACTGCTCCACTATCATAAATGAGTACTAATTGTTTCAATTCTTGATGAAAGCTGAGTTTTTTTAATGTTATTTATGTGATGTTTTGTTTTCTTAAAACAGAAAAGAGCTTGAGTGGTTTTATGAAGGAAAAGGAGCAGATATGATGTTTCCTGATTATTGGGAAGACTACATAAATTATATCCCTGAGGTAAAATTCTACCTTTTATTTGGATATTGAGACAAAAGTACACTCTAGACATCCTTGACAACAATATTAACACATTACGAAGACAATGTCATGCTTATTTTAATGACACTTTTAGTGAAAATAAAAGAAAAATGTATAGAAAGTCAAATATGTGGTAAATTTATCATCATCATTAAGTGCCTTCTCTGCAACTAAGGTTGGCTGCAATGGATCTCCAAAATCCCTTTTCTCTTGCCATAGTGGTGCACTCTGTCAGACTGTAACATGTCTAGCCTGTGATGTTTCTCTCCCAATTGTATCTCTGTCCTCTTCTCAACTTTACCTTCAATTAAGGTAAATTTAAAAAAAGGAAAAGTAATTAAAATTCAGTTTTACAAATTCATTTTCCTTTTGCGCTGAAGTTAGCACATAGGGCAGAGGTCAGATCTCTCCAATTCTGTCTGTTCAAAGCTATTCTGTTCAGTTCTTGGATAGCTTGTTTATTGTGTTCTTCTTCTTCTTTCGTTCACTTGAAACATGTCTATATCTGTAATTCTGTCTACTTAATAAAACTCACTGTCTTTTGTAGTTCATACAGTGTCCCATAGAGTTTTGATTCCAGTGTTGTTTCCTCTGGCCAATATGTCTGCCTCAGCGTTTCATGCTCAGAACACTCTTGAAGTATATGTTTGGCACTCTGTGCTGCCTGCCTACATGTACTCATAGCCGTGTTGCTAATCTTGAACTTTGTATACATGTGACTGCGGAGTCGGTTGTGTCCTGTTCTGAGACGTAGAATTATAACTTGTTCTGGTCTGTTCATAATATGATAGTCATCTTGTGTTGGTGTTTGTGGCTTTCTTATTGACTTGATCATCTGTTTTTTCTGACGGTAGGTGATTGGTATATCTGGTTGGTCTTTGGCAGCACCTTCCTTAGCCAGTTGGTCTGTTTTTTCATTTCCTGGTATTCCACAGTGAGAGGGTATCCTCTGCATGGTTACCCTATACTGGTAAGACAATTCGCTAAGTAGTTTTTTCAAGTCTGTTTTTTTTCCAGACTGGAGAGCTTGAAGCACTGACCTTGCATCTGTCAGGAATACCACAGGCTGTAGGTCAGAGTTGGAGTTCAGCAGTTTTTTAGCTGCCACACTAATTGCCTGGATTTCAGCATCATAATTATTGCAGAATTTTCCTGTTGGTGTTCTGATGGTATCTCTAGGTGTGTGTAGATATTCTATATATACACCTGCACCTCCATTCCTCACGGCATTCTGTGCTGACCCATCTGTTTATACTCTGACCCATATATCTTGTGGATATTCCTCATCCAGGAAACTGAGGGTGACTGTCCTTCGCTGCACACTGTTCTGTTCGTCCTCGCTTAGTATTCCTTTCACATGGGTCTGAATGTATATTGGCATTGCATGCCTTTCACTCCATGGGATTTGTTCTGGTACAGACCTTAAGGGGCTGTCAACTTCAGGTAGGTCTGTAAGTTGTCTGCGGAGTCGTTTAGCTTGATTTATAAAGCTGCTTCTTTTCAGTCGCCCCATTGCTAGATTTGTTTATTGTGTTAATTGTTATTATTATATGGATATTGATTGTTTTACTTTCTCTAAGTATTGTTCTTCTGAGTTTTTACAAATTATCACTCTTTATATCTTCTTGGTAGCAGATGTGGCCAGATCATGGTAAAATATATCTCACTTCTGGGTATCAGATGTGACCAGATCATGGTAAAACAGATATCACTTTGGTCCACTAACTGAAGAAAGTTGCTGACCCCTGCGTTAGTTCGTTCATCATGTTTTAATATTTGATTATTTTCTTTAAATATTTAAATCTTCATTGATGACATTTTGCTATACAACCTAGACAGAGTCAGAACTGATATAACTGTTAGTGTACAGAGACCATTTTACAAACTATCATTATGGTACAATGCTTATAGTGCCATTGTTGATGCCTCAAGGGCAAAGGTTATCATGTCCTTCATGAATAAAATGCTAGGCACAGGCACACTGCCAGCTGTGAGCTTCATCTGCTCCATTATAAATAGGGAACATAACCTAAAATAGATAAGGATATCTTTTGACAAAAGTCTTGCATGTAGTGTGACATTGTGATTCATAAAGCAAAGAGGGAAGGGAGATCAGTGCTATCAAAGTATGGCAGCTGTAGACATGCAATAATGATCACATTTTCTTCTGCTATTATTGCTATTGTAATTTGTCATCGGTTATGGCCTTGGTCTGCTCACACTGTCACAGATACAATTGAAAAGACTGAAAAGAATCCAAATTGAGGCTATGCTTTGACGTACAGTTGTAAAGAAACACAACCACCATGAGATTCCTGTTAGATTTGCCCAGCATTAAGATATGACATCAAGTGATGCAGGTGAGGGTATACTTCAATGTTGCCAGCTATGTCTGCCATCACTTACACAAATGCCTAGATCAGACAAAGCAAAAAAGAAACAAACTCTGAAACTCAGGGATGACAGAAGAGTTTATCGGTTGGTTGGTTGGCTGCTGGTCCATGGGCTCATGCCCTTTGACCCAATGCCATTAAAATGGCACTATATTGCTGGGAAGTCTGTGGATTTTCGGCCCACCCCGGGCCAGAGAATAACTATCACACCACCAGGAAGGTATGTTTCAATCTATACACTGCTCTGAGTCACTGCAGCCAAGATAGGATTCCCCACCACCAATTGACTACTGGTTATGCAGAAATTCTCGAGTGCTCCAGGCATGTAACCAAATGTTCAAGTCAAAAGTATTGTCTTGAGTCACAGTGCCTAAATGATGGGCCTCGCCATAGGAAAAAACAGTGCTGTCAGTTTCCTCCTCCCCATTGCTGCACAGTACATCTCTGGCTCCCTTCCAACCACAGATACATATATTCAAATAACAAAACATGAAACACATTGCAACAACAAAATAAAAGCATGAAAAGCATAATTGTATAGATGACATGCCATGAAGCTTCAATGAGAAGATAACCTCAATATAGCGGCATGTCATCTACTAAGGTTTTCTGTTGCATGGGTGGTTTGTCTAGTGGGCCATTCGTAAGACCCACAGATGCAACCGTATGCGTAAAGAGTTTGTCAGAGTATGTGAATTGAAAGAAGTAGGATAAAGCTGTGACTTGGTGGAAGTTGATAAATTGAAAAACTCTGACAAATGTTATATTATTAACTAGAAAAACATGTCAGGAATAGTAAATTGTAATATTCATGCACAGTCAGGATATTAAATTTATCTACATACTAGAAAGATCCAATCCATTAGATTTGCCAAACAAATTAAAAAGAAAAAGGTAATCAATTGCCGAAACCCCCTCCTTAGCGAAGTTATTTCTATGGTAATGTTTTTGCAAATGTATTACTGGTTTATGTAAAATGTCTTACTTATATACAGCAGAGTCAGGATCTTCTATTATGTCACATTCAGAATCAGTCTATTTCCTACACACAAATTATTCAGTATGAAGATAGTAAACAATTTTATTTGCTACAAGGTGGAACGTGGTGCAGTAATGGATGCCTACTACCGCCGGCTGACATCAGAGGATGAAGAAGTAAGAATTGAAGCTGCTAAACACTGGAGTACATGGGAAATGGCAACATCTCATCTTTACATTAATGAAAAAAAGGTCAAGAAGGCTGAAAATAATAGATATTGGGCGCAGCAATTTGCTCGTATAGAAAGGTAATATATACTTTGAAATAATATTATGAATTTACTCAGTGGCAAGGTGTGTCTTTGTGTGACAAGGTGTGACTTTGTCAGACCTGTAATCAATAAGCAGCCCAACACCAATGTTGACTTTACCCACTCATATATATATATATATATATATATATATATATATATATATATATATATATATATCTTTTCTTTAACGCCATATTATTTTTACCCACAATATACCTATGCTATAGACGGTTCCCACCTCCCAAGAATAAATCTTCACGTCTAACAAGGGTTGAACGCTGGACCTTTCAATTCGGAGACCAGCTAAGCAATCGAGGAAGTACAATATACAAATCTTGTTGTAGAAAAATATACACCTTCTTCTTCCCTCCCCCCCCCCCCCCAACACACACATGCTCTCAAGTTATGAATATTGAAAAGGTGTATATGCTTGTTTCATGTTAAGCAGATGTGGCCTATTTTTTTTACAGAACTAAATATCATCATCATCAAGTGCCGTCTCCGCAACCAAGGTTGGCTGCAACAGACCTCCAATATGCTCTGTCTCTTTTTTTGGTGGTGCACTCTGCTAGACTGTAACCTGTCCATCTTGTGATGTTGCTCTCCCACTTGTATCTCTGTCTATCTCTTGCTCGCTTCCCTTTGACTTTACCCTCAAGTATGGTCTTCAGCAAGGTGTCATGTCTTTTAATCCTTTCATCCCTGTGAGATTTCCCAATTGTCTATCCCTGATCCCTAAGGCAAAGGGTACAACTCCTCCAAATTATGGATATGATGATTATAAAATTGTATTTTCTTTCAAACTATTCATCATATCACACTCAAACTTTGCAGATCAACAGAAAAATGAATAGTCTTGCATAAACTTATATCAAAGATAATTTAATACATATATGTTTTAAATAATAAACTATCAAACTTGACATAATGTGGGGGAAATTATTTTTTTACCTTTGGGGTGTTGAGTAGAGGAGTCATATTAAGACAAAAATATTGAGATATATTCTCAAATCTCCTTTTTCCCAGACAGGGTGATATGCCCAAAATGTTGAACCTGTCATCTGTACTCCAGTACATGCCATACTCAAACAGAATACACAGGTCCATCATAATATAAATTTGCAAAATTACGTTTTATTTCAATGGCAGTTGCAGATGTTCAGCGCATGTCTTCTTTCCTTGTTTGTTCTTTGCGTTATATTACATACAAATCTGTCCGATCGGCTGCAAATTGATAAACTCATCGTTGACAATGATGCTAAAGTATTCATAACGTGTGGCAATCTCATCAAGATTATGTACAGACCCAACATTTTGTACAAAATTCTCAACTTATACTTGAAAAACTACATCACTATGGCGAAATTTGCAATGTCACAATTAGTACCACGCATGTCCATCTCTTTGTCGGAAACATTAGGCCTATATAACAAGGAACGTCACTTTCAACGTTATATTTGATACGCAAATTACCTACATCGTGCATATTTCCATCGTAACTACGGCTGTCATCATCAGTGTACATATGAATAATATCTTCCATTTCCAAAACTAGGTCTACTACTTCACTAATTTTTAAAAATCGTAATAAATCAGTCTTACATCCGATTGTTTCAATTAAACATAAAACAGGAAGCTAAACCATGGATCTACGCAATGGTCATGGTTTTGAATAGACCCTGCGCAAATTAAAAATGTAATATTGATCGTAACGAAACAAGTAAAAAAAGCGAGCTGCCTTGACTCGAAAATCGGTTAAAGCTCAGCTAATTAAAAAAAATTGTAATAAATTAGTCTTACGTCCAATTGCTTAGATTAAAACATAAAACAGGAAGCTATACCATGGAGCTACGCAATGGTCATGGTTTCTAATAAACCCAACGCAAACTAGAAATGTAATATCGATCGCAACGACACACGTAAAAAAAAAAGCCCTGACGGTGACTGGAAAATCGGTTAAAACTCCGCTAATTAATAAAAAATCTTAATAAATTAGTCTTACATCTGATTGCTTAGATTAAAACATAAAACAGGAAGCTAAACCACGGATCTACGCAATGGCCATAGTTTCTAATAGACCCGGTTCACACAAAAATTGTCATACCGATTGCAACGACACAAGTTAAAAAAGTGACTGCCAGCGACTGTAAGGGGGAAGGAATAACGACGACTCTAATTGTGATCTGGTTAATGTGTCTTCATGTATATATATGTTTAGAGAAGATAAGCAGTGTTAACAGAAACGTTACATTTATTATGTCCCTTTATTCAGGTGCTGTTGAGAAATATAGCTTGGAGGGGAGACATTGTATTTTAGTTTTTTGGGAAGGGGTATGGTTAGTTGGTTGGCGGTGTCACAGGAGGGGGGAGGGTGTGGGTGTGTGTTAGGATTGGTCTTCTGTTTTTAGTTGTTTGGGGGGGGGGTGTAAGATGCTAAGTTGTTAGGAAGGGGCAGTTTTCAATGGTGGGAATTTAGAATTTGAATGGTGTAGCCTATGTTCAGGAAGGGCTTATTATTGCTGCTCATGTCTTCCAATATGGTGCGTAAAATGCATTGACGTTGCTTTGGAGCCTAGATTGCCACATGAATTGAGCTCTGTTAGCTTGATCAAAGAAGTATCTGTGGTTTACTGTTAGGTGGACAAAGCCTGCTGCTCTTTCGATTTTTGATGTCTTCTCTCCGACAGTCGGAGTATATTGTTCATTCAGGCTCAACATTTTCAACAATCACCTTCAGTAAGGTTGCAGAAATTATATCTTCCACTGGCATCAGGAAAACATCCTGTGTCTTCTGGCATTGGCCACCAAATACCCACTGTTGCGGCAACACTGCCAGAGTTTGCCTTTCTTTTAGTAAATAGGCTTTCGTCTACCTCGACAATAATTCCTGCTCCTTCAATGCATCTTTGTGATAGCTGTGTCATGCTTAACACACAAACTTCATGCATAAATGCATTCCATTCTACATCTGTAGGCTTACTAATCAACTCACAAGTGCACCATTCGATAGATGTCACCATGCTTAAATAAATCGGCATGTTTTCACTAATGAAATTTTAGTGAATTGCACACATGTGCTGAACTTTACATGTGTGTGCTGGCGGTATCGACTTCTATTGCATTTCCATTGGATGTGTCCATCATTGTAATATGACATCTTTGTAGTTGGGTGACTGTGAACGCATATCTTTTATCGATAAAGCAGTCCTCGAGTCTCTGTAACAAATGTACAGCATCTTTCTCTGTAGCTGGCAAGCTCAGTAAAGATAATTCTACAATTGTACTAGCCATGTTAGTTTAGCACCGTGTCGTCTGCTAATGACATGAGATTTCTGTGACAACATGAAAGATGCACAAACTATAACAGAAATTGCATGGTTGTGCGCATAACATTATAAAATTTGAACTGTTATCACGTGATGAGGTCACATTTGCCTAACATGTACCATACGTTGTTAAAATTACTGCAGGCTGATAAAATTGTATACTACATTTTGTTTCATTGTAATATATATGATCAATGTAATCTTTCAATGCTTACATTGCTTATATGGACACCTCGTCACTGACTTTACTTCAAGGCTGGGAAGAATACATCTGTTACCAAATCCTGCCTGATAAACCATTTTTACTGACCCTTCAGACTGATTTAAAATCACTATATGCACTAGTACCCGAGCTCATAAATAATTCAAATCACAAGCTGTCACAGCCAAGTAATAAGCCACAATGCTAAACAGTGATAAATAGGTACCGGTAATTATTACATCAAATCTTTGATGTTGAGAATTTAATACATGTTAAGAACTAATTGAAATTTGGGGAGAAATAGCCTGTCTGCACCTTTTGATAAGTGAAAGGTGACAAAATATATTATTTTATTAATTGGAGCAAGCCCAGATCTGACCAAGGGACTAAAACCTCTTTAGATCTTCTGGGTAGCAGATGTGACCCTATCCTGGTAAAACATACTTCAGTTTGGTTCACTAACTGAAGCAGGTTGTCCATCCTTGCTTTATTTCATCATATTGTAGTATTTGATTCTTTGGTTCATGTTTGGATAATAGACCCACCTTTTTCAGAAAGTTAAACAAAATAAATAACAAGTCTTTCAGTGATTATTTCCCTTAGGCATAATTACCCATCAATGGGTGAAAGTGGAGATATTGTATTAGGAGGGTTGTATGGATGGGCTTCTCAGAATGTGGCGTTCACATCTATGCATCTGACAGAAGTCCTTGTGATTGTAACAGACGTAGTACATGTTTATCAATCGATGATAAGCTAACCAAACTTGCGATCATGTTAGACATTTTGTATCTGCTGGCAGTCAGTGACATCATAGAATTATACAAAATTTGTGATTGCCGCAGATTTTATGAAATTTCTTAAAACATTAAAAATCTTCATTGTATATGATTAATTCTTTATCTTGAACTGCTTTCTATTTCAGCCATTACTTTGTTAATGGAGGCTTTTTCAGATCACCCAATCAGCTATTGGATGAGGTTGAAAAAATAAAGCATATTCCTGCCACTATAGTTCAGGGCCGTTATGATATTGTCTGCCCATTGGACACTGCTTGGCAACTGCATAAGGTATTGTAGCTTGAATATCTTTATTGTGCATATTTGATCAAAGTATTTTCGTTATTGGGCTTTTTTGAAACTCATAAAATATTTCTTGTCATTATATTAATACATGTTCGTTGCTGCCTCTATAGTTCAGTACTAGATTCAAGAATAAAATCTAACCTTACGTTACTCTTAGCTAGATCTATCTGAATTGATAGATAATATCTAAAAATACAAAGTAGGTCTATATATTAACACTCTTTCTACCAAGCTTAGCATGTTATGTATGACACTGTCAGAAAAAAATTATAGGTCTGGTTACAACAATCTTAACTTTAGCAAAATGAGAAGAATGGTGTCTGATTGATGAGATCATGGCAAACCTTTACAGCATTATCATTGCTCTTGTCAGAAAAGTATAATTTGAGACAATAGAAAAGTAGATATAAAAGTGATTAAGCTGAAACCTTATACTACAGGAGATGACCTTTGTTTTTGTGGACGAATCTGTGTCATTGTAAGAACTCTGGTTAGCTATTGCTAGTGATAGTCATCGATGACTAAAATGAGGCATGAGGATACTTCCTCTTCTTCATTCCCCAGCCGATGTCAGACACATCAAAGAACTGTACTGTGGTCACCAGTTCTGTGACAGGACAATTGAGCTTGTCCATCAGAACTGTTTCCAATGGCCATAATTTTCTTCTTGAGGTGTGCTACAGTGGACAGTTCTGTAAAATATGTTGTGTGTTCTTTGGGATTATAGGTCACTTGAACCTCTGGGATATAACAGCCACCTTAAACCACAAATCTCCTTAATTCTTTCAGGATGAAATTATTCCTGGGGTTTGGATATAATTAAATTTAGGTTAATTTTTTGGACCGCGACATGATTTAGGTGCAAGCTTCCTGAAGACAAAGTATTAGCTATAAGGAAAGTCATATAAGGTATCAAAAGTAAGATAATTAAATGTGGAATTCATAAACAATATAAAAACATAGGAATTATAACAATAAAATAAAAAAAATTACACCACAAACAGGGATGTTATTATATCAACAGAAATCTTTTGGATACGCATTGTATTCTACTCACCTTCAATTTTACTTGTCTTGAAATGCAGTTATCCAATCTTACTAAAGTAGATGCTTTGACTGACTGTCCTTTCCTGATCATAATAGTTTATTTTAAGTCAATCTATAACTGCTAAGTGTTTTATGCCATTTTTATGTGTTTCATGTCAAATGTCAGAACTGAACAAAAATTGTGAAACTTTATATGAAGTATTCCCAGGTATTGGATTTCCAAAGTTGAACTTTATTCCACTCAATATTATCATTTGGGTTAACTCTATTTTCTGTATAACTTAGTGCAAGATTATCATTGCTGTCACTAGGCCTATCTGATTCTTCAGAAACAATAGCAGTGATAACAGTTTTATAATTTTTTAGCTGTTATTTTTCCCTTATGAATAATAGGCCTATTAGGTCTAGGGCTATTTCTTGTCTGATTTTCAACAAGTCAGTAGTCTCCACTGTCAAAATAAAAAATGCTGTTGTTTTTCGACACATCACTTGAAATAATATCTCAAAATTATAGAACTCAAACAATAATAAAGCCTGAAGTTTGCTTAATTTTTGAGCCCTCTTACTAGTTGAAGATGAAGCCATTTTGCTAATTTCAGAAAAGCTTTACTTACCTTGTTTGAATTTTAATTTAAAATAAATATGTGACATGCGTCTAATCACACAGTAACATGAGGGTTTCATTTTGTTAGCCAGATTTCTAAAGTTTAAACAGCCAAATAACTTAATACTAATTCATTTACAATCGAATCAAAGCAAATTTAGATGGCATATCTGCAAAAACGAATAATTGTGAATACGTCCGCAATGGATTCCATCTGCAACGATATATCATTTTTACGGGCGGAAAGAGTTAATCACATGTTATAACATGTCACACTGTTGATATTTTTGCTCCTTATTCAGACCTTCCAACACATTTAAGAAATATTCCATAGGGGCCTGCACATGAGTGGATGGTATTCATAGCTACTTCCAGTCACCAGGATATTACAGTCACCTAGACCTACTGCTTTTAACATGTTGTAATCCATGGTAATGAGAGGACAGGCTTATATTCAAGGCATTTGTAGTTGATGTATGTTTGCTGAATATGGACATTGTAATAGATGACATATTAGAACTCAGAACCTGTTGAGTGTGGAGTATTTAACCATTGAGCTATAGGGGCCAGTAACATGCACAGCCTTCAACATCTGTTGGGGAAGACTAGGCACTCATGGTCTGCCCAGAGCACAACATTTAGTTAGTAACCAATAGTCTCTGCTAAAGTTCAGTCATTGTGTCATTGACAAATGCATTTACAATTTATTATTTTTTTGTGCAGCTTTACATGTTCTTTGAACAATTGACACATTCTTTAGATACAAGTCAGATTGTTTGTGTAACAAATGCAAAGTAATAATTATCTTCAAGCAAAAGAAGATCCAGATACGGAGTCAAAGGAAAGTCAAGAAACTTATTATATTTTTGTTTCTCTTCAGAGGTGGCCTGAGGCTGAATTCTTCATCACTCCAGATGCCGGACACAATGCTCAGGAACCAGCCACAAGATCCAGATTATTAGATGCCACAGACAAATACAAAAATCTCTAGACAGAACATAAAAGCATTTTTTTAAAAACAGTTTCCAGTATTTCACTAAATGCAACTAATCTTTGTAAGCTGTGGATAGGATAACCTGAACTGTGGTCTCCATTATTTTTTTATGATCACATACTCTTATATATTCAGAATCATGTTCATGGTTGAAAGGGCATTTCTCATTGTAATAAGAGGTACATTTTGTATCTTCACTAAATATATAATTTTTGTGTGATATCCACGCTGGTGTCATTTTGTTTTTATTTTTACTTCAGTGTGGCATAAGATTTGCAACAATATGGATTGTTGTTTTTAATCAGAATCTGACTGGGATTATCAATCTTCTATAAAAATATTTTAATTAAATTATTAATTTTAATACAACTTTAAATCAAAATTATGATCCTTTAACCAGGATAGTGCCTTGTTTGTACATCATATAAATAAATAAATAAATATATATATATATATATACATGCATACACACACAGCATATATTTCTAATGTAAAATTTTAGTCGCGTCTCATTTCAACAAATGTGGGTGTGGAGAACATTGACGGGTCGATTAACACAAATGATCATATGAGGAAAGTCTTACCTGTGACCTACCACCATGAAACAGCATACTTCTAGTAGACTATATGATTATATAGTCTTCTAGAGACTTTTCTTATGTTCATATCCCTTCAATTTTCATATTTAGTTATAAATATTTCATGCTCCTATGTCCTGTTTTCTCTTCCCAAGTCTCAACTCAATTCCATGTCTTCTATTAAAAAATCTCCATGGATGACAAAGAAATACAGACCAGAGGAATTTCATTGTTGTCCTTATGTGACAGACTCCATAGGTGGCAGCTAATGCCAAATGTGCTATCACTACAAATGAGTCAACAAACCTGACGGAAAAATGATGAGCTTGTTGGCTCAAAACTACATGCTACACTCCTGGCAGGATGTGATGATACCAAAATACTGCAGCACTGGAATATCTCTCTCTGGGGACTAAACATGCATCTATAAACCCCTAACACAACCTTGCCTTTAAAACAAACCTTATACAAGCTCTGGTGTCACCTCGGTTACTGAACTGAGGAGGACTTGTGCTTTTGTCAGAAAGACTATGAACTGTCAAGAGTTACCTTCTCACAGCTAATAAGATTACTTCATCATCATAATCAAACAAAAAAATAAAGAATCTATATGTGCCACAGACTTCATGTCTTTGTTTTGTTGAATGTGACACAAGAATATTCAGAGTTTGCCATGTCAGGTTATATCTGCATTGATGAATGAGTAATGAAATTTATAAAATTAAAAATTCAGTTTTAATGTTAATGCTACTTTAACATGAAAGAAAGTCATTTACAAAACTTATTAACAACACGAGACAGAAAGTTATAGTTGGTTTTTGACTGTCAAAACTAGTTTTTGAGAAAAAAACATACATGTGTGTATATATATATATATATATGTGTAGATTCCAATCCTGTCACAGGCAATGTGCATTCAGAAAGCAATGGCAAACTACTGAATGGATTTATATTGCCTAGAAAATCACTACAGCCATAAATGCTGAGTTGATGGTGAAGTCATGAATAGGATACACTAAACAATATACCCAGAAACAGGTCTACAAACACATTTTTAAAAAAAAGATTTCTTTTGACCTCCCCTTGTCATTGCTTACACCATGGAATAATATTGAGTGCTTTTTTTCTGGTTGTTTGTTGTAAGAATGTTTTTAGGGCATGCCTAATACATCTTTACTTCATATCAATAAACTTTCACATTATTTCACATTATATCTTTTCAACAAGTCTGTATTTGTTATCACTGGCCATCTAATAATAGTATATGGTATAGATACCAGTCTGTTATACATTTGCAGTGTGAATGCCATAATATCATATTAAATAATCCGGTTGTTTTAGAAAATATGTATATATAATTATAAGATATAAATTATTGACAGGCAGTCAAGATTTATAGGGTATGTGATGAGAAGAGCAAAGCTTGATCATTTAATCATTTTATGGGCAGTTCTCTTGCCCTCTTCTTCTTATGCATTCATTCTCAGACTAGCAAATTTACAAGGATGTAGTCAGAACATAATGCTTTGTGTCATGGTTTATAGATTTGCTGCTATATCTGTGCCTTTCAGTCTGACACATCCACCTTCAGTATGGTTTCTGGGTCACTTTGACCCTATATGGGATGGGACAGTTAACTCCACCCCATAACCTCCTTAGTCACCTCCTACGACATGCATGGAAGGTAAACAGTGTTGCTATATTTGGCTTCCTTTTTAGGCCCAAGTGAGATTGCATCTATAACTGCTTCCAGTGATTTTGGTCTGATATGGATTAACTGCCCTGGATATGCTGGTGACTGTTTTACTTTTGTTGACAAAAAATTACATTTACTCACATCTTTCACAAGTGGTTACTAATTTTAGGGATTCAATGTCTTTCTTGTGTTTGGTTTAAAAAATATCATCTTTGCATACTTGTGAAGGAAGACATGATTTCAGTAACGATCTCACTGTTACATAATACAGGAATATGCCCTTGCACTACCCTATTAGAATTTTATTTTCAGTGCTTTTCAAACGTATCTTGCTGGTGTTGCTGGTGATAACTTAATTCACACTCACTTTGATGACACACTCGTCAATTTAGCACGCCTCAGAGCAAAGACGAAAATGTGGGAAACACTTCTAAAAGAACTCCTCTTTGCTGACGATGCTACACTCATGGCACATAGAGGCCACTGCAATCCCAATTTGACAACATGATTAGAGCATTGACTATGATAATATATATCACGAAGATTGTAATTATGTGTCAAGAATATATATAGTACTAACAAGCTTCACACTAGAAGGCAACCAATCATCTAAAAGAAAGTAACAGTTTTTATTACCTAGGCTACACAATTACATCCACCCTCTCTTTAGATGAAATAAATCTAAAAAAATATAAGATAAATACCGGGTATATAAAATATAAATATAAGAAAAGTAGCAAAAAATTTTGGTAGACTCTAAACGTGCTTGGAAAAAAGGAAAGTTAGAAAT
Source organism: Meghimatium bilineatum (assembly GCA_034231615.1). Lineage (NCBI taxonomy): Eukaryota > Metazoa > Mollusca > Gastropoda > Stylommatophora > Philomycidae > Meghimatium > Meghimatium bilineatum. Next base: position 16,674,320 of record CM067298.1, on the reverse strand, counting down.
TAAAACAAAGATAAGCAAATATATTATGGCTCAGAAACATGGACTCTTTATGGATTGTCTCCACAAAATCATAAGCACTAAATGCTCACATCAATCATGATCATGAATACTGAGGTATTGAACTTATTTACCTTATGTAGTATAATCCTATTAAGGACGTAGCCATTCAAAACACAGCATTTTTAGCTGTAGTGATTTTCTAGGCAATATAAATACATTCAGTAGTTGGACATTACTTTTTGAATGATCCGGATGCTGAAATGCCTGTGGCGTGGATCAAACTCTGTACCTTAACCGTCACACGTGCTCTGTGCCACAGAGCTGGACATAGTTTATTGACCATAAATTATATCATCATCATCAGGTACCATGCCAGCTGGCGTAGGTGGTCATGACTCTCCACAGCATTATGTATCAAAGTCGTTACTGTTTCCCTGCCGTGCCAGGCCGTCAAACTGTCTAATATTTTCTCATGTTGTTGCCCTCTGTCTCTGTTGCCTTCAATCTTGCCTGTTGTGACTATGTTCTCCAAACCTGCCTGTCTCATGAAGTGGCTAAAAAAAGAAGATTGCCTTTTTCTTATATTGTTGATTAAGGTCTGTTTCGCATTTGACTCTTTCAACACCTCTACATTAGTTTTTCTGGCAGTCCATGGTATTCTCAGCATTCTTCTGTAGAACCACATCTCTGTTGCCTCTAATTTCCCACTTTCTAGTTTGTTTATTGTCCAAGACTCACACCCATATGTTATTATAGGGGTTATATAGCACTGCAAAACTCTTTTTCTCACCTATAATGAAATGGTCTATAAACTATTTATAAATTATATAAATACTTAATACAAAAATTGACTGCAATGGCTGTGTCATGAATGTTAACCTTCATTTTCAAGCAAGTAATATTTGGGGAATTTTTTGAAGGACAACTGATCCGTGGTATACCACTTCTGAAGAACAACGTTATATGTACATCCTTAATGAATTATTTCTCTATCGACCATACAAATTTGGAAATTTGGTCCATGATCGCAGTGTCCAAAAGCAAACTCTGCATGTAAATACAACATTTATACAGGCCTATGCCCCATGTAACACACAAAACAACAAAAACGAAATAAAGGAATTTTTTGAGGATATGAACATATTAATAAATAACAACAGTAATGATGATGACCTATATATTTTAGATTTCAACTCACATCTTGGGGCAAATAGAGAAGAATAGAGGAATATACAGGACCTTTCAGCGACACAAGAAACAAGATTAACGACAACGGCTATAAACTAATAGATACATGCATCCAGCACAACCTCTTTATAACGAACACCTTCTTTAAACATAGACAGTCACAAGTATACACATGGTATAAATGGAACAGCTTGGAATGCAAAAGTCAGATAGACTTTATACTCACAAAAAGAAACAACAGATGAAAAATAACAGATGCATGAGTAATACCTAACATGTGTGCAGACACTGACCATAAGGCAGTAATAATAACAGTCAAAACAAACGGCGAAAAATAACAAGCACAAGAAAAGCACCAAGGACAACTAAATATACAGAAATTGGAAGAAATAAACATGCAAGAAAATATATCCAGGAAGTTAACAAAGAATTTGCAAAGTTACCAGAAAACACCCAGCACATAGAAGAAGAATGGAAATATTTCAAAAATAGCAGGAAACATATGCGAATATAAAAACCATAAAGACACGAAACCAAAAATAGCTTGGTGGACAGAAGTGGTAAAGAACACAACGAAAGATAAAAAAACAAAAAATCAAGAAATGGGCAACAAGCAAAACACGTGAAGATTACTTAGCATACAAGACTGCACAGAATAGCACCAAGACAATCATTAAATCTGCAATAACTAAGTCATGTCAAGAATATGGAGAAATGTTTAACAAGGATAGACAAAACGCACCAAAGATGTTTTGCAAGAAAGTAAAAAACATGAGAAGTACAAAAAGACACAAACAAACAGAAATAATCAGTGATGAACACGGCAACACACTACATAGGCCTCAAGAAATCATGGAAAGATGGAAAATTACTTCAATCAACTATTAAACCTAAAGGAAGGAGAAGTGATTACAGCAATAAATACAATAGAAGAAGACCTAGAACCATAAATCCTGAAATCCTAAATTGAAGACGCATTTAAACATGCACCAAATAACAAAGCACCAGGAATAGACTGCATACCTATAGAACTAAGAAAATGCTAACAGTGACAGGTATAAAGTGGCTGCACAGACTGTTCAATGTGATATGGAAGACACAAAAGACACCACAGGAGTAGAATACAGCAATGATTGTTCCCATCTGGAAGAAAAAAAAAAGAAGTAAGAGGAACTGCACAAAATATAGAGGCATATCACTCTTAAAGCCACATAGCCAACCATTCTACAATAAAGAAATGCAAGCTGGAATCCTTGAGATGAAAAAAGCAAGTAAAGCCCTTGAGATCACACCTTCACAAGAAGCAAAAATCCTTTACAATAAAACATGTGCTAAAGTAAAACTAATAGTGAAGAAGGCCAAACATGATAAATGGGCTATAACTTGTGCTAATTTAGATCTAAGGAAAAATGGAAGAAAGGCTTGGGCACTGATCAACAATTTGTCTGGGAAAAGAAGAAAAACAAATGATAAACTTGTGATAGATGGAAACAGAACAATCACCACAGATCAGAAAAAGGCAGAATACTTTAGCCACTTTTTTGCCAGTGTGAACAGAGTAGGGAAGCTGTCCGAGGCTGATAAGAAGCATCTGTACCTACTGAAGCAGCAAGAAAAAGTCCAAACTTCTAGCTCATCCATATTTGAAGATGACTTCAATATGCAGGAACTCCAATAAGGGCTGAAGAAACTAGAGTCAAGAAAGTCTCCTGGACCAGATAAAATTTATAATGAAATATTAACACACATGGGCACATCGGGGAAAGAGGTATTCCTTAAACTAATAAATATGACCTGGAAAAAGGAAGACTGCCTAAATTCTGGAGAAATGCTCACATCTTTCCCATCCTGAACTGTAACAAACCTCCAGATGAACCCAAAAACTACTGCCCCATATCTCTAACATCATGTCTTGGGAAACTAGCAGAAAGAATGGTTAATGTATGGCTTTACTGGTTCCTCAAGAACTCAATCTTCTGCCATGAACGGGCTGTATTCAGAAAAGGCAGTTGCACAGAAGACCACCTATTTAGATTGACACAGAAAATCCATGATGGATTCCAGGAAAACAAACATAGTGTAGCCATCTTCTTTGACTTACAACAGGCTTATGATCGAGTATGGAGAAAGGGCCTCTTGATGAAGATGATTGAGGTGGGAATTAGTGGAAAGCTATATAACTGGATAGAATACTTCCTCATTGACAGAACAATCCAGACAAAGATAAATGATGCAATTTCATCTAAAGAAGTTCCAGAGGAAGGCTTACCACAAGGATCTGCTTTGAGCTGCACCCTCTTCCTCATTTACATTAATGACCTTGCCAAACATATTAAAGCTGAAAAACCCTCTATGCTGAGGACCTAACAATATGGCAGAGCCATGAGAATGTTGAAAGTGCAGCCAAAAGACTAAATGGAGATTTAAAAAGACTATAAGAGTACTGTCAAACATGGAAGCTGAAAATAAACTGTGAGAAAACTGTCTATATCATCTTTACCAAAAGTCATGAAGTAGCTGAAGAAAATATCAGTCTATGGTTGGACACACAGAAATTGCCAAGAGAGGAACATCCCACATATCTTGGAATCACGCTTGATCGGCAGCTCACTCTCAAGAAAAATGTAAAAAAATATAAAAATAAAGCACTTGAATGATTACAACTACTGAAAAGACTCATAGGCACATCTTGGGGATCAGACAAGGATACCCTTAGAGTATTATATCTTGGGTACATAGGTTCTGCTTTAAAATACAACAATGCACTCCTCACAACATGTTCCAAGACAAATATAGAATCTTTAGACAGGGTGCAGAACAATGCCCTACACCTTATTAGTGGAGCAATGAGGTCTACACCAACGACTGCATGTGAAATACAAATGTAGAACCCCTTGAGATGCGGAGAGATATGGCTGCAATGGAAGCTTATGAAAGAAGCAAAAGAATGAACAAAGACCACCCAAATAAACAACTTGTAGAAAACTGGCAACCAAACCACAGATTAAACAAAAGTCAGTCCTTAGTCATGGCAATGAAATAAAAAACAGCTATCACCTAAGAGACAAGAACTGCAAAGAGTAGAAAAATATTTATCACCACACGCAAGTTTTAAATTACTGGAAATCAAGACACAATTAAGAGATAATGCAACGAAATGTTCCGACCCAGTAAGTCTTATGAAAGCAGCACAGAAAACAATAGACATCTACCCAGAACAATGGATCAATGTCTTTACAGATGGGTCTGCTTTTAAAGCCATCATCAAAGCAGGTTATGGTGTCTATATAGAATATCCAGACAAAACATCTGATGAGTTGTTTGATGCCTGTGGGGAGATATGTTCTATGAAGCTGAAATAACAGCACTAAAAGTTGCCTTGTACCACCTGAAGACCATATTTGATGCCTTTCCATCAAAAGTCCAAAACATTGTGATTTTTACAGATTCTATGTCTGCTCTTCATGCACTAGAATGTGATGGACCTGAGTTAGTTGAAATATATCACCATGCCAACCAGCTGTTTACATCTTATGAAGTCAGCATTTTTATGCAGTGTATTCTGGCCACTCAAACACACCTGGCAATGACAAGGCAGATAGACTAGCAAAGAAAGGAGCACAACAAGAACAGCCATATACACAAGCAACCATGCACACAGTTAAAATGATGTTGAAAACTGTGAACAAAGAAAATTTGATGAACAGTTGGGCCATGGAAACACTGGGAGGGAAATCTATAAATATATGACCAGCACAAATCCTAAAGACAACATCAACCTCCTGGGAAGGAAAGACCAGAGTATCATCTTCAGACTTCGCACACAACATGTACAGCTTAACAATCACCTGAATAGAATACAACCACAACACACTCCATGATGCCGGCTGTGCACTCATCCATATGAAACTGTTGACCACCACCTTTTTTTGAATGTCCAGCGCTGGATGACATCAGGAAAATGTTTCTCCCTCCAGGTCCAGATAAATGAAACACATTATATGGAACAAAACAACAACTCACAAACACATGCATTTATCACACAATGGCATTGGGTCAAAGGGCATGAGCCCATGGACCGCCTGATCAGCAACCAACCAACCAACCAAAGCCACATAGGAAAAATCTTTAGCAAGATACTATATAGAAGGATGCGCGAATTTACAGAGCGCAAAAAACACCAAAATAACACTATTCAAAATAATTATTATACCAACGCTGTGTTACCAAATTCAAACATGGACAACGACAGAACAAGATGAACGTAAACTTGTGACAACTGAAATGGCATGCTTACGCAGAATCCTAGGAATATTGCTAAAGATAGAGTGAGAAATGAAGACATTAGACATTAGAAGAAAACGGTACCCCTCCAATCTTGTACTATATTAATAGACAACAGATAAAATGGTGTGTATACATTCTTTCTATAGACTACCATCAAACAGCATACCACAACAAGCTATGCTACACAGATACAGTGAAGGCAGACCTAGAGACGAATCTTGGGTTCATGTCCAAGATCTCGCACAAGACGTATCTCAGTTTTTTTTTTACTTATTGTCACCAATAACTTACTATATAACCTGCTTATATCATCACTGTATTTTCTTTTCAATATTATCTGCTATTTCTCGTCTCTCTCCTCTGCTCTTTATTTTCCAGTCTCCTTCTTTCACATTTGTTCTTGCCGCATTGGCCTCTTTCTCTCTCGCTCTATCTCACTATCTTCTTCGGCTTTCCCCCTATATTATATCGTATGTCGGTAATACTCATTGCTTGTTGCCACTTTTGAGGTAAGTACTTATTTTAGTTTATCTCTTTTGATTTACTATTATATATTATCCATTTTCCAGACCTGATATTCCACTCACCAGGCTTAGAATGGAACATCACACGTGTCGTTGGAAAGCAGCTTGGAGGTAGTGACCACAGACCAGTATTTCTGGAAATCCACAATGAATTTACCAAGGACAGCAGCACGCTCACTAGGTGGAACTATAAAAGGGCAGACTGGAAAATGTACCAGCATTTAACCAGTGTTCTAGCTAAGGACATGAACTTGGACAAAGACATCAATAGAGCAGTGAGTGAATTTAATAGATGTATACTACATGCTGCTAGTAAAACCATACCCAGGGGGCCACGCAAAAACTACAAACCAACTGGAATGATGAACTGGAAAGCTGCAAAATGAGATGGAAACATCTAGACAGCAGGCTGAGAACAGACCTAGCCAAGAACATCACAACAAATATCAGCAAACAAAGGCTAAATTTCAAAGAGCCAAGTTACAAGCCAGACGAAGCAGCTGGAAAGAAAAAACAGAGTCGCTGAACCTAGAAAGAGATACTAGGAAATTATGGAAACTTGTAAAACAACTAAATGATGAAGGTACAGGGAGAAATACCAGGATCACACTTTATAAAGATAGAAACATTTTAACAGGTAAACATGCAGCTGATTATTTTGCAGATTCCTTTGCAGAAGACAATAACATCAAAGTCAGCCCATACAAACAACAGGAGGTTCGAGAGAACCAGAAAAACATTGGACAAGGCGAACCTATACCTGAAGTCATGGAGGCACCAATCACAATGAGAGAACTGGAACATGCAATATCCAAATTGAAAATGAAAAAGTCCCCTGGAGCTGATGGAGTGTCCAATGAAATGATTAGAAACCTGGGAATTCCAGCAAGAGCAAAGCTACTGCAGATCTTTAACACAAGCTGGTCCACAGGTAATGTACCACAGGCGTGGAGAGAAGCAATAATGATACCACTCCTCAAATCAGGAAAAGATGGCAACACAGTCTCCAACTACAGGCCCATAGCCTCACAAGCTGTCTATGCAAAACAATGGAACACATTATCAATCTTAGGATGCAGTGGTACCTTGAAAGTGAAAACCTTCTGGTATCACAGCAAGCAGGTTTCAGACAGTGATACTCTACTGAAGATCAGGCAACCTACCTCTCCCAAGAGATTGAGGATGCCTTCCAAGATAAGAAACTGGTACTAGCAGCATGGATAGACCTCAGAAAAGCATTTGATAAGGTCTGGAAAGAAGGGCTCCTAAAGAAATTGCAGGGTTAGCTCAAGAATGTACAAATGGGTAAAAGCATACCTGCATAATAGAAGAGCCAGGGTACAATTAGATGGTCGCAAGAGCAAGAAAGTTCTACTGCGTCATGGAGTCCCCCAGGGAGGAGTCCTGTCACCCACACTTTTCTTGGTTTACATCAATGACCTAGTTGCTAAACTACCACATGGGATCAAAGTGGCAATGTATGCTGACGACCTGGTGATCTGGTGCACGGAAGAACATGCGACAGTGGCCACTAAACAAATACAAAGAGCTATCGATGTCCTAACCTTATGGGCTAATAGATGGTGCGTCAGCATTAACACAGATAAGTGCAGCACTACACTCTTTACCCTCTCACCAAAACAAAAAGCCGGTCATATCAAAATAGATAGAGAGCTCTTGAAAGAAGACAAACAACCCATATACCTCGGAGTTACTTTTGATGATAAGCTGACATGGAAGCAGCACATAAACAAAGCAACACCAAAGCCATGAGGAAGTTAGCTATCCTGAGAAAACTAAGTGGAACCACATGGGAAGCCAGTGGAAATATACTCAGTAAAGTTTACCAGCAAGGCATAAGACCACACCTGGAATATGTTTCAGCTGCATGGTGTTCTGCATCAAACACCACATTACAAGATCTAGATAAAGTGCAAAACCAGGCACTTAGAATAATGTTGGGAGCAATGAAATCAACACCCATAGCTGAGATGCAGAAAATTGGAAGAATGCAAACACTTGGCGAACGCAGAGACACAAAAGTACTAATTCAGGCAGAAAAGTTTAAGTGTATGTCAAGTCATCCAATGAAGGAAAGATTCCAAAATCTAGCAATGGGGCGACTGAAAAGAAGCAGCTTTATCCATCAAGCTAAACGACTCCGTAGATAACTTACAGACCTACCTGAAGTTGACAGCCCCTTACGGTCTGTACCAGAACAAACCCCGTGGAGTGAAAGGCATGGAATGCCAATATACATTCAGACCCATGTGAAAGGAATACTAATCGAGGACGAACAGAACAGTGTGCAGCAAAGGACAGTCACCCTCAGTTTCCTGGATGAGGAATATCCACAAGATATATGGGTCAGAGTATACACAGATGGGTCAGCACAGAATGCCGTGAGGAATGGAGGTGCAGGTGTATATATAGAATATCCACGCAAGCCTAGAGATACCATCAGAACACCAACAGGAAAATTCTGCAATAGTTATCATGCTGAAATCCAGGCAATTAGTGTGGCAGTTAAAAAACTGCTGAACTCCAACTCTGGCCTACAGCCTGTGGTATTCCTGACAGATGCAAGGTCAGTGCTTCAAGCTCTCCAGTCTGGAAAACTAACAGACTTGAAAAAACTACTTAGCGAATTGTCTTACCAGTATAGGGTAACCATGCAGTGGATACCCTCTCACTGTGGAATACCAGGAAATGAAAAAGCAGACCAACTGGCTAAGGAAGGTGCTGCCGAAGACCAACCAGATATACCAATAACCTACCATCAGAAAAAACAGATGATCAAGTAAATAAGAAAGCCACAAACACCAACACAAGATGACTAGCACATTATGAACAGATCAGAACAAGTTATAATTCTACGTCTCAGAACAGGACACAACCGACTCCGCAGTCACATGTATAGAAAGTTCAAGATTGGCAACACGGCCATGTGTACATGCAGCACAGAGTGCCAAACATATACTTCAAGAGTGTTCTGAGCATGAAACGCTGAGGCAGACATATTGGCCAGAGGAAACAACACTGTAATCAAAGCTATATGGGACACTGTATGAACTACAAAAGACAGTGAGTTTTATTAAGGAGACAGAATTACAGATATAGACATGTTTCAAGTGAACGAAAGAAGATGAAGAATTCATTTTCCGCTTCCCACTTTCTTCTGTGCACTTTCTCCTCCTTAATTACCACTTTCTTCTCCCTATACCCTTTTCTTCTCTGTCATACAGCTTCATCTGTGCTTCCTCCATTATCTATTCACTATTGTCCTCTTGTCCTTCCTACTATAACCATGTTTGTATCCATGTAAGATTCGTTTTTTGTGATATTTTGTTTGTCCTGATGAAGACTTTTTAGTCGAAACGTCGGCTGTCTCTGTATCTCATTGTTAGATTGTTTTATGTTTTATTTTAGTAACACATCTACCTATTTTTGTTTATACTGATATTTACCCTGTGTTACCCCAGCCACTTACTTCCTGTTTAGGGTTGTCACCCTACACTGGAACATTTATCCATATAAAATATTAACTAGTTTTAAAAACATAACTAGCCGTAGTCGTAACCTTCGATAACTGTTACCATGTTGTTCCATGACAGGTCGGCATTGTGCTTGAACTAGTTACGGACACGGCGTGGGTGGACGGAACAACAGAGAAACTGTTGCAAGGGCCACGTTGTGCCCTGATGTCGACGTCTGTTTCGGCGGCATTAGACTCATCGAGTTGGATGGCTGCTGGAACAGAGGGCGGAGCACTTATTGGGATGTCCTACGTGCTGTGAGGCCAGTTTCTAATCAAGAAAAACATAATTTATATAATCTTGTAATGCAACCGACAGTTCTTATTTTCTGCGAAAATGTTCAGTACTCTCACAAACGTAAATATCATACGATTCAATAATAGGGTCTAGGCTTCTAATCTGGAGTATTAATTGGTGGTATCATTGAATACGTTCACAGAAAACATAAAGATGCTATCCAGAACACACTGGCTCATTGACTAACGCATGAGTAGTCACGAAATAACAGTTCCCTGCACCTGAGAAAAAAACTTTAAAAAAAGACCATGTTGTTATAATGACTTCACATTGTAACAGAGCATTTCGTTTCCAGTTCTGAGAACTAATCATCATAAATGAAATCTAGCCCATGATTGATCTGAAGCCAGCGTCAGAAATCGCAATTTACTCGATATCCAAAAGAAATAAAAATTTAAAAAAATAAATAAAAGGCCATATCCTCATTTTGTCAAGAAATGTTGTTGCTGTGAACAGAATCTTACGCTGAAAAGTTTTGGCCTCAAGGGAAGATAGCTTTCAAAACAAGAATGAGCCTACAGCTATCTTTCTGTAATGTTTATAGTAAAAAAAACAACAACTAAATTTGTATGGGTTATTTAAGTTGTTTAATCATGGGAGGGGATGCCGTGCATTTCAAAGTCTATTGACGCTACGCCACTTGCGAGGTATCCTAATTTTACTTTGCACACAACGTTTAAGTACACTTAATGCTTTCTTGTCAGAGAAAGATCGAGGAATAGGGTAATGAAGTTTTACTAATAATTAAAGACACACATAATAACACACAGAAATATAGGTTTTGACAAAAAAGCCTTCATCAAGACAAAAATTGAAATAAAATTAAAACATACAACAGAAAACGAATATTAAGGATACAGACGGTTACATTGCCATATTGATATTACACATGCCAATTTGACTGTCCATATCCTTACTGTTCGTTTTCGGTTGTAGGCTATGTTTTGATTTTGTTTCAATTTTTGTCTTGATAAAGGCCTTTCGGTGAAAACGTCGATTTGTGTGTGTTATTATGTGTTTTTTTTTAGTTATTAACAAAACTTCATTACCCTATTCCTGGATTTACCTTTTGGATTTTAGTTTTGCGCAGTAAGTACAAATTACAGAAAGATCGGACTATCAAAATAACATTAGAGCTAAAATTAAGTTAGCAAACTCACATTTATTGGTCATGTACAATGAATGAATGTTGATAGTTGGAGAGGGGTAATAATTTTTATAGGAAATTCAGCAATTTTTTTTAAAAGTAGTACATCATCATCAAATTGACATATTCTTTCCATAACGTAGTCTTTCCTATGGATCTCTTGAATGTATTTTGTCCAACGGCGTCTTGGTCGGTCTTTGCCCCTGTCACACTAAGTAGTACACAATTTTAAAATTGGGCAATTGTCATTTGGTTAAAACTAACAATTTGGCCATAAACAACTCCAACCTTCTGGCAAACCTGGTGCAGAATTAAAAATACGAATTCATCCTGCGTTGTCGTTCAGACAGCTCAGTTGGAGCAAATTTGTTGTAACATTTTGTAGTAGCAGCGTTTGAACTACTGCAAAGAAAAACTGGATAATATAAATGTTATGAACCCGCTTGCACAGCAACAGGTGAATAATTTCAATCATACTTTTGGTGTGCTTAGCTAAATTTCATTTAATTTTAATAGGTCACCCGAGTAAATATTCAATATTAATTTTACCAACCAACTGTAGGCTACTGTAAACAAAATCAATGTTGACAATGTACTCTAAAACAAATAGTACTTGGACAAATTTTTCAAAGTAATGCTACAACATTAAAAATACTATAGTTAGATAGCCCTTGAAAATTACAATTCAACGATAACTCAACCATACCGATACGTCAACCCTGAAAAAAATTATGAATTTTTTTCGAATTTGACATCAAAATAATTTACATGAAACTATTGAAACACATAGGAAAATATAAATAAAACTTGACCATAAACATGTAACTTAGCTGACGGTGCAAGTAAAGTATAAGTCTTCACTTTGATCTTTGCTCGGTGAAAGTACAGAATAGTTCTTTCACTCTTTGCTTTGCTATAAATAGCACACTAGGCATTAAACATTTTTCAAAAGGGTGTACAGTACAGTACAGCGTTATAAATACCACAGTTAGATATCTCTTGAAAATTGCAATTCAGTGATGCCTCAACCAAGTCTGTACGTCAATTCTGAAAAAAGTTATGAATTTTTTTGAATTAATTTTGCATCAAAATTATTTACATGGAACATATAAGGAAATATGAGCTGATTAGTGCACAAAGTTGTGACCGATAATTGTAGCAGAGCCAATAATTCATGACATATCTGAGTTATTAATGCTAAAATATATACCAAATTATACATTTTTACGTGCGGCAAGACAAGACGAATCTGGTGAGCACAATATGGTAATTTTCACATGCAATCATAGCTAATTAATAGTAACTACAAATGTTGGCTAATTTGCATAATTATAAGATATTTTATATATAATTATTAAATATGTGAGTTATTGTAAATTGACTGTTTTTCTAGATAAAAAGAAATATACTTATCTCATATGGATATGTTTGTGATGAATTGTTGATCCCAAGGAACATTGATGAAAGTTATTAAATATAAGTAAACAGCTAAAAACGTAACAAGGTAACAAGACATTCGAACTACAAAAAGATAACGTGACATCTGGACTACAAAAACATAACAAGACCTGTGAACTACACAAAGGAAGCATCACCTACAATATAATCCACCAATAACTGAGTCACTGGTAACTCATACAATGATTGGGATTCAGGCTCACCGACCCTACGCCAGGCTAGACATACATAGTCTACAGCTTTCTTACGCACAGTCTTTGTCATAAACGACATGACTGTTTCGATATAGCCAACATTCTCACCACTTTCATCCCAGAAATGATGCAGCATTGTACCTATGAGTAGGATCCTTGCTCACAAACATCTCTAACAAACCTAAATCTTCCTCACCTATCCTACTAAACATGGCTAACGAACATAAAGATAGCTTCTGTGCAATGATACTCTTAATAGATGCTTCTATCAGCTTTTTACAACCCTCATGCTGTTTCCTGGCAGAAGCTTTAGCTGTTGCTTTCTGTCCCTGAGCTCTCAAACATCTCACCTTGTGCCCTTCCTTGACAGAGAAAGCCACGACTTGCTCCCTCTCATCTTCAAGTAGTGACTCGAGCCACTCAAGCGTATAATTCTGTATACCCTTGATTTTCCCTTCAATGAAGCCAAGATTAGCGTTTGGAGCTCTACGCCACATAGCATCCATCATCCCTAGAGTTCTCTCTGCCTGCATATTATGCATTGGAACACCAGCAGAATTTGCCAACATCTCTGCAGTTGGTTTAGAAAGAACTCCAGAGATATATGGTACTAGCTGGAGATTAAGCTTACAGATGAAGGCATCTGCCAGATGTGAAACAACTTCTTTAAATTTGCATTCTATAGAGGTATCAATTGCATGTAATCTAAGAAGAGGTTCATCAACGTCCAAGGGATCTCCAAAAACATCAGTCTCGCAGGACATCAAAACCAATGGATCCGTCTGCACTCTTGCCAGGAATTCCAGACATTTCTTGAAAAATCCACCGGTTACCTGTGTAAATGAATGTGACATAATGTCAGAAGAGAAATTTGGAAACAGATTGCAGCATTTGTTAACTATCTTATTAGACGTTCATCACTAGGTATTAGTAAATGATTTGTATAAGATAATGAGACAACACATATGGAACAAAGCAACAGCTCACAAAAACATGCAGATTATGTACTCACCGCTTGGAGATTGAAGTGCTGCTCTTTGTTGCCGTAGAACATTCGCATCCATGGTCCCGTAAGAATTTTAGAAAAAAGTACAAGTCCTTGAAGCTGAACCAGAACAAGAGGATTCGACAGTCATTGCTGTTTTTAGATATCCTTGGTGGCTACACTTGATATCCAAGAAAATATCCAATGTGCGTGCACCTCGCTCCATGTGTAGCGGGCAGAAATACTGATCGCTCATTACAATTAATAGAAAATATTTTAAAATATGTAGATTGGAAAAGAAACACATTATGCATAAGTTCATCTGTGTCTAGATTTGAACTCAGTGATTGTCGGGATGTGATGTCACGGCAGCCATTAATTTCTCATTGGTGTTACACGGAAATCCGTGACACTAGGTAGTTAAAAATGGGTAAATTGTTCTTATCTACGGTCACTGTGCTATAAATAGCACACTGTTTTCATGTTTAAGCAGATGACATCATGGAGTTCCGCGAGGAGACCAATCACCGTGACGCGTGCAGTGATGTCACACCCTGCCGACCGCCAAGCGATTGTATGCCGTTGTGCTATAACTCATATCGATTCACCCTTACACGAGAATTCTTAGAGAATTAATTATTAATTCTAAACACTGATTCTAACACTTCTCCCCCCTTCTAAAAATATCTATAAACTACTGCTAATCTTTTCAACCCCCCACCTTACCAAAAGCTATAGTACACGATTATCATTCCGCAGGGATAATTCTTATCATGTCCGTGGGAGCAATACCCAAATCTCACTATCAGAACCACCATAAACAACTACCACACTATGATAGAACTGAATAATCTCCAAAAGAAAACAATAGTATGCAACATGATTGAAGATATGCCCAGAGAAGCATGGATACAAGTATATACAGACGGATCAGCAACCAGAGCAGTAAAGAATGGAGGTGCTGGCGTGTACATAAAATATCCAGAAAAAGAAAATGAATCCACATGTTTACCAACTGGAATATTCTGCTCCAACTACTCTGCAGAAGTACAGGCTTTAAACATTCCTGCAGAAATAATTAAAAACACAACAAGCCAATGCCAGCAGGTGGTATTTCTTACTGATGCTATGTCTGTCCTACAAGCCCTTGACAGCGATAAACTGCCTCAAATACAGCAGCATTTATTAAGAAAACAGGACTTGCTGTGTAGACATGTCAAACTCCGAACGAGAAGAAGAAGATCATGTTAGGAAATACCTCAAAACTAGGTCAAATTTCACTGTGAAAGATGCCCCCAAAAATGTAAACAGTCTGCTATTTATAGCACAGTGAAGACTTATTCTTTACTTTTACAGAGCTGACAATTTCTGAATTATCTTAGTTATTTTCAATAATACAACACACAAACTATACATTTTTGTGTTCATGAAGACAAGACGCTTAAGTTGATCACATTTCTGGAATTTTCAGATGGACACAGAACTAATTGATATTCAAAATGGCTGCTAATTTGCATAATTATAATGAAAATAAATTAAATATCTATTAAACATAATAAAATACCACAGAAACTATATATTTTTGTATTCACAAAGACAAGACGCATTTGCTGATCATATTTCTGTGATTCTCTGAGGCATGTACACTAATTAATATTCAATATGGCGACCAATTTGCATAATTAAAACAATTGTTTATGTTTTTTAAAAATTAACTGCTGTTTTCAGCAATGTCTAGCATCCTTAAAAATTACATATATAAAAAGAAAAATGGTTGCAGAAGTTAATAGACACAAGATGGAGATACAACAAAAGAGCTTTCCTAACAGAATTGCGTTGGGACCAAGTGCGTTAAACCACCAAACATCTGCTGGAAATTGAAATCAAAAATGAAATTTTTTAAGAAAACTAATAAACGGTTAATGCTATAAATAGCACACTGTTTACAGTTTTAACGGTAAAAGTAAAGATTAGTTCTTCACTGTGCTATAAATAGCACATTGTTTACATTTTTAACTAGCTGACGTCATAGATTTCCCTGGAACAACAATAATCCGTAGAGTTGATAAACTGTAACAATGTGAATAAAACTAAACACTCACCTTTTTCTGCGTTTTCTGTGGGATACACTTTTTTAAATTCCAGAAACGAACACCATTAATATTCGGGTTTTGTATATAGAATTTGAGCTACAGTGTGTCTTTCACAGTTTGCACAAGGAATCACATGTCTGCTTGTACCATTGTATGCTGCACTGTGTCTTCTTATATCACTTTCTCCTTTGTCTTTATACCATTCATGATCTTTCCCCTCCATGCAACATGAGATACATATCATCCTGTTGCCATGATTCCATATCAATGACTATCATGCATTTCGCATATGTCATCGTACCGAAGTAGAGGTCAACCCTGAGATCTTTTCCCAGACTAATTTTTCATAAAGTAGATCTTTCTGTATTCTTCCATTGTTTCACTGCTGTAGAAGAGGGAGATAAAGACACACGCCAGGTAAACCAGGAGTTTAGTTTTTATTCCTAATTTTCGGTTCTCCCAAACTCTTTTTGTTAGTATGTTCATTGGTGTAGATGCCTTGCCAATCCTGATGTTTATTTCTTGATCCATGGATAATTTATTGTCTGAGGATATCTGCTTGTCTTGTTAACTCCAAAAAAACCAGGATATAGAAGGTCCTGATAAGAGTTTTGTTTTGTAGATGAAATTGTTAGCTTGATGTAATTATAGTTCTCTTATTTATATATTTACCGGTATATTATATTTATATTATAAGTCTAAACTATATCCATGTTTTAGAGAGGGATGATACAACAGCCTCCTATGCAGGTGGACAGAGAAAGAATTTATCAGTGGATTAATGATCTTTCTTCACCAGAAACTCGAGAGAATGCATTGTTAGAACTGAGGTAAATAGAAAAATATTTCACATTAACTCTGAAGTGGCATTCGTCTTTAACCCCTTTGTTGCATTACAGGGGTAAATAAGTCAAATTGTCACTGCAGTGTTGGAAAAATGTATAGTTTGTTGAATTCCTCCCCCCCCCCCCCCAAGCCAATTTGCCCACAGAATTCTCACGTTCTACAGTTTAAGTGTATTGTTACTGTATTCTCTAATTTATGAATTTACAAGCATAATGCTTTTTTATTTTATGGATGAGATGTAAAAAATTTTTTATATACATTCGTCTCACAAAAAGAAACATTATTTCAAACAAATAATCATAATAATCCATTTTATTCCAGACGCAAATATTTCTTATCAGTAATATGCGTGTCAGCATATTTATTTGTCTTATCACAAATATGTTGTATAATACTATCATTTTATACAGATTCAAAGATTCATAAAATATCTGCATGATCAATGTTTAGAATTTTTACATCATTGCCTAAAAATGAAAATAGGGACCTTTCACATCACACGTGTCTGACCATGATTTGAAACAAGTGCGCTGAAGATATCATCTGAATCTAGGCCTATATCCTTTGAATCACAATGCAAATTAACGTTTTCTAAATCACTTTCTGCATCAGATAATTTAATGCTGAATGATCAGAAAAACTTTTGGAAGAACTTTCTTCCAAAAGTTTATAAATTCTGATTGATTGAGTTTACTATAAGCTATATTAGGTTGAGGTAAGATGCTACACAAAGAAGGTCCAGCTGTGTCGATACACAAAAGTAGAAATGATACTTACAAACGTGTCCTATTACAAAATCTCAATTGTTAGATAATATTTAAACAGCTTGAACTAGCCAATCAGAGTATTTGAACACATTGAGGTGCTTTCAGAGATAAATTATATGAATACATGACCCATCACCCATAAGCAGATGTCCACAAAATGACTGTAAATTTTCATTGTATCCTTAAAGATATCTCCGCAGCCAAGGGGTTAAACAGCTCATTATGCATTCGAAACTTAGAGTTTAACTTAAAAAATGTGTATAATTTATTTACTTGCTCAGCTATTAATGTGGGCCCCCCCCCCCCAAAAAAAAAACCAACATGCTTTATAAAAAACAGAGTTAGTTAGTTAGTCGTCGGATCATCATCACTGCAAACTGGACACATCCATAGTTGCTCCGATCTCTCCTTGAGTGTATCTTCCATCACACTTCTGCTGACAGTACCGGTCCTATGCTGGTTGACCATCATTCTTCTGCGCCCTCCAAAATGTTCACCTCTAGCAACACCGCATTTCAATCCCTGATCTTTAATCCTAGCCATTGAAAAGGAATCATCATCATTAGTCTCACTCTCGCGTGTTATATCTCTTAAGGAGTTTAATACGTCAGCGCGATCCATTGCCACAATTGCACACGATGCCAGTTGACATCGCACACGATGCCAAAAAACAGAGGACTTCTGGCAATGGAAAACAATGGTGATCCTTCCTGTGTTATAGAGATGTCTATAAATGAATATACTTGACACTGATTAAAAGAACATGAATGCAGTGGACTAGAAGAAGCTTGCCAAAGACAGATTCAGCTGGAAGAGGCTATACAAGCTTTCCTGAAAACTGGGGAAACCATATTGTGAAAGATTGCTGAAACTGGAGGGACAAGGAAGCATAAACAGTTTCTAATCCAAGTCCAGATATGGGCACTATCTTCATATTCCATTGTGACAAAAATAATTACAATTACTAAATTTTCAGATTAAAAATATACAACTCCAAATACTTCCTGTCAACTTGTACAGTGTTTTGTCTGTATTTTATACTTTTCCTCCATTCACTCAACAACTGTGCATACAGTACACAATTTTATGTTATTTTCTTCAAAGTGTACATTGCATTCTTTGTTCATAGTTCACACTTGGATTCTATGTAAAAATATTATGTTTTCTCAAATTTATTTATGAGATTCCTATTTAAAGTCATTTATTTTTTGTGTCTTTGGATGTAGACTATTGAAATATTTATTTTTATTATTCTTTAGCTTTAAATGTTGACACTAGTTTTGGGATTAATGTTTTTTGCAACAAATTATAATTGAAGAAATAAAAGCTTTCAATATCCTTTGCAGCGATACAACTCATTCAACATACATGTTTAGAGATTTGTCTTTTTACATTAATTCGTATTCTAAAATAATTCTAGATCTATCTGAATTTTAAAAATGCCTTCATATATTTTCCAAATAATAACTTATGCTCTCTTTCCTGGTTCTCTGAGTATTTTACTACAATTGTTAAGTGAGACTGCTGTAAAACTGTCTAGACTGTGTGTTCATTGTAAATGTTCATTGCTGATGGATCTTGTGTTTTACGTACGTACTATTGTATGCTATTACAATAATCTTGATATTTATGAGAACCATATGAGCTGCTTTTTCTTACAAAGTAAACAAAAGTGTTATGCTAATTTGTTTTCTAAGATTTGTTTGTGTTGTTTCACATCTGTCCTTCTAGTTTTTACTCTTGTGGTGTGGATCTATATTTAACTCTGAATAGTGCCATATTTACTCATTGTACTATGTTGTGAATGTGTTCTTGCTAAAGGCCTTTTGGTTGAAATGTTGATTTATGTGTTATCATTAGCAAAACTTCATTACCCTGTTCTAAGTTTCACCTGCTGGATATTTTGTTGCAGTTAGTATATATTGTTGATGTTATGCCAGTTTGTTTTCTAAAAGTTTTTTTTGTCACTTCTTGTTTCAATGAGTTTCAATTTTGTTGCAGCAGTTTCAATTTTATGTCCTTTCTTGTACCCAAGTGTTTCATATTGACATACAAATTTTGATAGAAAAGTGATTTTAAATATAAAAAGATGTTTTTTTTACACAGCAAAAAGCGAGAGATTGTTCCAGACCTTGCTCCATTGTTGTGGCATTCTTTCGGTACTATTGCTGCACTGTTACAAGAGATTATCCAGATTTACCCATGTATTCTCCCTCCGGTGCTTACGGTAAATTTACTTTTTTGAACAATAGATAGGGAGACTGATATGTTTATATAACACTGAATGTATATTTTAGTTAAGGCTCTCTATCAGAAACAGGTAAACAGAAATTTGTGGGAAAAATGACCAACAGTTCATACTCTGGAGTTAGTTGGTAGCATATCCTATTCAGGATGTAGTGACCAACCCAACATTTTCTAGGCAATATATATACATTAAGTAGGTTGTCATTCTCTCTTTTCACTTTATGCCTTGCAGTGTCAGAGACCATTACTGCCAGTGTAGCTACTGTTAGAAGCCAACATAGGTTGCCATTATGTTCTGAAATAAATGGATGCACATTTGCTTGCAGAAGGGTTTAAATCCTAAGTGTAGAGAGTTTTTATGTATCCAGTTCTTCTGTATTCATTCTTAAACTATTGCACATAAACATAATGTGGTCTTGAATTTTGATTTTGCATTGCTTGATTGGCTGATGTTTCTGCAGAAAACAGATGTGTCAATTCATTGGCGCAAATAAAATGGTGACACAGTGCATTTCCATTCTCTGGACTACATCCGTCTGGAAATCTAGTAGACTTTTGTCCTGTTAAAAGAAAGATCCAGCGGGAGTTTGAGAATGAATGATGAAGAAGAAGATTGATATCTGTCTCTTTCTATCGTACACATCTAATCCTAGCACATTTGTTTTTTTCACGTAGCAGTGTTAACTTTTTATTTTTGAATCTTGAGCAGAATTGCATCAGAGGATCACCACTTTGGTATGCAATAGGATTTTAACCTAAAATGTACACAAATTTGACGGCAGTATGGGCAGTTATTGGACTTCATATGTAAAACTGCCTCTTCGTGTGATTTGAAGACTTTATTGTATACCTGCCTTATATGTGCAAACATAGGGCAATAAACTGATGTTAGCAGTCAGTTGTGAGTTTTCAACCATTACAGCTCATGCATTGCTCTCAAGCTTGATCCCAAATACCTGTCTTATCTATCTATCTATGTTCCTTCAGGACAGAATTTGGTGCATAGTTCAGAAACCAGAGCTCTCCAGTTTGAGCGATGTGATGCTACTGTGTGTAATTCTTGTATATTGTTGAGACTCATAGTCATACCTCTTTGATGGTTGTGAAGGCTCTCTTGGTCTTCTCTTTTTCTTCTGCCATCTGGTTCCCATTTTAATAATGATTGCAGTAGCAGTCTGTTTTCATTAATTCAAAGTACATATATGATATAGGTCCATCATTTTTTTTATTGTTGTAGAAACATATTGCTGTTTGCTGTCTTTTCTTACTTGCTTGTTTGACTTGATTTCTTTGCAACCAATATTTAAGAGTTTTCTAAGACATTTATTTTCAAATGAATTTAATTTTTTCCAACGTTTGCAACCTTAGGTTAATACAGATATTACATTGAAGTTGAACAGTCATAGTTTAAATAAATTTACTTATCTAAATACTGACTAGTATATTTGTAGAATTTCATAGTTAATAACACATGATATTTTTGGCCTGCATGTCTTGATAATTTTTAGTTTAGAATGTGTGTGTAGCTGGGGCCTGAAAAAGGAGCAATGAATAGGATCAATGTGCAAACTGAAACTTTGTTGTTAGATGAAGCCAGTTCTCCAGCCTTAGCCATGACCATGACTGATAGGCTCATAACTCACATCACAGACAAAGATGGTTAATGATATGTAGGAAACTGCATCTTAGATTATGCATCTTAAATGATGTGTTAATAGTAAGAACATTTTTGTTTTTAATCACACTGAATCTTCTATCTTGTTTGTTCTATATAATTGTGAAAAAAATTCAGAAAATGTTACCGGTAATCACTAATTTGATCCATTGTTAATGGCTTTATACATTTATTTCTTTGGATTCTTAATTTTTAATAGTTTATTTTTGTAAGTTTTAGTGAATATTTCAGCTGTATCATTTATAGCTTTTAAAAGCTACATCAGCGGTGGTGTTTGACTTTCTGCTCCAATTTTGTGTCTGTGCTAGCAATCATTTTGGATGTGGTAGTTTCAAAATCTTTCTAATTCCTTCTCTGGATTTGTATGCTTTTACCATGATGACTCTTGGAATCTTTAAGATTTTATGAAGATGAAAGTATAGATGTCCTCATAACAAAGGTCTCCAGAATGCATGATGAAGTTTAGCTTTATTATTTTTGGAAAAGCCTGTTGGTAAAGTGCTATGGCCATTATGTTTCCTGGTCATGATCTGCATATCAATTCAATTTGATCATCAAATTATCATTAATGCATCTGGATCATGTTCATAAGTTAGTTGAGAGATCATCATCATTGCACATCACTTCTGTGTCCATGTGGACAGCCATCACAGACTGCGGAACATATCCTTCAAGACTGCATTATATAAACCGGTTAAGAGAGGAACACTGGCCCACAGAGATGGATATCCACAGAAAGCTGTATGGAAGTTTTCAAAGACAGCAGAATTTATTAAGAAAACTGGACTTGCTATGTAGACATGTTAAACTGCGAACAAGAAGAAGGTAATTGCACACAGGAAACATCTATAGGTGCTCCATCTCCCAGAGTATATCAGCAATTACATAACTGACAGATCCAGTTTTTAGTTGGTTAACAAACATTCTTTGTCATCCATAATAGCGTTCATTTCTGACCACTCTATATTTCAAGCCCAGCTCATCTATACTGGACATAGAGGAAAAGGAATCATCCTCATTAATTTTGCGTTTGATCATGCAGTTTCTCTTAAAGAGTTCAATATATCAGTGAGGTATTCCCATAGGTGCTCAATCCTATTCAGTATATCTGACAGCACATGATCACTGACTGTTTTGATTCTGTGTCAATAACACTTTTAATGGTACATGTTAGGCAAATGTGACCTCATCACATGATAGTAGTCTAACTTTTGAAACTTTTGTAATGTTATGTGCACAACCATGCAATTTCTGTTATAGTTTGCCATCTTGCATGTCATCACAGGAATCTCATGTCATTAGCAGACATGACACTAAGTCAACATGGCAAAAGATGGCATGACACTAAACCAACATGGCAACACACAACGCTAAACCAGCATGCCAACAGATGACATATGCTGAACCAACATGGTTAATGCAATCACAGATTTCTGTTTACTGATCTTGCAAAACATCCTTCTAAAAAATCAAACACCAACCTTAATCCCCCATCCTGTGATGCCCCCCCACATCAACAACCCCCCCTCCCCAAAAGAACTAAAATACACTGTCTCCCCTCCAAGCTATATTTCACAACTGCGCTTGAATAAAGGGACACAATAAATGTAATGCTTTTGTTAACACTGCTTATCTCCTACTGAATTTTGTAACATTTACATTTTTCTCATTCTTTTTTCTCAAACTGCCACCAGATTTATCATACAGCTGGACAATGGTTCTACTAGATTTTCTGTAGGATTTAGTCCAGAGAATTGAAATGGGTTGTGTTATTGTTTTTATTTGCAACAGTGACATGACACATCTGACTTTGGCTGTAGTATAACTTCTGAAATGTTAACCTTCTAAATAACATGTTTTGCAGTATATTGTCCTCACTGTTACTCTGTAATCCTCTCTGTACTGTGCAAACTGTCATACTTCATCCAGTGTCACATTCAGAAAGTTCAATATCCTGCAACATGCTGCCTCATGTAACTTCTCTTCATTGATTAATCTTTCTGTCCTTAACTTAGTTACATCAATTAAACAAATTGTACCGACTATAATTTTGTTAATTAGGTTAATGTATAATATTTATCTGTTATTCAGGCATCACAGTCCAATCAAGTGTGCAATGCCCTGGCTTTGCTGCAATGTGTTGCATCACACCCAGAAACAAGATCAGCATTTCTTGCAGGTGTTTGTTCAATTTTTATTTGTATTTTATGTATATCCATAATTCTCATACTTGAATCACAAATGTACACTCGTGTGTGTGTGTGTATATAGGGAGAGTTATAATCATGTGTGTATATAGGGAGAGTTATAATCATGTGTGTGTATAGGGAGAGTTATAATCATGTGTGTATATAGGGAGAGTTATAATCATGTGTGTATATAGGGAGAGTTATAATCATGTGTGTATATAGGGAGAGTTATAATCATGACAACAGATACAGTTAAAACCCATGCAAACGTCTTTAATAATATCAAACTAGATGTCATTAATTTTGAATATTTGGGTGCCAAATTAAACAGTTCAGATGATTGTTATGAAGAAATCAAGAATTAAATAGCATCTTCAAAACTTTCACAAAAGACAAATCTTTGGCAAGGAGCCAGCTGTAAAGCTAAAGTACATCTGATTAGAGCAAGCTTATTTCCACTAGCAACTTTATGGCTGTGGAACATGGACACTTATTAAATCAGTGGCTAAGAGAATAGCTGCCTTTGAAATGAGATGCAACAGAAGAATTTTGTGAAGACCACGGATAGTGAAAAAAGACATATTAAGCATTGAGGAGGGTTATCTATTAAACAATATTATAATAAGAAAGCTGATATTCTTTGGCCATATAAAGAAACATAATGGCCTTGAAAAAATTAATAATGGAAGGTATGGTTACTGGAACAAGGGTAATAGATTCTCATGACAGCGATAGATAAGATATATCTCAGATTGTCTAAACATGCATCTTGCTGCGGCAGGTCAACTGTCTCAGAATTGTGAGGACTATGTAATCCATAAAGATGACTATGTTTTGGAAAGAATCGCTCCTGAAGAAGGAGAGATTGTTATGAAACTTTATCTCACAATTTCTAGTTTGTTGCATGTGGACTCCTTTTTGTGTGTGGCTCACTGTATATTCATATTGTTACTGTTTGCATTCTGGAATAATGAATGATATTAGGTAAGCTTACAGAGAGGGAGTGTTCATTGAACAGAATACTTATGTCATAGATTCTCTCAAACTAAACTCCCAACATTCCTCCTTGGATTCCTGTTCACTTTTCCTCACTGTGAATTCTGTTTTAGAATTGATCTCTATGAAAAATTACTAGATACGGTTAGATCCCATTGTAACAACTTGGTCCGAGATGACAAAATAGTTAGTAATAACAGAAATTCACTATGTACAGTATAAACAATAAAGAATAAATACAATTGAGGATTTTGAAAAGTGTTATATAGGGAAATTGGTTAAAAACTAATGCACTATTGAGGGATTCCACTGTTATGTACCCAATTTATTACATTAATCGTGTAATTATAGCATGT
Source organism: Meghimatium bilineatum (assembly GCA_034231615.1). NCBI lineage: Eukaryota > Metazoa > Mollusca > Gastropoda > Stylommatophora > Philomycidae > Meghimatium > Meghimatium bilineatum. Next base: position 16,649,535 of record CM067298.1, on the reverse strand, counting down.
AAAAGTATGCTTTTAAACATTATTCTTAGTTGTATATTAAATTTCACCAGTTACTCTATATAACAATCATAGCAGTCCATATTTTGGATTGCTAGTGGATGTATTACAGAACATTGAAAAATGTTTTCGCACATGAATTAATTTATACCTTTATTTTGCAGCACACATCCCACTTTTTCTGTATCCTTTTCTGCACACAGTTAGCAAGACCCGTCCTTTTGAATACCTACGGTTAACTAGCCTTGGTGTTATTGGAGCTCTTGTCAAGGTTTGATTGAAAGTGTTTTACATATATTATGTGATTACTAATATTAGTCTTATATCTACTTGAATGCAATTGCTTATGCATTTATGCTGTATTGGAGTTTCATTACATATTGAACAATTAGGACTTGGGACCTAAGGGACACAATAAGAAATGTGGTTAGCTAGTGTGTCATTGGAAACATCAGCATGCATCCTTTATTTAATTCATGATAAGACAAGCACCTATGGATTTTCCAGAGTGTGATGTTGGTTTGATGAGTGTCTTCTTAATTTTTTTATTAGATTCTCAGTCTTCACTATTGTGATTCCCATGTATTTCAATTCTGTATTGTATTTAAATTTTCTGTTGATTTATAGCAAGTCTATAAAATATTATGAAGAATGTTTGAGATAAAGATCACCCTTGTGAAACTATCTTGTTATTTCACTTATTCTGCTTTTTTTCCTTGGCGTGTTAACTTGCATATCTTTCATGGAGGAAGTTTTTTCCCGAAGTCATAACCTTCGATAACAGTTACCATGTTGTTCCGACAGGCCAATTTTGTGCTTGAACTAGTTACGGGCACGGTGTGGGTGTGCGGAACAATAGAGAAACCTGTCGCAAGGGCCAGAGTTGTGCCCTGATGTCGATATCTGTTTCGCCGGCATAAGATTAGAAACACCATTGAGTCGGACGGCTGCTGGAACAGAGTCTGGAACACTTATGAGAATGCCGCACGTGCTGTGAGGCCAGTTTCTAATCAAGAATCGAGTTTGTAATTACTGTAAAATTTTGCATAAGCTTCCTTTCTAGACTACTAATCACTCATTTCTGAACTACCATATACATATGTAAACTTGCAACCATTTTGGAGCAGAAGCTCATTTCCTCAACAATGTTATCCAGATCATATCTTATAATGTAACCTAAAAAATAATGGCTGCTTCTTTCTGATGTTTCTAACAAGTTTTCTATGAGCATTGAGCATGTTAGAACCCCTATTTCTTTTTGTGTGTCATGTGACACACACAATTCTTCTGTAAAACCAGATCTCTTAAAACCACATCCACAATATACATCTGGAATAATTAATAATTGTCCAAGATTCACAACAATAATTTAAACTTGGTTCTATTGTAATATTGGAGTGATATATATTTTATATATATTTTCTCACATTTAGAACTTGTTACACTGTATAATTTTAAAAGATTGACTTAATTTTAATTGCTCTGCTCTTAATACAAACCATTGATCTTTTCATGCTAATATATCATGTGAGAAGCTCATGAAAGCCTTTCATACTTTTCTTATCATGATGATAAATGTGCTTAATATTTGACTTCTGCAGACTGACGAGCAAGAGGTTATAACTTTTCTCTTGAACACAGAAATTATTCCACTTTGTCTAAGAATCATGGAAGGTGGCAGTGAACTGTCCAAAACTGTAAGTTGATTATTTTTGTGTGCATTAAGATGCTACTTCTAATCATTAGTTCATATCATGTGACATATTCTTTCCAGAATGTAGTCTTCCCTGTAGATCTCTTGAAACCTCTGCAGTCTTGAGCAAGTTGTCCCAACTCTTTTAGTGACATGCGCAAGCATTCTTGAGTGTCTTTTGTCTAACGGTGTCTTGGGCGGCCTTTGCACCTGTTGCCTTCTATCATCTGTTCCAGTAACACTTTTCATGACATAGTGTCTCTTAATGTGACAGAAAAAGACTAACTTTTTCTTTAATATGGACTTCAGAAGCCAGCCTACCTGGACGTTAATTGTTCTTAACACCTCCTGATTTGTTTTCCGTTTTCCTTATTGTCCATGGTATTCTCAGAACTCTTCTATAGCACTTTAATTTAAATGATGTTATTCTCTTGGCCACTGTTTTATTTAGTGTAATCATTAGTTAGATCATAACATTTCTGTCAATTTTGAGTAAGAGTTAAAATCATTTTAAAGTATTATTTTGAGTAGTGCAGATGCAAATTTTAAGTGTTAGTTTGGGAATGTATTATAAATAATTGAATGGTGATAGCCTTTTGTGTCTTTATAGACACAAAGCAGGCTTCTGTATAAATAACAAATGGACAACGAAGGCCTCAAATTGTGACTTTTCTCATGGAAAACTATTTGAGGGCAAATAAAAAATTATATTAAATATATTCTGTAATAGGATATTGGATACTTAACAGTTACATGCCCCTGAGCATTATACATAAGATTGTAAGCATAGTCTAAACATTGATGCTGTTGGCATTGAATATACAAGATCATACATATATATTATATATCATTTTAATCTGCAGATATTGACCTTTCATTCCATGTTTGTGTTAAGTATTATAGTTAACGACAAGAAGTAGGTTAATAATTTAATTACTGTAAATATTTCACAAGAACAACTGCAAAAATACAAAATTCTTAAACACAAAGCAGGAAAAGCCATTATTTCATTTATCTTCTTAAAACTTTCAATAGTTTTAAGCTCCAACATTTATCCTCAAATAAGCTTAATTTATCAAAAGCCATATCATCTGTGCATAAAATGTAAAACAAATAATTGGTATTGGCCTAATGGTCACAGAATTATGATTAATTTCCTGAATCATTCAAACTTCCCATATCTGCTACAGTTAAATCTAAAAACACTGACTATATGAACTGGTGATCCTCACTCCAATCCCGTTGCTATCTACTGTTCCTTCTCATTGACTTATTCCATGATTTCTGATTGTCTTTCTGTACAATTTCTTGATAACTGGTCAAATAAGCATACTATACAATTGGTAACCAATATTATAGACTAATCCAAATTTATAACTCTTAGAGTCTGCTTACCAAAGGTGAACATCAAAATTATGCTAATAATTTGCTTTATTATCTGAGATCAGAATTGGGAGAACTACATGAAAAGAGAAGAAAATTAACAAAGAGGCTCTAACAGCATTTCATATGCAAAATAACAGAAATAAAGATGAAACAAAATATTTTGGACATATTAAAAGATTTCTTGTTGTAGACCTTACTTAAGGGTAAAGTCGAGCAAGAGGTAGGCAGAGATACAAGTGGGAGAGAAGCATATGAGATGGACAGATTACAGTCTAGCAGAGTGCACCACCAAAGCACAGGCAGGATATTGTAGGTTGTTACAGCTAACCTTTGTGGTAGAGAAGGCACTTGATAATGATCTGAGATCATGTAATATCAAGTCATGTAATATTACAGGTGATAAAAAAAAATCAATGGATGGAAGATTAGAGTTAAAGGTAATATCTCTGTGAAGTTCTGTGACACTAAAGAATTGCATTGTCTTTGCCAAAAACAATTTTACATAGGTGACATGATGGGGAATATCTGAATACCTCTTAACTATTTAGATTTAACAAACTTCACATCAAACATGCACAACCTACTACTAACTAAATCTGAAGGACATCTTGGTCCACAGCCACCTCAGGTCCTCTGCACCTGACCATTTTGGTACCGTTCGTTGCTCACACGGTCATTGCTACACATGTCCTTATGTGGTTCAGATGCACTCCATCTCATTTCCGAAGGCCAGTTTCTCCATCGATGAGGCCTTTACATGTGAATCCCGTAATGTTATTTACGTGATCATATGTAAACGCTGTGGTAAGCAATATATCGGTGAGACTGGCCTTAGACTGAGCGACCGCTTCTGTAACCACCTGCATGCTATCAAACACAGAACACCCACTCCTGTGGCTAATCACTTCAACGGCGATGGCTACCGTGGTGTCCTTGACATTCAGGTCACTGCCATCAGATCCATACACCCTAGAAAATCGTCTCATTTTCGAGTTGGGTACCATCAAGCCATTTGGACTCATTTCCAACCACTCTTTCGCTTAGTTCTCGGCGAAACGTCGACTTTGTCCTGTGTATTGTCATTTGTATGATTATATTCTGTGTTTTGTTTTGTTGTATGTACCATTTTTATTCATGCAAGCATCCGCTAGTGGTAGTGTGTTAGTGCTAGTCGTCATTCAGTAGGACTTCATTACCTGTCTTCCACATGAGTATTATTTTCAATTATGTTCTACTAGCAGTACCACATTCTATTGACAACCTACTACTAATAAAGTTAACACACCAATTGGAAGTCAGCAGACTTTAAGAAACCATCCTTATGTTTTGTTATGTGACCAAAATTATAGGACTGTGCATGCTGTAACATCTAAGAAAACCAGTTGTGACAGATATAAATATGTTTCTTTGTTCATTATTATTATGTGTTGAAGGTTTTCGTTATAAGCACCGAATATTGCTTTTCAACTATTGAATATTTGGAAATTTATGCAGAAGATGGATGTGCTGGACCATTGGCACAAATAAAACAGCGAAAACACATTTCCATTCTCTGGACTACATCCTGCTACAATGGAGATCCAGCGGGAGTTTGAGAAGGAACGCTGAAGAAGAATATCTTGAAACAAAGTTGTATAATCATTTGCATTGCCAGTACAATATGAACGGCAGACTTTTCTTTACCTTGAATTTAAGTTAGTTCAGGTGGGTTGGATTTGTGAGACTAACTAACCTCTGTCACAGATGTTGGAATTTAGAAATAACCTGTGATAATAACTTCAAAATAGGATATGTCATGTAAATCTAACTTCTGTTTTGAAGAAATAGAAATATTGGTTTGCAATGTGTACATTATAGAATCGATGTCTGCGCATTGATTGTATTCCCAAAGGGGCGCACTCCTTTACATTTGAAAACATGTAATTTCAAAGTGACATTGGAACGACACTTACATAGCACCTTATGTGGCAATTCCATATGTTTCACAAAATCAGAAAGTGTGTTTGACTGGAGAATTTATTGTACTGAGGTTTAGACAATGGCAATTTATGGGAAAATCAATCTTGCCATTTGTAAACTGGGATTGTTATCTTGACGGTAGTTATGATCTATATGTGTTTGATTGTCTGCAGGTTGCCACCTTCATCTTGCAGAAAATATTGTTAGATGAGACAGGTCTTGGCTACATCTGTCACACCTATGAACGATTTTCTCATGTTGCAATGATTCTTGTGAGTTGATGTTTCTTTGTACATAATTAGATTGTTATTTGTTGAATGCATAGCTGTAAACTGTTAATAATGTTGTCACATGAATTGAGGTGAGTGAATGTGCAGCAAAAAATGAATGTCACATGAATTGAGGTGAGTGAATGAGCAGCATAAAATGAATGTCACATGAATTGAGGTGAGTGAATGGACAGCATAAAATGTCACATGAATTGAGGTGAGTGAATGGGCAGCATAAAATGAATGTCACATGAATTGAGGTGAGTGAATGGGCAGCATAAAACTTGAATAATGTCACATGAATTGAGGTGAGTGAATGGGCAGCATAAAACTTGAATAATGTCACATGAATTGAGGTGAGTGAATGAGCAGCATAAAATGAATGTCACATGAATTGATGTGAGTGAATGGGCAGCATAAAATGAATGTCACATGAATTGAGGTGAGTGAATGGGCAGCATAAAATGAATGTCACATGAATTGAGGTGAGTGAATGGGCAGCATAAAATGAATAGTATCACATGAATTTAAGTGGATAAGCAGGAGAAGATAGGGATAAAGTCACATAAACTGAGATGAATGAATGTGCAGATTTGACCACTGCAGGCTCAACTATCACTTATACAATTTGAAACATGGTCAGACAGACATTTTCCCATGTGGAGCAGACAATAGAACATGTGCCCCAAGACTGTTGTATTTATGAAAGAAATAGAGCAGAGGTTCTTGCCATATTCACCTTAAGGAAAATGTGTAATTCGATGTGACAAACCTGAGACATACCTCCACCTTTATAAGAGATCAATGTGGTTGTATGAGCGGAAGACGAAGAAGAAGAATATGAGAAAGAAAACTGTATAGAAGATCAACTTAAATATGCTCAAGTTTCCCCGATATGTACTCCGCCACTATAAAATGAAGTTGCATGACACCTGTTGCGAATACAACTCATAACACATAATTTTATAGCTTCAAACAATAATCCCCAAGAATCTCTGAAAAGATGTACTATAGGCAAGTGCTTCAAGACCAGGAATCAACTCCGATTCAACTATTTTATTATTTTTCGAGTCAGATTTATTGATCCCTCTGCCGTAGCGGCACATCTAGCATTCCCACCACCTAGGAGTTGGCCACAAAAGAACAAAGGTGCAATGTTCACTGGCCTGCATCTGTTCATAATCCATAGCGATCATTTGATAGAAGATAAAATTAAGAAATTGAAAGAAGACATGTAATGACAATAATTTTTTCACAGGTAACAGATTGTCAACCCATCTATCCCTTAACTTTCCATAGTCTATGACATGCTTATAAAAATACAGTGGCAATATTCTATTCTTTGCACCTTAAACTAGAAGTCTATGCCCCAATTGCAGAGAGAGAGAATAAAATGAAAAGTATATGATTAATAGTAATCTGTAGGATAAAGACTTATACTTGTTTCTTCATGTCGATAAACTGAGATATAACTTTACAGGGAAAAATGGTGCTTTCTTTGTCCAAGGATCCCTCAGCTCGCCTTTTAAAGCATGTTGTTCGCTGCTACTTACGTCTTTCAGATAATTCAAGGTAACTATGTGCTGTATGATTATCAGAATTGTTTATGCAAAAAAATACAGTGAGTTTGACTTCATTTGAAGAAAACTAAAATAGTTTACAAACTTACAAATATGTTACCTACTTCAACCTTATGGGCACTATAGGCGTCTATAGATGCTGACGTCATTACGTAACTAGTCACGATTTGTGTCTCTAATCACCTCCGTTGCTATGCAATTAAATAGCTACTGTACCTTTTACAGAGAAAATCTGTGACGGCCAAGGTACTGGGTTTGAATCCTGCCAGAGGCAGTTGTGCATTCGGACTTTTCAGAAAACAATGACAAACTACTGAGCATATTTATATTAAAGTCACTACAGCCAAAGATTGCTGATTGATAACTATGTCTTAAGAAGGATAAACTACCAAAATACTGTGCTTTTACTACAAAATGAGAAATACAACAAAAAACATAATTGAAAAATCAAATCTTGTGGACAAAAATTTTATTATTTTAAGAATTTCTAAGAAAATAGACCTGTCTTTCCAAAGGAACTAAACAAACAAGCTATACTTAACATTGGAGAATTCGCAGGACTTTATTTGAAAAAAGTCTTAATCTTATCACTGTTCGTGTTTTTGTTGTTTGTCCATCAGAAGTGATGATGACAATTTGGTATATCCACTTTATGAACTTCGGTCAGAGTTATTTACTTGTCTATGAATTTGTAAATAGATGATATTTATGAACTTCGGTCAGAGTTATTTACTTGTCTATGAATTTGTAAATAGATGATAAATGCTATTCTGGCTGCAAAGATTGCCAGTATTTATATGATTACTTTAAATGGAGTTTCTGAATTTCACCTCTTTTTCAAAAGATGATAACTTTTTGCATCAGGCATTTTAGCAGTGATACCCCCATCAAGGCCAGCACCGTGCAGTGGTGATGGGGCTTAGTTCAGCCATCAGGGGCTGGAAACTAAGACTGGTCGGGCAGTCCCATTCGAGCAGGTTCATAGTCCTGCCCAAGTAAGCAGAGTGCTGAAGACGGAGGCATCCAGCCAAAAGGCGCACAGATAATCAGGATGCCACGCACAAAACACAATGGAAACATGTCTGTATCTATAAAAAGTTATGGTGCCTGCCCTGTGGCGGACGTCCAGGCAGGGACGGTGCCGGGCCCTATACCTCGAAAGGGCCCAACCTCAGTTACTGAAAGTCATTCTCAATTGCCTCGAGGAGCCAGGAGGCAAGGGAATAGAGCTACTGGCCACACAAACAAATGACCAATAAAAATAATGCACTGGAATGCTGAGGGTGTCAACAGTAAAAGAGATGGATACAGCAAAAAATTGGAACTTGAGAAAATGTCCTCAGTGAAGAACAAGTTAATATTTGCTGTATACAAGAAACACACCTCAGTAGCGACATAGCCTTCAAAATCAGAGGCTACCAGTGCTACCGATCTGACCGAAAGGACATGCGAAAGGGTGGAATTCTGACACTTGTTAAAAACAATATCAGCGCATGTCAGCTGGAAGTATATATGGAAGGGGCAGAATACCAGATGCTCCACCTAAAACAGACAGTGCAGAATTCCATCTTCTGAACTACTACTGCCCAAATGATAAACTATTGGCACTAGACACAATTCCAGATAAAGAGAGACTTATGGTGTGTGGTGACTTCAACAGCCACTCTCAGAACTGGGGCTACGATCATATCGACAAGAGAGGTGAGGAAAATAATCTCATCCTTATTAACCAGCCAGCAGACTCACCAACCTTTTACTCGAGAGCATGGCACACCACCTCTACACCAGATCTGGCATTCCACTCACCAGGTCTGGAATGGAACATCACATGTGTCGTTGGAAATCAGCACGCTCACTAGGTGGAACTATAAGAGGGCAGACTGGAAAATGTACCAGCATTTAACCAGTGTTCTAGCTAAGGACATGAACTTGGACAAAGACATCAATAGAGCAGTGAGTGAATTTAATAGATGTATACTACATGCTGCTAGTAAAACCATACCCAGGGGGGCACGCAAGAACTACAAACCCTACTGGAATAATGAACTGGAAAAGCTGCAAAATGAGATGGAAACATCTAGACAGCAGGCTGAGAACAGACCTAGCCAAGAACATCACAACAAATATCAGCAAACAAAGGCTAAATTTCAAAGAGCCAAGTTACAAGCCAGACGGGGCAGCTGGAAAAAAAAAACAGTCGCTGAACCTAGAAAGAGATACTAGGAAATTATGGAAACTTGTAAAACAACTAAATGATGAAGGTACAGGGAGAAATCAGGATCACACTTTATAAAGATAGAAACATTTTAACAGGTAAACATGCAGCTGATTATTTTGCAGATTCCTTTGCAGAAGACAATAACATCAAAGTCAGCCCATACAAACAACAGGAGGTTCGAGCGAACCAGCAAAACATTGGACAAGGCGAACCTATACCTGAAGTCATGGAGGCACCAATCACAATGAGAGAACTGGAACATGCAATATCCAAATTGAAAATGAAAAAGTCCCCTGGAGCTGATGGAGTGTCCAATGAAATGATTAGAAACCTGGGAATTGCAGCAAGAGCAAAGCTACTGCAGATCTTCAACACAAGCTGGTCCACAGGTAATGTACCACAGGCGTGGAGAGAAGCAATAATGATACCACTCCTCAAATCAGGAAAAGATGGCAACACAGTCTCCAACTACAGGCCCATCAGCCTCACAAGCTGTCTATGTAAAACAATGGAACGCATTATCAATCTTAGGATGCAGTGGTACCTTGAAAGTGAAAACCTTCTGGTATCACAGCAAGCAGGTTTCAGACAGTGCTACTCTACTGAAGATCAGGCAACTTACCTCTCCCAAGAGATTGAGGATGCCTTCCAAGATAAGAAACTGGTACTAGCAGCATGGATAGACCTCAGAAAAGCATTTGATAAGGTCTGGAAAGAAGGGCTCCTAAAGAAATTGCAGGCTTAGCTCAAGAATGTACAAATGGGTAAAATCATACCTGCATAATAGAAGAGCCAGGGTACAATTAGATGGTCGCAAGAGCAAGAAAGTTCTACTGTGTCATGGAGTCCCCCAGGGAGGAGTCCTGTCACCCACACTTTTCTTGGTTTACATCAATGACCTAGTTGCTGAACTACCACATGGGATCAAAGTGGCAAATGTATGCTGACGACCTGGTGATATGGTGCACGGAAAAATATGCGACAGTGGCCACTAAACAAATACAAAGAGCTATCGATGCTCTAACCTTATGGACTAATAGATGGTGCGTCAGCATTAACACAGATAGTGCAGCACTACACTCTTTACCCTCTCACCAAAACAAAAAGCCGGTCATATCAAAATAGATGGAGAACTCTTGAAAGAAGACAAACAACCCACATACCTGATATGGAAGTAGCACATAAACAAAGCAATAACAAAAGTCAGGAGGAAGTTAGCTATCTTGAGAAAACTAAGTGGAACCACATGGGGAGCCAGTGGGAATATACTCAGTAAAGTTTACCAGCAAGGCATAAGACCACACCTGGAATATGTTTCAGCTGCATGGTGTTCTGCATCAAACACCACATTACAAGATCTAGATAAAGTGCAAAACCAGGCACTTAGAATAATGTTGGGAGCAATGAAATCAACACCCATAGCAGAGATGCAGAAAATGGGAAGAATGCAAACACTTGGCGAACGCAGAGACACAAAAGTACTAATTCAGGCAGAAAAGTTTCAGTGTATGCCAAGTCATCCAATGAAGGAAAGATTCCAAAATTTAGCAATGGGGCGACTGAAAAGGAGCAGCTTTATCCATCAAGCTAAACGACTCCGCAGACAACTTACAGACCTACCTGAAGTTGACAGCCTCTTAAGGCCTGTACCGGAACAAACCCCGTGGAGTGAAAGGCAAGGAATGCCAATATACATTCAGACCCATGTGAAAGGAATACTAAGCGAGGACGAACAGAACAGTGTGCAGCAAAGGACAGTCACCCTCAGTTTCCTGGATGAGGAATATCCACAAGATATATGGGTCAGATTATACACAGATAGGTCAGCACAGATTGCCGTGAGGAATGGAGGTGCAGGTGTATATATAGAATATCTACACAAGCCTAGAGATACCATCAGAACACCAACAGGAAAATTCTGCAATAATTATGATGCTGAAATCCAGGCAATTAGTGTGGCAGCTAAAAAACTGCTGAACTCCAACTCTGACCTACAGCCTGTGGTATTCCTGACAGATGCAAGGTCAGTGCTTCAAGCTCTCCAGTCTGGAAAACTAAAACAGACTTGAAAAAACTACTTAGCGAATTGTCTTACCAGTACAGGATAACCATGCAGTGGATACCCTCTTACTGTGGAATAATAAAAAAAAAGTAAAGTAACCCATAGCATTTATTAATGCCGTAGGGGTGTGAGATGTTAGCGATCTCACATTTCACAGGCTCTGCAAATGAGGGCAGTAGCCATCTCCTCTCCCTCGCAGTCCTTACTTCCCGGATTAATCCGGTATCCATGTAAGGCTGGGTCGACCTGGGAGCCATTGCGATCTGAAAGCATTTCCGCCTCAGCTGGGGAATGAAACCCAGGACCACTCATATGCGAAGCCAGTGCGCTAACCACTGCGCTAACGCGGCTATGTTAACGCGGCACTGTGGAATACCAGGAAATGAAAAAGCAGACCAACTGGCTAAGGAAGGTGCTGTCGAAGACCAACCAGATATACCAATCACCTACCATCAGAAAAAACACATGATCAAGTCAATAAGAAAGCCACAAACTCCAACACAAGATGACTATCATATTATGAACAGACCAGAACAAATTATAATTCTACGTCTCAGAACAGGACACAACCGACTCCGCAGTCACATGTATACAAAGTTCAAAATTGGCAACACGGCCATGTGGACAGGCAGCACAGAGTGCCAAACATATACTTCAAGAGTGTTCTGAGCATGAAACGCTGAGGCAGACATATTGGCCAGAGGAAACAACACTGGAATCAAAACTCTATGGGACACTGTATGAACTACAAAAGACAGTGAGTTTTATTAAGGAGACAGAATTACAGATATAGACATGTTTCAAGTGAACGAAAGAAGAAGAAGAAGCAGTGATACTATATTCATTTGTGAGGTTAGCTAACATCTTTCCTATTACGAGTTTATTATAACTTCATTTTTTTGAATTATGGGGTTAATGTTTGCATTTGCACTGATAATATTTTGTACTCACAGAAAAATAAACATTTGACAGCAAACATAAACAGTTGACATTGGTGTGTTCTCACACTCACAAACAAAAAATGCCTGAAATATGCCTGGTGAGTAGCACATTACAGAGTGCTCCTTAACAACATCCTAACAAGAAAGCTGTGTTTTTTTGGTCATATAAAGAGACATAACAGCATGGACAAATTAATAGCTGAAGTCAGAGATAACGGCAGCAGGGGAGTAGGACACCCAAGATGATGATGGTGCAGTGATATATCAGATTGCTTAACTCTTTGTCTCTGTACGGTTTTCCTGCTATGTCAAACACGATAGTAAATTCATACTAAAATGTAGATTTGAGCGGCTTTTCTGCATAGTGGGTCTCCAAAATGTAGATATTAGCGGCTCAGTGGACATAGAGAGTTAAACATGTCTCTAGCTGCAGTGAACTCGCTCAGAATTGCAGTGTTCAGAGAATCCATAAGGAAGACCACATTCTGGAAAGAATATGTTACATAATGAAGCACATTGCAAAATTATAGAGTTTCTACTGTATTAAGGCATTATATTTTCTAATTGGTGACATATTGTTGACATGGACAATGGCATCCGAAATAGTAAAGAAAATGTCAGTATTTGAAATGAAATGCTATAGAAATATCCTAATAATATACTGGTAAGGATGACGATGGAACGCAGAAGTCTGAATATGTGTGAACATAGAGTAAGATTGGCATCTGAGAAACATGTACAAGCTAATATATTTTAGGCACATAAAAAGTTACAATATATTTGAAAACTTAATTTTAGAAGCAAAGGTTCCAGGAGAAAGTAAGAGACTGTCTATAATATCATAAGACACTGTCTGTAATATAATAGACTGTCTATAATATCATAAGACACTGTCTGTAATATAATAGACTGTCTATAATATCATAAGACACTGTCTGTAATATAATAGACTGTCTATAATATCATAAGACACTGTATTCTGCTAAAGATACTTCTCTATGGTGAGCTAGAGAAGGGTATACGATCTCAAGGTGGCCAAAGGAAGCGCTAAAAGGACTCGTTAAAGGACTCACTGAAAGCCTTTGAAATAGACCACGATACATGGGAAGAACTTGCACAAAATAGATCTACATGGCGTTCTAAAATAAAAAAGAGCGCATCATCTTGTGAAAAGAAGAGAAATGTAGCAGCTCAACAGCGGAGAGCAGCTAGAAAGTCACGGATAGACCAAGATCCGTCTACAGTCGTTATTCCATGTCCAAGGACATTTACAGCTCGAATAGGGCTCATTAGCCATCTACGAACTCATAATCAAGGACATAACTAAAATTGAATTTTCAAAAGTGGATGTAACAAATGGTCATCATCACTTGTGATGGACGAACAACAAGACACTGTAATATAATAGATTGTCTATAATATCATAAGACACTGTCTGCAATATAATAGACTGTCTATAATATCGTAAGATACTGCCTATAATATTGATCATATTTGTTGTTGACCAACTGCACACCCAAGGATATTGTGGTCAGCATCACATCAAACCCCTTTACTTTCCCAGTAGATCTTGGACTTATTCCCTTAGGCTGGGTTTTGATACTATTTGCCATTTAAAAAATATGTCCAGTTAAACTGGAAATTGAATCTTAAACAACCTGACTAGAAATCCAAAGTACTAATTACTAAGCTACCATTATATCAAGTTGCAGGACCATTATAAATAGTAAGCGCTGTATTTCGGATAGTCCTATAATAACAACCTCATTATAAATAGTAAGCGCTGTATTTCGGATAGTCCTATAATAACAACCTCATTATAAATAATTGAACTAGTTTAAATTTCAGTAAATTTAAATCTAAAATGTACTGGCAACATTGTTTGCAGTTGATTTAAAAAAAAATTACCGTCTGCTAAATGTACTGGTCAGTGGCCCAGTTAATAGATTGTTATAAAATATGCTGATATATATTTTTGTGTGTGGGCAAATGTAAGATTACAAGCAATTATTGTTATTAATATAGAGTGGCCGAATGGCTAAAACTCCAGTTTCGGATCCATGAGGTCTCTTCAGTTTTGGGTTCAAACCACTGGTTGGGACAGGATTTTAACTTTTGGATGTACAATAAAATTCTGTACAGGTTATGACGACAGCTATGGCACAGCGATCTTTATTTTCACTGCCTATAAAAAAAGTTTCCCTGCACCCTGTAACAGGAAAGCATTGAATAACTTAAATTTTAATTGTTATGAAATGCTTGTAATGTTCTCATTTATAACCACAAATACAATTTGTTTCATCTGTAGGGCAAGAGAGGCGCTTCGTCAATGCTTACCAGACCAACTCAAAGACTTGACCTTTCAGAATTGTCTCAAAGAAGACACAACTACCAAACGCTGGTTAGTTCAGCTGCAGCAAAACCTGTCTGAGAACCATTCAGATGCTGCTGTAAGCAGATCCTAGTGCACATGTTTAAATAGATAGGAACAAATAACACCCCATTAATAGTAATGGTTTTATTGCCCTGTCTATCAACAACATAACTTTATAAAAAAAAATTAAAATGACAAACTGTCAAAGCATATCGTCAGTTAAGAAGTCATCTTTGTTTGTCTTTTTTTCTATGATGAACATTTATTATTTTTTGTAAAAATGTGTCATTTCTATGCTAATAAAAATATATGTTGTATTTTATAGTATGTGCCTGGTTGTGTGCTATTGTGTGCCAGATTCACTGAAAAAAGTAATGTTAAGTGTGTATTGTTGTATAGTTAAAAAATAAATGCATTGTAACATTTCTTTATATAAGTTAGATTGTTCTTCTGCTACTTAAGTGTACAGGTGCTGTATTTTCGGTATCTGTTGTCTTTGAAACTGAGCAAGCTGTTAAATAGATGGTGGAGATATATGCCCAGTGTTTATTCCTATCCTGAGCAGGATATGTTAAATAGATGGTGGTGTTATATCGAGATATGTGTCCAATGTTTTATTTCTTTTGATTATAGCTAATCATTAATGTACTCGGTTACAGTTCTCCCTCTTTGTTCACCAGGTTATTTTGTAGTTGTAGGTTTATCAATTTCAATGAAATTTCAGGCTAACTATTTTGTTTTCTGCTGTTTCATTCAACATTACCTTATTTTGTTTTATCTTCAACATTTTTTCTCACAATCCTACAGATTAGTAGGAATATAGTCTGGAGAATGGAATGCATTGTGTCATGGTTTACTGCTTGACTGCAGTATCCATGCCTTTCAGTCTCAAACATCTGACTTCAGCATGTTTCTGGATTACTTTGACCCTATTTGGGATAGGAAATCTGTTTTTATTTTATCTAATTGTAATCATTATTTTGACTATCAGTGGGTTAGTGCACTGGTTTCTTAGTCGGGTATTGTAGGTTCAAGGTTACTGGGAAAATGTTTAGATCACCAAATGCTCCTAAGGCATCCATCCCAAGTATAATGAAATGCGTGCCAAGCTCTTATGGGAAAGTAAAGAAAATATTGTCACCAACTATTGATTGTGGGGGAAAAAAAGGCAGTGAGTGTGATGGTCAGCACACTACCATTAAGTATACTATTGATCACGAAAATATATGGACATAAGATTTTTTTCCTGAAAAACCGTAATAAGTAGCGCATTATTAGTTACGGGTGCATGTGATGACCATGTGTTAATGTATGTATGAAAACAGAAGCATGCAATTTTTGTTTGGGATTCTATAAGTAAAGATGACCTAGTTTGTGTCATTGCAGTGAAAGAAAATGGATGTTAACATGTTTGCATTGATTTCTTAGAGTAGTGAAGTAACCAAGTTGATAATGAGCTTTCTTACTATCACCGGGTTACAGCATGACAGGTTTGAAACCATGCCAGGCCAAAATAAAAATAAGGTGATTTTTCGCCTGAAACGATCTCTTTTCCAGCCAACACAGCAGTTATAAATGAGTACCTGAAACATGAGTTGGGGGAGGTAAACACAGCAAAGAAGGGAACTGGGAATCCCACCTAATGGTTTCTGTGGCTTAGTACATGAAGAGTTATCTTCATCTCTGATGGCAGGTTGCTGCCATGGCATCTACTATTACCTTTATTTATTTCTGATTTTGGCTTGATAAAACTGGTTCAGATACTTTTGAAATGTTGTAATAAATTTCCGGAGTCCCCTGTCTAGATAAAACATTTTAGTAGTATTCCTATTTCAAGAGTGGACACAGATTTTTTCAAGATTATCCCAGTCAAGGCAACAGAGATCTTGGCACATGTACAAGAAATCATACACACTGGCAGACATCTATCAGGGAAGTTGCTGAGGATGTTGGAATATTCATTGGTATGTGCCATGAAATGTTAACTTAATTTGCACTTGTGCGCAGACATAACTTGGGAGGTGGCACACAGGCTTATTCAACAATCACCTTACTCACACAATCTTGTTCATTTGACATTTCGTGTTTCCGCAACTTAAAGAAAGTAATGAAAGGTCACAGATTCGATGGCATTGAGTAGATTCAAGACATCAGGATGAGAACATTGAGGGCTATTAAAAAAATGTTTACCAAAGACTCTTCCTTTATTGCCCAGTATTTTCTAGACTTGTTTTCCAGTATACCATATTATGACTTATTTTCCAAATAGACCATGATTTGTATGATTTATTGCTAGAAATTTCCAAATACATTATTGCAAACTTACTTCACAGTTGCTCTGTTCATTATCTGTGTTGTACGTATATTCGAATCTGCAACACCAATAAAATAGACTTTGAAAAGAAAAACAAGAAAAGTGTTCGGTTAGACAATGAAGGACAATTGATGACATTTTACAGACAAGGTTGCATGGAAATTGTTTCATTGGGTGATACAAATTTGGGTCACTTTGTGATTGGCACGTTGGTCTTTTTTTTTACATTTGCAGAGGATATTTTTTTTTATTGAATGCTTGGTGATCTACACTGTGAATTAGATTATCTAAGGTACCCTGAAACTTTAGACATTAACAAATAGAAAACTTGACACCCGTATGTTGCAGGGGCCAAAAGGGGAGCAAAGAATAGCAACGTTTACCTTCTATGCATGTTGTAAAAGATGACTAAGGAGGTTATGGGATGGAGTTGGCTGTCCCATCTCATATAGGGTCAGTGACCCAAAGCCATGCTGAAGTCGGATGTGTCAGGCTGAAAGGCGCAGATATCGCAGCAATGCTGTAAACCATGACAACGCATTTGGTTCTCTGGACTACATTCTGCTCATCTGCAGGAGTTTGAGAACAAACGCAGAAGAAGAAGAAGCAAACTTGAACTGTATTTTAATGTCTTATCCGTGAAAAGCGGTTATTTACCACTTCAAGTTTTCAGACAATGGCTAGATTTAAACATTCTTTCTGTTAGAAGTATCCAAAATGATTTACACATGAGCTGTGTGGATGCATGCCTAGTTGTGATTGAAGTTTGAAGTAATAGTACAGAACATGTCTGTGATGACGAAGGTATTGAGTTCAAACCCCTCCGCAGGCAATTGTGCATTTGGGCTGTTCAGAAAGAAATAGCAAACTGCTGGATATTATATTCCCTAGAAAATCACTGTAGCCAAACATTTTTTTTATAGCTTGTGGTAGTAGATAAAAACAAACTATATATGTCTGCTGGGATCAGACAGTTCATTTTTAGATGTTTTTGTAATTTAATTTTACTTTATTTCTTCTCAAACTCCTGCAGATTAATAGGATGTCTGCAAAATGGAATGCATTGCATCATGGTTTTACAGTTGGCTGTGACACCTGTGTCTTTTATTCCGACAGATTCAATTTCAGCATGGCTTCTGTATCATTTTAACTCTCTTTATGATGGGGCAGCCAACCCCACCCCAAAACTTTCTAAATGATCTCTCACAGTGTCACTATTGATTCTTTCCAAGTTATGCTCCAGCAGCACATAGTCGATTTCCTGTAAATTTCATAATTAACAAAGAATTATGTTTTTACATTTTATACTGTAGTATTCCTGGTAAAATTTATGTATAAGAAATAATTACCAAATCCGTGAACTAACATTAGAAGTTTAGATAAATTATGTGAAGGATGATTTAAATAAAAATAATGAACTAATATTCGAGAAATCATGTATAGACCATAGTTGAGTGTAAGAGTTCAGAATGGCAATTAAAATAGTTTTAAACTAAAGTTAGAGAAAAATGACCGTTTGACAATTTGTGTATGGTCAACATTAAAACATATTAGGAATTCATTGTTTTGTAGAACACCGATGGCTTGAAATGTTTGTTTTATGGGGAATTGAACTTAGATATGTTGATTATTGATTTAGTTGTTCGTACCTGTCTTGTATGTTATTGTTCTAGTGTGTTGTGTTTCACTTCTGCTAGAAACATTTGTGATACAACATGAATCTTGGATATAAAGTTTGTGCTGTGTTTTTACTACCTTGTGTTATAATTCCTTAAATAAGTTGGACGCTGCAGTAAAACTGTTCCATTTTATAAATAAATGTAAGAAAAAAACATTAAAGAGGTTAAATTGCAGTTTTACATGAAGTAAACGATGATTTGGTTTGGTCAAGTAAAATGTACCTTTTATGGTGAGATACATTTCTCTCAACGGCTGGTGGAAGATATTCAAATATGGAAGATTTTCAAATTGGTTGTATCATAGCTTTACAACCATAAAAAATAGTGGAGATTGCAGAGCTGGTAAGTCAGCACAACGTTCTAAGATAAAAATTACAAGCAATGAATGCTGCAACCAATAAAAGTCTTTATCAAGATAGAAACACAAAAAACTCACAGAATTGAACAATAATGTAGCAGTAATTTTATGTGGAATTATATGCTAGAAAATGAGAATACTTGAGAAGCAGGAAAAGGAATTATAGTGGAATCCTATTATAACGAATTGCTCGGGTCTGGCAGAATGCGCATGTTATTAACAGAATTTCGTTATATTCGGTTATGACAATCATTAACATAAGTTATGCCCCTTTCAATTAGTGTGTACCTTGTGCACTTCATTATAGTTGTCCCTTGTTATTTCCATGATGTAATCACTGCGTGTCAATGAAGAGAATGGTGTATCTTCTGTTACTCACCTCTCCTCCAAGTATCAGTTGTAGCTTGTGGAACAAATCCGGTCTCGCTACAACAAATTACTCTCACTGTAATTTCATGTTTCTCTTTTAACCAGCCGAAACTTAATTTAAGGTCAGTATGGCCTAAGCTTTTAGCGAACTCTCTTCCTTTATTCAATAACGATAAGCCTAGGTCCTGACGTATGATTATTCCTGCTCTTATTGCACTGGAACCACATTTATTGCACACAGCAATCAGTGTCTTCGTAATCAGACATCCTACTTTTTATTCTCTTGTGTGGATAATTGCCCCTTGTAAATGGCAATATGTCTCTGCCCTTTGAGATTGTTTGTAGTGTGCTTATTTTTCTCTAGTGTGATATATTGCCTATTGTGTTCCCTGCATTTTTCTTTTCATGCTTTCAATTTTTTTAAATCTACTGTCTCGATTAACGTTACTTTAGTTTCGAGAGATAAATACTTACATTTTGCAACAGTAGCAGAAACCATTGTGATAAGATTTTTTTTGAACAGGCTTAGTGTTGTTTCCAGACACCAGAGTTCTAACAACTGAAGCAGGCAATGTGTGTTAACTTTATCTTTCTGGTGAACACCTGCGATTTTGAGTAAGTTAATCGAAATCTATCTATTTGAGAAATCTGTAAAGCGATGTTCTTTTTATGTTTGGAAGATTAGGATCACCATTTATTGCCATTAAAACCTTATCTAAAGTAGGGAGTTAATTATTCTTGAAGAAAGTGTGCACCTTACATCATATAGCAGACTTAGCAAATTCATCAAACTTGTTTTCCCTGAAGTACACAAATTACCTGTTTTTTTAAAGTGTTTTGAAAATGTTTAAAATCATTGTTTTTTTGTGTCTGTTTCTAAAAATACTGCTTTCTTATGTTCAACAATTGATGTGAATGCATCCTCTGCCATTTCAACATTGTATAAGGAACAATGGCCCAAGACATCTGATGTCAGCTGATGACTGATGAAACTGAAAGTTGTTGGGATTAAAAAGCATAATTAAATATTAGACTGCTGGAATCTGTGTCACTACGGACCTAGCCGAAGATGCCCACGGTCTAATATTGCAAAAAATGTCAAACAAGTTTAAATATGGATATTATTAAGATTTATTACGATCAATGCTTGTAAATAGGTTGCAATGTAAGGTTGACCTTTTGATATAGCTAGCTACTGACATTCATCAATATTATCTTGTAAGTAGAACTGGTAAAATCACATAACCTATTATCAGTTGAAGTTGGTTATGTTGGGTCATTGATGCAAATAAAACAGTGTCATACTCATACGCGTCAGACTCCACCTGCTGGAAATCTATTAGGACCATTGTCCTACTACAAGAGAACCAAACATGAGTCTGAGAACAAACATGAAAAAACATTAAAAAATGCACAAATATGTATTGGTCTACAAAGCACCAATGATGCAGCCTTGCTTCAAACTATTAGCATGATTTATCCTAAATGTACATTGCAGAGACACATTCAAATGATTATGCCAAAGGACAAAATGGGTGGTTGGTTGCTGATCCAGCGGTCCATGGGCTCATGCCCTTTGACCCAATGCCATTGTGTGATATATGCATGTGTTTGTGAGCTGTTGTTTTGTTCCATATAAGGTGTTCCATTTATCTGACCCTGGAGGTAGAAGCATTTTCCTGTAACATCCAGCTTGGACATTAAAAAAGGTGGTGGTCAACAGTTTCATAGAGATGAGTGCACAGCTGGCACCCTGGAGTGTGTTGTGGTTGTATTCTGTTAAAGTGAATGTTCAGCTGTATATGTTGTGTGTGAAGTCAGAAGGTGATAATCTGCTGGTCTTTCCTTTCCAAGAGGTTGATGTCTTTAGGATTTGGGCTGGTCATATATTTATAGATTTCCCTCCCAGTGTTTCCCATGGCCTATCTGTTCATCCAATTCTCTATGTTCACAGTTTTCAACATAATTTTAACTGTGTGCATGGTCATTTGTGTATATGGATGTTATTGTTGTGCTCCCTTCTTTGCTAGTCTGTCTGCCTTGTCATTTCCAGGTGTTTTTGAGTGGCCAGGAATCCACTACATAACAATGCTGACTTCATAAGATGTAAGCATCTGATTGGTATGGTGATATATTTCAACTAGCTCAGGCTTACAGTGTCCATCACGATTTAGTGCTTGAAGAGCAGATATAGTCTGTAAAAGTCACAGTGTTTCGGACTTTCATGGAAATGCATGAATATGGTCTTCAGATGGTACAAAGCATCTTCTAGTGCTGTTATTTTTTGGCTTCATACATAGAACATATCTGCCCACAGGCATCAAACAACTCATCAGATGTTTTGTCTGGATATTCTATATAGACACCATAAACTGATTTGATGTTGGCATTGAAAGCAGCAACATCAGTATAAACATGACTCCATTGTTCTGGGTAGGTGTCTATTGTTTTCTGTGTTGCTTCCATAAGACTTACTGGATTGGAACATTTAGTTGCATTATCTCTTAATTGTGTCTTGATTTCCAGCAAATTAAAACGTGTGTGGTGGTAAACATTTTTCTACTCTTTGTAGTTCTTGTCGCTTGTCTAGGAAGTGATAGCTGTCATTTATTTCATTGACATGGCTGAGGACTAACTTGTTTTATTCTGTGATTAGTTTTCTACACGTTGTTTATTTGGGTGGTCTTTGTTCATTCATTTGCTGCTTTCATAGAAGGATAGAAAAGATAGATTGTTGTGCAAAGTACTGAAACATCAACAAGCAGAACTTCTGGATGCAGAACAATATACACAATTGAAACACAAATCTGTTATTTTCAACACAGAATTTCTTTTAATTTTACAGATGACATACAAGGAAATATTGGACCAGTCATAACTTCATTTGTACTAGGGCTGGTACTGATTAAAATTTTCTTGTTCGATTAATCGGAAAGAAAATGTAATCGATTAATTTTGCAACAATCCATGACTTAACTTCACAGTTCACACAAAAATGTAAATTCAAACTGTAGCACTGATGTAAGTGATTGAACCCCGAAAATCAAATTGTTCATGGCAGTAAACGCAGTAAATTTTTTGTCACCTTCGTCTACTTTGCTATCAACAGTTAGCTTGAAAATACAATTTTTGCTCAACTTTTTTATTCATTATTCACCATTTTTTTTTTTACGTCTGCACGTCTAATTAAATAATAATAATACGCGTGGAAAGGAGGTAAGTAACACATAAATATTATTATTAAACTGAAAAATTAAAAAAAAAATTTTTCTTAAATTTTAATCGATTAAAATTGTTAACGATTAATTGATTAATTAATTAATCATTAACTTCCTCAGCCCTAATTTTTAAAGAAGTTAATTTCCTTCTCTTCTGAGTTTCATTAGTCACATATTGCCACAATGATTCTTTATTCAAAATGTGATCTCAGATCTGATAATCTTTGTCTTTATTATGCATCTATCTGACTCTTTGACAGAGAGGCCACTGAGATTGTATAACAAATATAGCTTACCTAAACTAAATTGTGGTTTAAGACAATGAAACATGAAGAGTTTATATTGTATTCTTAGTCAATAGCTTTCATGCATGTTATCACAATGTCATAAAAATCATGAACCACGTGATAGGTTTTCAACACATTAAACAGGATTAGACAAGGTTGTGTGCTGCCAACCAATCTGTTCACTTTATACAGTGAAATAATAATGAGATTCATACACGATTATAAGCTAGAGGGAATAATATAAACAACCAGCGATATGCCGATTATACAGTTGTGATATCCGAAAAGGAAACACAGTTACAAGAAATTATAAATTTCCTTGCTAAAGAGTCAAAAAAATGTGTTTAGTCTGAATATCAGAAAAACTGAATATTGGTAATATCAAAGAACAAATAACCTAGTAGATTATATCATTTTAAAGCAAGTCAATATATTCAAATAATTTTGGTACCTTGATGATGATGTTCCTCCTTCGCAAGTGAAGATGAGCATGGTATGAAAAACATTAATGAAAAAAAATTAAAATAAATATCTAATTTGGTTTGTGAGTTTGTAGATGACCGATGATTCCGATTCGTGCATGGAAAGTTCTATTGCAGTGCATACAGGAGTGCTGAAGGTTCGGGGTGGGAGAATTTTCGGATTATTCCTTCCACTTCTGTGCTTGTGGAGTGCCCGCAGTGTTCTTTCTTTTTCAAATTTCGTGATGCCATCAGTGATCTGGGTGTGCCAGGCTGAGTTATTGGTACCTTATAACTGATGTCAAATGTCGTATTGCTCAAGCAAAAACAACATTTCACAAGATTAAGACCATCCTATGTAATATATATTTGTCAATTGAGGTGAGAAAAAGTTTTTAGACATTATAGAGAACCAGTACTGATGCATGAAAGTCAATCTTAGACAATCAGAACGATCCTTCGAATATCATGGACAGAGAAAAAGAACATTGAAATTACTGAAACTAAGTGAAGGGTGGCTTCTAAATACCATCATAAGAAGGAAGCTACAGTATTGTGGACACTTAAAGAGACATGATTTTATCAACAGGCTGATTCTGGAGGTCAGAGTACCAGGCGAGAGAAGAAAAGGAAGACCAAGAAGACGACGGATCAACGACATAGAAGAATGTATCTCTGGTCAATGCAGACCTGCTTGCCTGGGATAGAGAGGCGTTCAGAGTATCCACGATGAAGATAACGTTCTGGAAAGAATATATCACTTGATATATAGATATATTATGCAGGGAGTGGGATTCTTGGCGGTTTATTGACAAGGGAAGTAACAAGTAGGCAACAATTTTTGACATAATAAATAAACAGCGCCACCCCTCCCCCTTTTCCCCCCAGACGAGCGGACATTGCATCTTCGTCATTTTGTGATAAACTTCTAGGCAACAGAGAGTGCTAGATGTGCCACCACAGCAGATGGATCAACAAATCTGACAGAAGAATGACCGTATATATGCCATCAAATCGTGATGTTATTCTTGATTATAAACCAGCTAAATATCACCATTTAGATGTCTTAGATGTAACCATTACCTCTGTTTTCTTGGTGTTCAAGCTGAGACCTTTGTTTGCGCTCTCTTCTACTATAGTTGTAATCAATTGTAGTTCTTTTTCACTCTTTGCTATCAGAACAGTGTCGTCAGCATATCTCAAGTTAGGTTATTCACATTATACCCACCAACAGCTATTCCTGGCATATTTTCTATAGATCTAAAAATCATTTCACTGTATAAGTTAAACAGCTCAGGTGATAGCACACACACTTGTCGGACTCCTTGTCTTCTTGTTGGATGAAATTCCTCTATTTGGTTGTTGTCAATATATGTTATTTATTATTCTAAGCTCTTTACTATCAATGTTGATATTCTTTAACATACTGATGGTTTCCTTATGTTTCACTTTGTCAAATGCTTTTGTATAGTCTATGAATCACAAAAATAGATATGTCTTGACTTCAATTGATCTTTCTATCAACATTCTAATGATATAGATGACATTATTTGTCCCTTTTCCCGATACAAAACCGTTTTTTCTTCGTAGATTTATATATATATATATACACACACCCACACACACACACACATATATATATATATATATATATATATATACACACATACACACACATATATATATATATATATATATATATATATATATATATATATATATATATATATATATATATATATATATATATATATATATATATATATACATACATTGGAATACAGTTATACCAGCTTGATCATGACCGACAAAATATGCATGTATGAACAGAAATTTTCTATATTAAGTGCAAACAATATAGAATAAATAACATTCAGGATTTTGAAAAGTATTGTTATGTAATAAGAATATTTGTTCTAAAAAAATTAAGATTTGTTATTAAGATAATAGTGAATCCTAATAACCCTTTATAACCTTACTATTTATACACACACACGTACGCACGCACGCACATACACAGAGAGAGAGAGAGAGATATCTGTACGTCTGATGCACAAGGAGTTGATATTTTCCGGAGGATCATCCTTGCGATTTTTGAACATTTTCAAAAGCTTTCTTGACATTGATTTCTGCTGAAGTTTCCAAAGTAGGAGTAAGTATATAATAACAACCATAGATAAGTTATTTCAATGTGAAAGGGGTGGTCGGGTGTAACAGTGTAATGACAAGTAATTCTTCAAACTATAATTATTTTCGGTTCTTCATTCATCCTTGTCTTGCTGAACAGAAAATGTCGCTATTTGAACCATTAAACCAGGGGTCGGCAACCTATGGCACGCGTGCCACACTTGGCACGCCAAGCAATTTCAAATGGCACGCAGACTTCACGTTTCCTGTATAAAGTTGATTATAAATCGATTAGCGGGGTTTCCTCGCTCATTTCGGCACTTGGGAGCAGCAGGGTACCAGCCACATACTTATCCAGACTTGTTACATATACATATTCATATATTATTGAATATCACTATATATTAATTAATTAAAATATAACAATAAAATATATAGTAAAATAAGAATATTGACCTCGACTTGTATAAAATGATATGTGATGTTGGCACTCTGAATAATTTGAAACCTTAAGTTGGCACACAGTTAGCAAAAGGTTGCCGACCCCTGCATTAGACCATGAAGTGGGTACCTGTCTCATGTTCTTATAAGATCGAGAAATGGTGTTACAGCTACGAAGTAAGAACTGACGGTGATGTTAGGTGACCTCACGTCAAGCAGTTGAGCACTTATAAATCCAAGTGCTATGACGCTGAATCATGAGCACTTATAAATCCTAGTGCTATGACACTGAATCCTGAGCACTTATAAATCCTAGTGCTATGACACTGAATCATGAGCAATTATAAATCCTAGTGCTATGACACTGAATCCTGAGCACTTATAAATCCTAGTGCTATGACACTGAATCATTACTTGGATATAACTATCAATTTAAACTATCACTTTTTTACCATCTTATCATCTTCTTTCATTCTTACTCATATTCTTACTTCCTTTTTAAAAATAAAAATCTTTATTCTTCAATTATTTTCCAATTTTCTAGACATATTCTGTTTTCTCTCTTCATTTAGATCTGTTATTCTCTTTCACAATCATCTTATTTTTTGCCCTTTATTTTTCATTTGTTTTCTCTTTTTCACTTGTGAAGTTCCATAAGCGTTAATTGAGTAAATTAAAAACACAGCCATTTGAGGCTATTGGCTCTGTAACCTGATAACTGACCGAACAACGACAGTAATATATATATATTTTCTTGAAAGACAATAACATTCTTCTTTTCTCTATCACAGTCAAATTCTATTTTCCTTTTTCACAGATACATTTCTGTTTCGGTCAAATCTCCCCCCCCCCCATTTTTAGTCATAGGCCCTATTCTGTTTTCGTTCTTAACATTCATTTTGTTTTCCTCTTTTTGTCACATTTTGTTTTCCTCTTTATCTCACATTTTGTTTTCCTCTTTATCTCACATTTTATTTTCCTCTTTATCTCACATTTTGTTTTCCTCTTTATCTCACATTTTGTTTTCCTCTTTATCTCACATTTTGTTTTCCTCTTTATGTCACATTTTGTTTTCCTCTTTTTGTCACATTTTGTTTTCCTCTTTTTGTCACATTTTGTTTTCCTCTTGATCTCACATTTTGTTTTCCTCTTTATCTCACATTTTGTTTTCCTCAATATTTCACATTTTGTTTTCCTCTTTATCTCACATTTTGTTTTCCTCTTTTTGTCACATTTTAATTTACTCTAGAACAGTTATTTTCTATTTTCCACTTTCACATTTACATTATGTTTACTTTTTTGATAGTCAAATTATGTTTTCCCATTCTGCATTCCCTTGTTGATCTCATTCAGTCATGTTATATTTTCCTCTTTCACGTCATATTCTGCTGTTCTATCAACGGTCGCATTCTTTTCTCTTCGTTCAGTCACATTCAGTGTTTTGCTGGAATAATTAGGCCTACTTTGCCTTCCACTCCACTTTACGGTCTTCATTTTCACACTCCATCTATATCTTCCTCTTTCACTCTCAGTCCGTTCTTACTCTTTCTCAGACCTGTCCTTAGTATTTACTCTATAATTTGTTTCTCACTTCTGAATATGTTTTGATCTCCAATCCTGTCTATTTCACGCAGTTTTCCATCCTGCCTTCCATATTCAGTTTCTCATACTTTCCATACAATCTATTTTCAACCTCCTATTATGTCTCCCTTCTTTTATTCTTCAATGCTGTCTGCCGTTCTATCTTTCACTATCTCAAACTATATTGTCTGGCTTGCTAGAATTAATTGGATCAATAGTCCATAATTTGAGCTCATTACGTCTATTTATACAGGAAGCAAGTCTTGGCAAACAGGTAACCAGAAACGTCACTTACTCCAAACATGGTCAACTTGAACACCGGACAGACAATTGCTGCTGGCTGTATGCTAATTTGTATTTCATAGTTAATAATTAGGTACATTAAAAAAAATTTCAGACGACTGTTGTAGACTTAACTAAAGATCGTTTAACTGTCTTGTATCGAGGCATCTTTATATCAATCACATTCTCAGATCTTTAGATGTCTTTGTAACAAGTGGATACTGTTTCTGAGAGTCATTTCTGTTTTATACACCTGCGATGAGGATTCCAGGTTAGAAGGCATGTGACTTAGCCCGTTGGTATAAGGAGAATCTGTTTTGTGCGTCGTGCGGACGTTTTTAGTTGCGTCTTTCGGATAGTTTGTGAGATCAGATGATATGATTTTTGAGTCGACATTGTTGATGTTGACAGATGTATGCGCATTTGAGACATCAGATAACATATTCCCATTAACAATTTTACAAGTGCCTGATATAGTTGGCGACGATGATGATATTTCTTGCAACGAAATACCCAATTCTGGTTCTTTGAGTTGTTTCTTCTGTCTTATTGCACGCCGACGACACGCACTGTGTGACATTGCACGCATCTGAAACTCTGAGAGCGATACACGAGGGTGTTTACTACATCGTCTACAGCACAGGATGCCTAGAAACGCACGTCTGAATTCCATGCTTGAGCAGGTATATATAACTGGATTCACGGTTGAGTTACAGTAACCCAACCAGAAGAACATCTTAAACAACAATGGCGGGATGGTGCAGTCAGCGCAGAGCGAATCTAGATAAAAAAGAGAAAAAATGTTAGTATTAAATGGGTAAATGCAACAGCTATCTCTAATGCATATAGTTGATTGTTATGTTACAATCAATAATATATTTAATGATTCTATAGCATTGAGCGGCAGGCTTATCTCTTACAATCAACACTATATTTCATGATTCTATAGCATTGAGTGGCAGGCTTATCTGTTACAATCAACACTATATTTCATGATTCTATAGCATTAAGGCAGCAAGGTACATTGCCGAAATTCCCTCAATGTATATACAGTAAATTGAAAAAAAATAAAAATAAAATAAAAACAGACAACACCACAACTTTTTTATGCTCAGTTTGCTTAGTCTGAGATAGATGGGAGAGCACACTAGGAGCCTGCCGGACTCCAATATAAAGATCTGTCGACATGAATGTAAACATGGCATGGAAGGTCGATTTTGACTATTTCCATGCATTTCGTTGGTCGGCCTGGGCTTTTCTTCTTTTATCGTTCACTTGAAACATGTCTATATCTGTAATTCTGTCTCCTGAATAAAACTCACTGTCTTTTGTAGTTCATACAGTGTCCCATAGAGCTGTGATTCCAGTGTTGTTTCCTCTGGCCAATATGTCTGCCTCAGCGTTTCATGCTCAGAACACTCTTGAAGTAAATGTTTGGCACTCTGTGCGGCCTCTCCACATGTACACATGACAGTGTTGCCAATCTTGAACTTTGTATACATGTGACTGCGGAGTCGGTTGTGTCCTGTTCTGAGACGTAGAATTATAACTTGTTCTGATCTGTTCATAATGTGATATTCATCTTGTGTTGGTGTTAGTGGCTTTCTTATTTGATTGATCATCTGTTTTTTCTGATGGTAGGTGATTGGTATATCTGGTTGGTCTTCGGCAGCACCTTCCTTAGCCAGTTAGTCTGCTTTTTCATTTCCTGGTATTCCACAGTGAGAGGGTATCCACTGCATGGTTACCCTAAACTGATAAGACAATTAACTAAGTACGGCCTGGGCTGTTTTTGGCATACTACTCTAAATATATATATATCAAGTGACCAACGAAAATCAGAGGAGAATGGGAGACGACAGAACGACGAAGGATCCCCTTTATTCATTCATTTTCCTTTTGTGCTGAAGTTAGGCCATAGGGCAGAGGTAAGATCTCTCCGAATCTGTCCAAAGATATTCTATGTAGTTCTTGAATAGTATGAATATTGTTTGTTTTAATTTCTCCAAGTATTGTTCTTCTGAGTGTTTCCTTTGATCTACCCCTGGCTCTTCTGCCTGTTGGTATCCATTCAAGAGATTGGTGGTGTATTCTGTTATTGTTTGAGCGTAGAACATGTTCGATGTAGGACCAACGGCGTTTTCTAAAAACATATGTGTTGTAGTTTTCTTCTTCTTCTTCAGCGTTCGCTCTCAAATAACCACAACGAATATTTCCTGTGATTTCCGCCACGGAGCGTGAAGTACGTTGTGCTGCAAGTTCCACAGTAAAACTGTGATTATTTGCACCCCGGTTGGCCATTTGTGGTCAGGACGTCCGAGGTCAAGCACATCTGTTTTCGTCATTCCTTTATTTCGGGTTTGGTCCCTAGTCCGTGACAGCCTGTGTATCTGTCGCCGGGCACGCTGGTGTGTAGTGCCTCTTCGACAGGACGCTTGTCGAGCGCGTCTATCTGGTACGGGGTGCTCCACCGTCTATAAATCCATCTCGTGCAATTGGGCGAACTCAGCCTGTGTCCATTGGGTACTGAACCTTTTCTCATCCGCGAGCCTGGTTCTGTATGAGGAAGAACTCGCCAGAAGAGTTGGTCCCTGGCTCGTTTGCCCTCCTACCCGAGGCGTCGTTCACATAAATCGTGAGCCCCTCGCACAAGTTTGAGTCTCACACCACGCGTTTGAGAGCAAGGCGTTCTCGAGCTGAGCTACCTTGTCCCAATAGCGCCTGAGCCCATCAGGTACTTAACCCTTTCTCTCTGCAAATGTATTTCCGGTATAGGAAATCTTGACAGTAGAGTTGGGCCAGGACTGCCATCGTTGTCCCCTTCTTGCCTAAGCCCATCGAGTTCGGAACCCTTTCTCTTCGCGAGCATATTTCCGGTATAGGAAGGCTCGACATTAGAGTTGGTTTAGGTGTTCTTGCTTTTTCGAGTGCCCACGATTGGGTCTGGGTCTCTGCTTATAAGGATCACAGGTAACTAGAAGCCCGTCTCGAGCTAACAGAGCTTATAGTTCCCCTTTCCTAGGAACGTTTCACTTTTCCTTTGCAGTTCGCGCTGCCCTCTAGCGCTGTCCTGCCCTTTCATTGTGTCATTGTACTCATTTAGACATATTTGTTTCTCTCCATGCAACCACATTTATGTGCCTTTTACATTGGCCACCCCTCCAATGTTCTGACTGGACTAACAGGCGTCACTGTATGTCGACACTGTCGCTGTATGTGGTGATGCAAATGGTGTCGGAGATATTGTCTTTCTCTTTTGCAGTCAAATCTATTTCCATCTTCTTCTTCCACATTCTCGGACACGATCTCCAAATGATTTGGCCAGAATCAGCTCGAGCTGCTGTTTTCTGTTACCAGGGTGCACCGCGAGGAGGTACATTTGGGATCTTGGTTATCTGCTAACCCTGGGTTCGCCTAGAGCATTGCGTTCCCTTTGCACCCCTGTTGTAGTTTTGATGTGTTTCTTCTTGGATTTTTTCGTTCGATTTGAATTCACTCCAATGGGTGTTAGTTATCATACGAAGGCATTTGTTTTCAAAACTCAATAGTTTCTTTTCTGAAGATAAAGAGCTTTTTCAGCTCTCACATCCATATGGCAGCACTGGAATGACGCAGGAATTAAATAAGCGCATTTTTGTTAGTGTGTTGATTGACTTTGACCTCCAGATATTAGACATTTTATGAAAGGCACTTGATGCTATTGCAATGCGAATTTTAATTTCTTACCTGACATCGTCGTCGGGTATTAATTTGCTTCATAGTTAGGAAAATGTATGTACCTTTTCAAGTTATTGTCCATTTACATTAATTGCGTTAGATGAACCGGTACAGTCCATAATTTTTGTTTTTGTTGGATTGATTTGAAGTCCTATCTGTCCTGCGATGAATTTTAATCTATCAGTTTTTGTAAAAAAAACTTTTGTTAAAACTCTCCTTTATGGGGAATTCTTCTTCTTCAGCGTCCATTCTGAAACTCCCGTGTGATCTCCCTTACAGCAGAACCATGATCCTACTAGATTTCCAGCAGGAAGTTGTTCAGAGAATGGAAATGCGCTGTGTCGCCGTTTTATTTGCGCCAATGGCCCGAAACATCCGTCTTCGGCGGTTATGGGGAATTAAAATTGAAGAAAAGATCTCGAGACTGATTTCTTCGTCGGTACAAAGATGTGTACACATATATATTTATTACACAGACATTGATATGGAAGCAGGATGTCATGGATCTTGTTGTATGGGGGGGGGGGGGGAGGACGATCCGTAATATATAAAGACAAACAAAGAGAGTTGTAACAGATGGTTCACAGGGTGCACGTTTGAAATAGACACATAACAACATACGGTAACACAAGAAGTTCTGAGATTTATTGTACATACTGCGGAAGACATTTTGTGACTCAGATTGGTCTTGCTAGCCACTTCAATTATTGCCGTCGACTGAAGATTATATTCTTTATAATATAACAATAATACTATGGTCTGGAAAGACGGAAAGGAGCCAGTCAGTCAAATGCCAAGTCCTTTTCCAGAATATTTGTCTACATCACACACAGGTTCATTCATCTTGGCGTATGCCATTGATCACGGATGGCTTTGCGGATACGAGCAAATGAAATGTCGGATAAGCCAAGATAAGTGATCATACGTGGCATCAGCACGCATAGCTATTCTGGAAAAGGATGTGGTGTAGGTGAGGCTCAAACATATTCATGATATGCAAGTGAAAACTGGTTCAAGCAAGGGAAATTTCTGCAGCTCTTGACAACCGACTATTTTTTGTGAAACTGTAGCATATTATTTTGTATAGGCCTATATTTGATGTTGGTTATAATTGTTTTTCTTGCTATGTCGATTATATTGCGTGATGGAGAAATAGGACTATGTCTAGATTTGGTATTCAGTACTTTTTTTCTAGGTATACGCACCTATTCATTTGTGTTTTTTTAAAAATTGAGTATCAAGCTAACAAAATATTATCACGAAAAACTTGAAAGGTCATCTCATGTATCTTTTCTCCATTTTTCTAAACGGTCAAAGACATATAATGTACCCACATGATGGATTTCTTGCTGACATCGGCCACTTCGCATGGTAGTAAAATTGATAACAATGCTCGTCTCCCATTTAGAAATATCTGATTTCACCTTTAACAGAAACTGTATAATTTACTTTGTCTTTCATCATTTATACAGTTTTTCTGGTTAATCGGAATTCATAATTTAAGAAAAGCAATTGACTTTCCCCGAGATTTGAGTGTGTCAGTTTGTGTTGTCAACCAAAGACAATAGTCCATAAAGGTCAAATGTATCACATTAGAAGGATGAATCGCTAGTGTGTTGCCGGGGCCAGAGATGGGAGTAACAAATGGCCAAAAAGTTTGCCTTCCATGCATGTCGTAAGAGTTGACTAAGGAGGTTTGGTGAAATTGGCTGTCCAATTCAATATAGCATCAAAGTGACTCAAAGCCATGCTGAAGTCGAATGTCTCAGGCCGAAAAGTATGGATATCGTTGCAATGCTATAAACCACAACACAACTCATTCCGTTCTCCGGACTACATCTTGCTAATGTGCAGAAATTTGAGAACGAACGCAAAAGAAGAAGAAGAAGAAGGATGACTCCCAATTTAGACCACAAGTCTTGTAATGACCATGATGACGCACAAATACCGCGTCTTCGGTAGAAATAAAGTGTGACCATCTCTAGCACGAACGTGTTTTTCACACATTTTCAAACAGAACGAGTACATAATCTAATTTCGACGTGAGTTATGTAAAAAAAAAAGGTTATGTAGTTTCCATTTACATAGTCATTAAAAAAAATTATTATTTACTCGAGTCCAAACGTCATTTATCTTTGGGGAGCCAACTTGATCGTGCTTTTCAGTGGCTGGAGAATAAAAGTATATGCAAAATGGCCATTGATCAGAAGAATCAGCCAAGGTAAATGACGCTGTATGGATCAGCGCAAAGGATTAATTATAAGAAGGGCTGGCAAAGTCTCAGACTCGGATTAAAGAATGTAGATCTGGATTCTTGAAAATACAATTCAGAAACACACAGATGAGTTAGGGGAAGAACAAATGCATTATCATGTGACATATTCTTTTCAGAACGCGGTCCTTATGGATTCTCTGAATACTTCGAGATTCTAGGCGAGTTGACCTGCTGCAGCTAGAGATCTGATATGTCACGGTACAATCGTCGTCTTCTGTGCCCTCCTCCCCTGTTGCCATTAACTCTGCCTTCAGCTATTAATCTTTCCATACTGTTATGTCTCTTTATATGCCCAAAACACACTGCTTTCTTGTTAGGATGTTGTTAAGTAGACAGCCCTCTTCGATGTTTATTGATCTTAATTCTTCTAGAATTTTGTCTTTTTGTAGTTTTCTGTCGTATACACAAAATTCTTCTGTAGCATCTGACCTCGAAAGCAGTGATTCTCATTGCTACTGTTTTATTTAATGTCCATGCCTCACAACCGTATATTGCTACTGGAAAACTCATGTCATGATCATACAAAATCTGACTATACTGCTGGTACCTTGCTAAAAATGTATCATGTGAGCAAGTTTCAATGTCGCTATTGCAATTCTTCTCTTCATTTCTACAGCGCAGTCTCTTGAGTTATTTATTTTTGTGC
The DNA here is from genome assembly GCA_034231615.1 of Meghimatium bilineatum. NCBI lineage: Eukaryota > Metazoa > Mollusca > Gastropoda > Stylommatophora > Philomycidae > Meghimatium > Meghimatium bilineatum. The sequence goes on along the minus strand of CM067298.1, from coordinate 16,615,301 downwards.
CCAAATACTGAAAATATGTTACATCCTCTAGTTCGAAATTGTCAATTATGATCTTTGGTTTACACCTTCATTTTATTCGTTGTCATAATTTTTTTCTTCTTCATATTTAAGAAAAGATTTTAGGTTTCACTTTATTTATTATTGATAGTAACATTTGAAGAAAGTTAGTTAGTCGTTGGACCATCGTCAATGCACTCCGGACAAGTCCATAGGTTCTCAGATCTCTCCTTGATTGTAGCCGCTATTACACGTTGACGGACGGTCCAAGTACGCATTTGATTTGCCATCATTCTTTCTTGCACACGAAACCTATCCTTTTTAGCGACACCACATATTAAACCAAATTCCTTTATTCTAGTCATGGAACAAAAGTCGTCGTCTTTAAGGAAAGTTAGAATGTTAAGTAAAAAGTGTTAAGGTTAACGGATATCCAAGATGGCTCATTCCTTAACAACATCACAACAAGAAAGCTTTGTTTTTTTTTGCAACAATAAAATACATAACAGCATGGAAAGATTAATAGCTAAAAGCTGAGTAAACGGCAAAAGGGGTAGAGGAATCCAAAGACGACGATGGTGAAGTAATATATCAGATTGCTTAAACATGTCTCTAGCAGGGGCATGTCAACTCGCCCAGAATCGCGAGGTGTTGAGAGAATCTATATGGAAGACCACGTTCTGGAAACAATATGCCACATGATGATCAGTAACATTTGCTTAGATCATCTTCGTTTGTTGTTAAGAGAACTGTATGGTCAGCATATCGGATTTCTGGGATCTGCTGGCTGTCGATGGTAAGAGGTTGAAAGTCAGCATATGTCATGTCGATTTTTACATTTCTCATTATATTTTCAGCATAACTGTTGAACAGGTACGGTGATTGTGTGCATCCTTGTCTAACTTCTTTCTGTACATTAAACCATTATGATATTCTTCCGTCCACTTTTACTGCTGCCTCTTGTTCATGATGAACATTGCGATTAAATATATGAAATGTTTTGGGAATCCGATGTCGACCATAATTTTCCATAATTTGTGATGTCGTGCACAATCGAACGCCTTGTTGTAGTCGATGAAACATACATTTAGGTCTATGTTGAATTTCCTACATTTTTCTATGATTCTTATTTTGAAGACAAGATCTCTGGTGCTCCAGCCGGATCTAACAAATGCTTGTACCTCATGAATTTGTTTTAAAAAAATATCTTATATTGCATTATCTTTATTATGTTATATGTAATAATATTTTACTAGCTTGACTTATCAAAGCGATAGATCTTTAGTTAGTGAATACTTGTAGGTTGTCATTTTCTGGTAAAGGGATATAAACTGATCTTTTTCAATCCTTTTTCCATATACCCGTTTTCCAGATCTTGCGACATAGACTATGGTATATAAGGGCATGTTCTTCTTCGCCTGTCTGGATAATTTTTAAAATTATCTAATAGCATCATCTGGATTGGCCTTTTAAAAAAAAATAAATGTGTATCAAGTTCCTGATCTCCTTTTATGATGGCTCTGGTTCTTGATCTTCATCGCTAAGTATGTGATGTCTTCTGTGTTGATATGTGTAGTTTCAGTGTACATTTCTTGACAGTACTCTTAATGGAGAATATCCTCGTGCTCCATTAAAATATTACCTCTGTTATCTGTTACGTCACATGATGATGGTTTTAAAACCATCAGAAGAATGCTTACCAGTCTCGTATCAATTTTTTTAAAGGTATATTTCAACATTTTTATAAATATTTTGAAGTATTGAATTGAATTTGTGTGTTATATCGGGGTGCGGGACTTAGGAGTGGGGATTGGTGTTGCCACCAGTGGTGTAGCGTAAATGTTTAGAGTGGGGATTGGTGTTGCCACCAGTGGTGTAGTGTAAATGTTTAGAGTGGGGATTGGTGTTGCCACCAGTGGTGTAGCGTAAATGTTTAGAGTGGGAACACAGAGTGATATTTTTTTAGTAGATAGGTAGCTCCACTCCCCCACCCACCTTTTTCCACAATAGAAACACGTTTTTACGACCCGGTATAAAATATTTACTAGTTAAAAAAAACATACCTTATATAATCGTGTGATGCAGCTCCAGGCGTCTGTTCTACTTTTTTGTAAATATTTTCAGTACCCATGCCCATAGATAAGGGGGGAGTGTGTATTCAACCCCCCCCCCCCAACAAATCTAACATGACATTTAGCTCTAGGAACGTAACATTAAGGTCCAAAAAAATCCCACCCTTCGTGATTTTTCAGAAATATATCTTCATAGTCATTGAGTGGAAATTTATACACGATAAGGTATGCCTTTTTTTCTAAAGACTAAACTGCCTCCTGAAGGTAAACATAATCTATGGCCCTGTCAGTACATTCTCAATACATTTTTATTCCGTTCAAAGAGCACTTAATACGTTTTTTTCCAATCGTCAAGGAATTCAAACATGACATATGATTGTTGTTCGTGGAAATTCTGAGATATGTTTTGATTCTTTTCAGGGTGCTCGTAATTTCACTGCTGTCTGTAGTGGTATGTATAGTCAATATAAGGTACTACTGCAATGAAACGGAAAATGTCTTGTATAATTTGTATGTATAATTATGTATAATTTGTATGTTTTCTTGTTTACACCTCATAACTCCTTAGTTTTGTGATAGTCCGTCGTCTTCAAGTGAAACTTTCAAAAACCTGTGTTCTACATGGGATCTATTGTGATAGGTATAATCAACGCTAAAGCATATGTCGTTTCATATGGCCAAAATATTGTAATTTTTCATAGAACTCTGTTGTTTAACCAGTTTTCTTAGACATTACATTTTCTTAAGATGTTTATTAGTGATATTTTTATTTCATTGTATTCTGATCATTCTTCTGTAACGTTTTGTTTTAAATGATTAAAGTGTTGTTTCCAACGTAGATTCACATCCATATGTTGTCACTGAAAATATGCAGTCTTTAAGGAAAGTTAGAATGTATTTTGTGTGCAGCCAAGACATATGTTTTTAATTTGTATCAGTCTATTTGATGCGATGGCCAACCTCTGTCATGCAGTATCACACGGCGAAAATATAAATATCAATTAACCATGTCTGTCGATTTCCTTTCTCAGATCCGTTTTAAAATTGGCATTTTCTAATAGATGTGCCTTAGGGCCAGCCACATAATGGAAACTGTCACTAGTATAATAATGGAATTGCCTGCAAGATACAAGTGCACGAGAGAAGAGCCTGTTTGACGGACAGGTCTATATCTGCTGTGTATCTGTACGTAAACTGTGCATGGTGTAAACTTAAAGCTGTGACGGCCACAACCAGAATTTAAACGAAGGCTATATTAGATAATAACTGACAACTACATTAAATTTGAGAAAGTAACGACAGAAATAAAATAAGAATGAAACACTCGGATTTTTGGTGTAATTAAAATGCTGTCTAGGATATACACGGATTTGTGGGAATGAAAGATGCTGGGCTAATGGAGACATTGATATAGAGAAATACAGTCAAGAATATAGTTGATCGTGCATGGTGAATTTAAATAAATTATCATTTTCGGCCGAAGATAACAGTCGGTATATCAGAGCGAGTGGCAAAATTTAAAAAAAAATTAAAAAAATTTGAGAAGTAACAGGTCACCTATTTATTACTTTTATACTTGTAATATCAACTAAACATCACATTTGTCGACCAAAAAAAAGCGTTCGAAAGTGTTAAACTGTGAACCTACTTAAAAGAATACGAAATCCACGCCAACTCTTCGAAAGTACAATAGCACTATATCAGAGATGGGTAGCAATAGTAATAGCATCAGAAGTACCATAGCACTATATCAGAGATGGGTAGCAATAGTAATAGCATCAGAAGTACCATAGCACTATATCAGAGATGGGTAGCAATAGTAATAGCATCAGAAGAACCATATCACTATATCAGAGATGGGTAGCAATAGTAATAGCACCAGAAGGAATGACAGACACATTTATAATAACTGCATTCCGACAGGAATACATATTATCCCAGCTCATATTCAACATAAATATAGACAAAATAACAAAACCCTAAAACAATAGAACAAGAAAACCAACCTTAACAAGAAAAGGGAGAAATAGAAGACATTAACATCATAAACGAATGGCTATTCGCAGACGAACAGGCGATTATATATAATGATATGTCTGAGCTGCAAAAACATCTAAACACACTAAATACCCATTGCGAAACCAACAACATGAGGATTAACAAGCCAAAATCAGAAACACTGAAGATATGCAGAAATCAATCCCTACTAAAAATATACATAGACGGCAGAAAGCTCAACTAAGTAAAGGAATTTAAGTAAGGCAGCGTGTTCTCGGAGAAGACTAGATATAAAAATAGAGACAAGATGTCAGAAAGCAAACGCAGTTTTATATCAATTAGCACAACTACCGAAACAAGGACACGATCTCTAAGATAACGTTAATAAACACAATGTTCTTACCGACACTGTGCTACCAATGCCAGACGTGGACTCTGACAGAGAAACTAGAATAAAAACTCGTTGTATATGGAATGAAGTGCATGAGAACAGCACTGGGGGTTACAAAAAGAGATATAATAAACAATGGCACCATAAGAAATCTGGTGAAAACAATATCGTGCAAAGAAGACATAGACATACACAATATCAAATGGTTTGGTCACCTAATCAGAAAGGAACCAGATCGCATTCCATTGATAGCCTTCAATAAAAGATCATCTGTAAAGATAAATAGGGAAAAACCCAGACGAAGATGGATAGATGACAGCAGACAAATACTAGAACACCAAAGCTACACTATGGCAGTGATATCATAGTTAGCAAAATAAAGAGGGCTTCGTTTCATCATAAAGATTAGCGCCACACATGGATAAGACAAGACAATCTACTTGTAATATTACTATGTGGTAAATATTGTTTACTCTTGGTTGGTAGTTGGGAGAGAAGTCGAATTTTTGCCAGGTACGTTCAGATAATTGCTACTAAATGAAATATCTTTGGACCGAATAAGTTCAACATGCAATATGTCATATGTGGATCCACTTTCACCTTCTGCAGAATATATCTGCTAGGCTTCTAGCCGCGCACCCAAATTCTACTTAGTTATCTATTACGACATGCATGTCAATTCACTGTTCCTAATATTTGCTCCCTATTCATCATCTTTGGCTATTTCAAGACATTTGGTTCTTAAACAGTTTGGGTATAAAAAGGCTGTAGACATAATATAACTAATGCCTTAAATAGACTTTAGACGTAATGGAACTAAGGACTAAAAGACCGTATACGTAATGAAACACTAAGGAATAAAAGTCTATAGAAGTAATAGAACTACGGAAATAAAAATCTGTAGACGTAATGACAATTTGGCATATTGATGCTGCGAATGTAAAGATGCCATTTATTTTTAAATTTTGATATAAATTGCTTTTTTTTCTGCATTGAAAATTCAATGTTTGGGGTCCTGAGATTAGAATCTCATTTTGCATGCCCTCCTTAACGGTAGACGCGAGTCTCCTTTGTTATATCAGGGCTATGACCATTAAACATTTGATGTGAAGGCACCAATCTGCATAAAATACTCGTAGGTACTGAGTTATATAAATAGAGATTGCGCCTATTGGATTTTAGTTAGGGGTCACCGTCTAATTATGACGAATCCTCGAAGAGAGTCTATTGTGATAAAATGATAATACATAACAAGTAATATAATGAACAAAGACAAAGATGCAGATCCAGAAAACGTTAGCTTTGTTGGATAATAGACGAAGTGAGCACAGATCTGTAAGCAACAAATGTCTGAGCTTTTTCTGTGTGTAATAAATGTACATTTGGCCATACATTGGGCCAAATTTTGGCAGCGCTGATGGTGAATGTAAGGATATTGTAACCCGTAGCATGGTTACGATTGTAATATAATCTTATTGATCTTTACTGTAATTACTGGAAAAGCAAAATTAATTTTACTGTAACGAACAATCGCAAAGTGCTAAGTGCTTTTACACGGATGTAAAAGCTGGACAATCAATGGAGACACAGAAAGATAGTGACATTTGAATGTAAGTGATAAATACTCTCGTTAAAAAATAATTACATAGAACGCAAGATATTCGCCAGTAGCAAATAAACAAATTTTCAGGTTATATAGAATCACGTTTGGCAGATCAAACGGCGTAAACTTGTTTAGTTTGGACATGATTATTAATTATTATTATTATTATTACTAATTATTATTATTATTACTAATTATTATTAATTATTATTATTATTATTAATTATTATTATTATTATGAATTATTAATTATTATTATTATTATTATTTATTATTATTATTATTATTATTAATTATTATTAATTATTATTATTATTATTAATTATTATTATTAATTATTATTAATTATTAATTATTATTATTAATTATTAATTATTATCATTATTAATTATTATTATTATTATTAATTATTATTATTATTATTAATTATTATTATTATTAATTATTATTATTATTAATTATTATTATTAATTATTATTATTTATTATTATTATTATTATTATTATTATTATTATCAATTATTATTATTATTATTATTATTATTATTATTATTATTATATAAAACATGCAGTTAACCTTTTGTTCACTCGCAAACCCTATATTTCCTACATAGTCTAGAAATTGTAATGTTGCAAGATTGTAAAGGGGAGAAATAGAATGGGTCCAGTTGGGCCGGAGTAAAGGGAGTGTGATTCTAAGATATGGAAGTTAAACATGGGTTACGGTTTAGCTAGTATTGTTTGTGTTTCGGTGAGACGGACCATAGTTACGGTTAACAAGGAACTTCACGGGGTTATAAGCAATGTATGAGCGAAGCAAAGCACTCAATGAATCCACGAGAAATTGTGAGGGATGAAGATCGCAGAAGACTGGAAATTAGAATTCAATTTATCGGTAGAAGCTGCCGAGAGAACAACTACAAAAGATTGGTCTTACAATTGACATTGAAAGGGACATAGCTCCCAGAGGTTCCAGCTTTTGTTCATGGTGTCATGTTATATATAATTTGTGTGTAAGAGAAAAGAAAAGCGTGTTAGATATTGTGAGGATAACTAGTAACCGCTAGTAGACTTAATGTGTAGCGCTTGAGGTATTGAAAATAACTAATTTTGATAGAATGTTGAATAGCCGAAAGCTATCGTAGTAGTAATATGTAAAGGTGTCCAGGAATAGGAACTTATAGTCGTAACCTTTGATAACAATTACCGTGTTGTTCCGACAGGCCGACGTTGTGCTTGAACTAGTTGCAGGCACGGCGTGGGTGGGCGAAACAACAAAGAGGCCTGTCGCAAGAGCCAGAGTTGTGCCCTGATGTCGACATCTGTTTCAGCGGCATTAGACTTGAAACACCATCGAGTCGGACGGTGGCTGGAACAGAGAGCAGAGCACTTATGGGAATGCCCCATGTGCTGTGAGACCAGTGTCTAATCAAGAATCAAGAAGAAGAAGGAACTTATAGATATTATGTGACGCATGTTTTGACAATAACTTTGATAGTTGAATAACCCAGAGCTATCATATTTGTAATATCGAGGCATCCAGGAGTAGGAAGTTATGTATATAGAGCAGTAATTAGGAAGAAATGACAGATCAAGAGGAGGAAGAATAATAAGATAGGTGTTGTGTAATTGTACAAGACTGTACATTGAAATTCTATGTTAATGAATTGCTTATATGTATCATATTAGAAATAGAGTTGCTTGTACGTATCATATTAGAAATAGAGTTGCTTGTATGTATCATATTACAAATAGAGTCTCTTGTACGTATCATATTAGAAATAGAGTTGCTTGAACGTATCATATTAGAAATAGAGTTGCTTGTACGTATCATATTAGAAATAGAGTTGCGTGTACGTATCATATTAGAAATAGAGTTGCTTGTTTGTATCATATTTGAAATAGAGTTGCTTGTATGTATCATATTAGAAATAGAGTTGCTTGTATGTATTAGTATATAATTGGATACTATGATGATGTTGTTAATCATAAAAGAGGCGAGTTGGGGCCCAGCATTAAATGTATTGTCTCTGAACAATTGGACTTAATTTATTTTAAGTTAGTATTTTGAGTGGTATAATTAACTTGGAAACTAGGTAGTAATAAAAGAGCAAGGCGGAGTTAAGCTTAAGGAGACCATGCCGTGTTCAAAACGGGAATACGATATATTATGAAGGGTGTCAACCAATGGGATGGGAAACTAGTTGAGTCATTTCTCTTTAGGGATTTCTCCTCAACGTTGTGATCCGAGTATTGGATATTCTCATCTTGTCACTTAACCCTCCAACAGTCTATTAAGACACTACACGATCACATGAAGTATTAATGACAAGAATGTCAGATGTCAATCCTCCTAGTGGGTGTTAGGCTTCAGTCATCTATTATGCTGTTATCTGATTTCACGGGCCAGAACAATTTTCTCTTATAACCTTCCCCTCTATTTTGAAGAGCATAGACTACCGTTACCGATATGAAGCATTAGTCCAGGAATAGGATCACTTTTTGCTTGTTCTAATTACGTCTGTATCAGTACGCTTGTTGTTGTTTTTGTTATAAAAGAGAATATCCCTATTACAAGATGACGTATTCTCCGAGACATGTTAATCTATCAAATTTTAGTTTGCCGATTTATCGTTACCGACCTCATGTGATGCTATTGTTTTTAATTCGATTAAATCTTTCGTTTTCCTTTGTTGCAGCTTTCCCGAAGAAAAGATTGTGCACATTTTTTTGGGCGTTTTTGTATGTGATTTATTTTTTTTGCCATTCAGAAGTTGAAGTGAATAATGAAAGAAAACTGAATTAAAGATATAATTGAAGAAAAATCATCCTCCCGAATCTATTCTATCTAGACTTTTTGTAGTCGAAACTTCAATTCTGTGTATTGTCCTACATAAAAGCGTTATGTAATCCATCCTCCTGATATTTTTCTAATATTCACTTACCATATGGTGTTCAGTTTTACGGCAGTCTCCTGTTCATCCTTTTATCTTCAGACGTGGACAACAAATAAAATAAATAGCTCATTTATTCTTAAATAATTCCAGTTTCTCAATTAAAAGTAGATTCTTGTGTGAAAAACCTATTTCTTGTAGTTTCGTGCTATCAAAGTAGATTCTTGTGTAATAAACTTGTTTCTTAAAGTTTCGTGCTATCAAAATAGATTCTTGTGTGAAAAAGTTGTTTCTTAAAGTTTCGTGCTATCAAAATAGATTCTTGTGTGAAAAAGTTGTTTCTTGAAGTTTCGTGCTATCAAAGTAGATTCTTGTATGAAAAACGTATTTCTTGTAGTTTCGTGCTATCACAGTAGATTCTTGTATGAGAAACTTGTTTCTTGAAGTTTCGTGCTATGAAAGTAGATTCTTGTATGAAAAACGTATTTCTTGTAGTTTCGTGCTATCAAAGTAGATTCTTGTATGAGAAACGTATTTCTTGTAGTTTCGTGCTATCAAAGTAGATTCTTGTATGAGAAACGTATTTCTTGTAGTTTCGTGCTATCAAAGCTGCATCGCTTATCTGCAGAACGGTGTTGTGCATAGATGATGGTGGTGAAATAATCTCTTTAGCTGTGAGCAGGTTGATCTTGACACATGGTGATGATGAAATAATCTCTTTAGCTGTGAGCAGGTTGATCTTGACACATGGTGATGATGAAATAATCTCTTTAGCTGTGAGCAGGTTGATCTTGACACATGGTGATGATGAAATAATCTCTTTAGCTGTGAGCAGGTTGATCTTGACAGTCCATAATCTGTCAGACACTAGTTCTTTTTAGTTGTGTAGCTGTGGTTACACCTGGACACATGTAAGGTTGCCTCAAAGGCATATTTAACAGTTCTGTAACTGGTGACACATTGACTCATGTTCAGGTTTTCTCAAAGACATGGTTGACAGTTGTGTAGATGTGGTGACACCTGGACACCTGGACACATGTAAGGTTGTCTCAAAGACATGGTTGACAATTGTGTAACTGTGGTAACACCTGAACTCAGGTAAGATTGTCTCAAAGCATGGCTGCGTAAGTGAGGTTATGGATGTATGCTTTGTCCTCGAAGGGAGGTATTCCATTGCAACAGTATCCCATAATCACCACGTCCTTCCAATAGTACAACACACAATCCTAGGTCAACTATCTCATCTTTCTTTTGTCATATTTTTTTGACCAATCCACAGTAATGTCACATCTATCATTCCGGTCTTCTAGGATTCTGCTACACAAGAACAAATGTTCACTGTTCTGCATATCTTCGCCATCCATGGAATTTAATTGATTGAAGAAAAAAATTTAATTGATTGAAGAAAAAAACAAGAAATTGAGACAGGACGTGACACTGATTATCGTTTCACAGGTGAAAGGCTGTCAGCCTTTCTCCCAACGTTCCTTAGTCGTGTTCTACGGCATGATTGAAAAAGTAAACAGTGGGCCTATTTTCTGTGCCCTAAACTCGAAGTCCAGGTCCATCTTGTCACACGGGTACTTGTGTATACATTACCCAACAGTAGTCCCATAACACTGTAGAGCTATCACATGAAAAATAAAAACTATTTTTTATTTCAGATTACTATCGCTAGACTGACAGGTGGCCAAGTTGTTTTAATTTAACCTCTGATCTAGCCAGACACCTTCACTTTCCACAGACGCTCGTTTAATTTAAAGATGGAACCGCAGACCGCTTCAATGCCAGATCGATGTTGCCATATAATATCAATAAAAAACCTAAAAATGGAATATTTCGGCACATCTTGAACAATCCGAATGATTAGAGAAATACTGCCTTAGTAGTGATGATTTGAATGAAATGGGATTACAAGATTCAATAATAATAATAATAATAATGATAATAATATTAATAATAATATCAATAATAAAAATAGTAATACTACATCTAGTAACAATATTAGTATTAATAATAATCATTATAAAACATATTATCCAATAGGTCGTGTATATATATATATATATATATATATATATATATATATATATATATATATATATATATATATATATATATATATATATAATATAAAATATTTGAGACCTCAGGATAAAGAGAAAACGATTGTACTATGCAGACACATCAATGGTATAATATCAATGGAGAAAGTTTTAATCGGTGGCATCCATCTCCTCTTCGAGATTTCTATGCAAAATAAATTAACAATCCGTTAAGATGCTTCTTGAATTGTGTTTATAAAGACTAACAGTAGCATGTAATATTTTAAAACATATAATCATAATCCTGTAAAATATCTAGGTTTTCACCTATTATTGATTTGTGAAACTAAAACACATATGATAAAACACAAATCGACGTTTCGACTAAAATTATTTATGAAGAACATAACATAACACACAAGTGAAAACGGTACAGAAGACATGCGCTTCTCAAAATTACTAGACTCGATGTTTGCTTGAGAACCGGCGCATCCAACAATTTGTTACACTACAACCTTATCGAATTAACATCGGTCATTCCTACCCGTAGATATCCTGTTGTGATCTGTACATTTTCTGTTTTTCTTTTATGTTATCTATATCCTTGTTCTCGAAGTTATATCCTTGTTATATATCCTTGTATAAATACCGTTCTCGAAGATCTTGACTACGCAGATGACCTGGCCCTTTTGAGCGCAAACCACACAGATGCTCAATCTAAGCTTGACAATCTCCAACACTACTCAAATCAGATAGGGTTGAAAATCAACACATCAAAAACTCATATACTAGATTTTACGAGATCCAACGACAACATAGAAATTCAAAATGTTCCATTATTAAAAGTCAGCAATTTTACATATTTAGGCACCAATCTAGCATTGGATGGAGACTCATCAAAAGAAATTTTACACCGTATTGCCCTTGCAGCGGGTGCGTTCAATAAACTACGCAACATATGGACGTCAAACACACTAAGAAACACCACAAAACTCAAGTTATTTAACTCCAACATCATCCCTATTCTATCATATGGGTGCGAAAGTTGGAAAGCCACAAAAGCCACAGATAAAAGACTCGACTCCTTTGAAAACAAATGCCTACGTACCATTCTGAACGTTAAGTGGAGTGACTTTAAATCTAACACTACTATAAGAGAGGAAAGCAAACAAACCTATATATCTTCCTTCATTAGACAAAGGCGTTGGACTTACATCGGCCATGTTCTTAGAATGAACAGCCTAAGAATTCCCCAGCAATCACTATATTGGGTGCCACCTGGAGTAAGAAGAAGAGGGAGACCTAGAGAAACTCTACGAAGAACCATTAATAGAGAAGGCATGTCAATGAACCTAAACAACACGCAACAATTGAAAGACCTGGCAACACAAAGACAGAAATGGAAAGCTATGGTTTCTTCCCTATGCGCCGCCTATGGCCCTGGAGGAACATAACATAACATAACATAACATATCCTTGTAGTTTTAAATCTTCCTCACTTTCAGCATTTATCAGTGCTAGCCGGTTATGTGAACCTGGACAGTGTCGTTCTTCACTCGTCGTGTTATGTGCACGTTGTGTTATTGTTAAGAAAAAGACATTCTTCAGTTTTTGGCCACATTATGAGAAAAGGAGTTTGGAGAACATATTTGCAACAGGCAAGTTTGAAGACCACAGAAACAGAGAGGGGCAACGTTGTAACAGTCCCATCCCTGTGACTAGGAGGAAAATATATAATGACATCTGCCTAATTTATGAAATTTGAGTTTTTGGGAGTTTTTGTGGAGTTGGAAATAACTAGCACGTAAAAGATGACTTAGAAACGGCATGGCGAGAAAAATAGTTAGAACGAAATGGCAGCGTAGTAGATTGAATGTTTACACCACAGTTATTCAACAATGGAAAGAAAGAAAGAAGACGTTTGAGAGAGACAACCATCTAAGAAAAACATGTTCACAAGATCTATCCAACGTGATTTATCATTTGAGTACTAAGTTAATAAATTCAGAGAGGGGCAATTCCTCTGAATGTGTGGTTACCTGTGTGGTAATAAAGTTTAAATGCAGAGACTGGAGAGTGTGCAATTCCTCTTCAACGAGTTTCTCAATCTAGTTGAAAGTAAGGAACGAGAGATTAATATATTCCTCCAACGAAATCGAATACGTCTTTTCGTCCTGAGATACCCTGTATTGAAGGTTGTGAAGTGTGTTTCAGAGTACTGGTCTACGTCAAGAAGCATTTTGAAATCGTTTATTCCTGAAATAAATTGTATTGAAAGTTATACCATTGTTCCTTGATATATATTGATCGATATCAGTAGTCCTTGAAGTCCAGTGTTCCAGGAATAACCTGAGATGAGCTTATACGGTCGTTTTGAAGTCTTCCACTGAAGCAAGTCCGCCAGTAACTCTTGTCTTTCGTCGCCGTGTAGCTTTACTTTGGAAGTGCAGACACTGATGTCTGCACCTGTTGCAGTCGAACGGAAGAGCTGCATCGAAATATCCTAAGGGTACCTTTACTTTGAAGAACCGAGAAAGACGAATCCAGAGGAAAGACAAGCCAAGGAGTATAACTAAGTGATAAATCTATCGTGTAATAATATATACAGTCAACACTTCATTATCAAGTCCATATCTTGTATGAGTAATATTATATTCTCTAATCCTGTGGATTAATTATGTGTAAGAAAGGTGAAAATTACGTTATCAAAGTCACACCCATCTTTAGTCTCTGCTTCGTATTTATAACTGGACACATAACTACTAGGAAAAAGCTCAGGAACTGATGTTAAAAACAAACTTTAAAGACTAAAAAACTATTTTTGAATTAATAATTAATTAGTTAATTAATGATTATTGATAGTTAGATTGACAGCCAGGGTTTTTGTAAAGACAATGAACTCTAGTCGGGGTTTTACATAATGTCCAGGGATACAAATGAGCCCAATAGTGAATAATCTATGTTGAATTCCTGTAAAGTATTGACTTGTAGATGTCGTTGAGATACATGTAAACTCTTTCTTTTCCTCCCTACATGTTTTAAGCAAGATTGTTATTAAACGTCAATAATGCCTGTAAACACATGCTTCTTCCCAACTTTTCATTGAGTTTGTTAGTTAGACTAAGTTTAACATCAAACCAGAAACCACTATACAGGACCAGAAACTTAGAAGGAAGTCGCAGACTATTTATGAATGATTGTTAAGTCCAAAAAGTTTCTGATTACAAGTATAGGTTGATATCCTTTTCACGTTAAAAAAATATTAGACAGTTTAACAACCTGGCACGGCAAGGAAACATCAACGTTCCTGATACATAATACTGGAGATAGAAACTGTGAAGAGCCATGATCGTCTACGCCAGCCGGAATGGCACATGATGATGATGTGTTCTTATTAAAGGTTTTTCGATCTAAACGTTAATTTGTTTGGGTTATCATATGTTTCGAGTGATTAACACAACTTTATTGCACTGTTACTAAATTTCGTACGTTGGGATTAGTCCTTAAGTTGTAAAGGTAAAGTCACCCAATTTACTAACAATTTACATTTGAGGCTTTAATATTTATTATTAGTAGTGTTTGCTTAAACAAATGTATCGCCCAAGACAGAGAGAGGATCATAGAGTTCATTGGGAAGACAACGTTCTGGAAGGAATACGTCACATGACAGATGTGTATATATATATATATATATATTTGTTAAGGAAAAATATTCAGGTTATGAAATTTGACTCTTATAAACACGTACACAAAATCTCCATCAAGCTCTTTAATGAGTTTTGATCTAAAATGTCGGCTTCGTTTGCTGCCAATTAATCACGCGGATAAGAAATTTTAAGATACTGGCTCAGACAGCTTGTTTGATGCAGCGTTGAAACAACACCGATTTTGGAAGTTTACAAACGTGTCGTTTCATGCCTGGATAAAGCCAATTAAAGATCTCAAGGATTACGTCGTTCGCAAAACTCGTGAGTCTGTAATCTGTCAATTTTGTGATATGAGGGGGAAATTGATGACTTCAATTGCTTGCTTATAAATCATGGATGTGACATTTTGAAAGAATTCATTTAAAAAGTGAAAAGATATTGAACAGTGGTTCATATGGACTTCCCTGTCCAGGAAGGCCACGGAAATTTGCATGGGGCCACAGAAACAATTTTTAAAGTCGTCATCTGAACAAACTCGTTTTGGAGTGGGCAATGGAAAGTAATCGATGGAAAGATAAACAGCAAGAATGATAGAGACAAAGCTTTGTGCGTCTTTGTAACTAACAAAGTACGTTAATTGTCTTTTATCGTCTTACGCACAAGGATGACTATCGAAGTAACTGTATATTAAAAAGTGGCTACCTGTCATAACAGATTGAGAATTATTGCTGTAGAGCACATACACGGTGTCTGATGTTACCATTTTAACTGTTAATACACTTACAACCACGAGCCGTAGGTTGAGGCACAGTTTTTCATCACAACTATAAATATCGGAGACAGCCATGATTTATTTGTCGTAAACTTTGTACTAAATTTCAGAAATCCTTAAACCGATAAATATAAATGTCAGTTCTGTAGCTGAGTGGTAGTAAACGGAATCTCCGCTGTCAATTGGGTATCATTATAGTTCACACAGGAATAACTCACAACCTAATGAGCGTCACAGATTGCTTAAATAATTTATAATCACTACATTCAGAAGAAGCGCTATATATTAATTTCCGTGTAGTGCTGCCAACTTATTTTGTCATAAAAGCACTAGAAACGTCTTTAAAAAGCACCAGAAAGTACTAAAAATGTTTGGAAGCACTAAAAATACACCAAATATTTAAAAAAATGCAAAATGCCACATTATAAGTTAGTAATATCAGGTATTCTGATAAATATTATTATTCCAGATTACATAATCACAGAGTGACACTTTTTTCCCTATTTAATGTGTATGTTTTCCTTGTCCGTTTAGTGTTATCAATATGTTTTTGCCAAAAGGAACTAGTCTTATGCCAAGAATGCACACACAAAATAATAAGAAAACACCCCCCCCCCCCCAAAAAAAAAACAAAAAAAAAACAAACAACCAAACAACAACAACAACATAATATTCAAAATATATTCAAGTTTTCACATTATAATTCTTGACTATCAGTTAATATTAGAAATATGTTTATTCAAGATCTGCCAAATCCCAGTCAGATAAGTCATCTTCAGTTTCTGTTGCATTTTCTGACTGTACTAGTATATCAGATGATGTTAAATGAAACACACTTTTATAAACATCTTGTGATCCAATTTCTTTTCGCAGGACATCCTTAGGTAGTTTATAATCAAAACAACATGTACCATATCTTTTCATTCGATATTGAATAGTCAGAACAGCTTTCAAACTCGTGATGCTCGACTTTTTTGTGTGCAATGACTGAAAAAACGTTCCAAGTCAGCATTGGAATGAAGTAAAGTAAGCACAGTTAAAACTAAATCTGCAAGACTTTGAAAAGGATTTTCACCAGTTGCATTCCTGTATGAAGCTATTTCTGCCCACAATGCAAGTGTGTCATTGTTATGTGTCCACTACATATGGTGAGGTTTTCTCTGCTGGAAATCTATGCGGGTGAGAGTATCTGCGTCATCAATAAACATTTTTAGCAAGATCTAATATGCAAGGTTTAATTGGCTGTAGACATTCACTCCCACTAAAACATGATATGGATTGCAATATGTGAACGTTATCTGGCAAACGTAAACGCAGCTGTGTTAATAACTCCACTAAAAACTGTACACATCTTCCACGAACTTCTTTCTCATCCAGAAATTTGTAGATTGCCATTAATTTTTCGAACTCATAACCCAGATAGGGATTAGGATCTAAATAGTCTTCAATAGCATCAGTCTGTGTAATGTTTTTTTCCCCAGGAATAACAATCTTTGAACTGATAGAATCAGTGAGATGGACAAGATCGTTGAGTAGTTTTGTTAGATCTTGTATTTCTGTTTCAAATATTTTATTCACGCTTTGAACTTCTCCAAGAATATGTTTGAGAAATATGAGAAAAATATAGTTTTTCATGTCACGAAACATAGAATATGGAAGTTTGGCTGTATAACAGCGCTAATTTTCTGCGCTCAAAGTTCTGCTGTATAACAGTGTATAACACTGCTGCAATATTCTGACGATGGAAGATTCAATAGACATCCTTCATGTTTGACGTTGTTGAATAAGCTTATGTAGTGGTTGCCCATCATTTATTAATGCAAAAATCTCACTGTACTTTGCTTGACAGATTGATGAGTGAGAAAACCAGTTGTGAGTTTCTCTAATCATGAACCATTGACTCTTGGGAATGCACTCGACTGTAGCATGTGACACAGGTAGTTGAAAAGAACACACATCTAACGAGGATAAAATGAGGACTTTAATTTTATGTACACTCCATTGTTTACACCTGTACTGGTAGATGCATTACCAGTGTCTAGTGCAACTAGTCTTTGCAACTCAAGTCCATTATTCTTCAAACATTCTTTCACAGCATTGCATATTGCTTCAGGGTTACAGTCACACAGTTCTACTAAGTCTGAAAAATAACCTTAAACTGTTTTATTTTCAAGGAAAAATATCTTTGTGCTATACCAAGTAGCTTAGTTGCAGTAATATCATTGCTTTCATCAATTAATAAGCTGAATTTGTTTTTTTTTCCAATATCAGATATCAAGTCTTTTTGGAAATATGGTGCGAGCATATTTGAAATAACTGAACTACACTTTGATCTTCTAAGCTTGCTTTTGGTTCTTGCATCCTTTACTGTCACCAAAGTGTACCTTACAGAGTTCACTTACATGGTCTAAGGCAGGGGTCGGGGACCTTTTTGTCTGAGAGAGCCATGGACACCACATATTTTGAAAAGTAATTCTGTGAGAGCCATACATTAGGTTTATAACTAAAAATTCAAGTAAATGTGTGCATTTTGTGTAATTTCAACAACGAAAGTACAATAATTACGTCTGAATTCTTTTCAATAACATTGTTATGCTTTTGCTAATCAATAATGAGTATTTCTTACATTAATGCGACTTCTGCTGAGGTGCAGTAGACTTTAGCTTATTTGTAGAATGAAATATTGATATGCAATTAATATGTAAATCAAAGTACTCTAAAGAAACATTTTTTTTTAAATAATCGAACTTTTTTTAAAAAAGTCATTATAATTGTTGTCTGCGAGCCAGATGCAGCCATCAATAGAGACACATCTGGCTCGCGAGCCATGGGTTCCAGAGCCCTGATCTAAGGGAACAATGTCCAGTTACGAACAAATATATGCCTACTTCTATTGCATTCACGTCATTGCTGAGAGTGTTAAATGAAAGCTGTATTTGTTCATGGAATGGTTGTTTAGCTTTCTTGTGTTTTGTTGTCTCAGCGTGTCTCTAATATCTTTTACCCTCGCGGTTATTGTACATTTACAATACGTAACAATAACACTTCGTGTCATCTCTTTCAATTCTAATTAACCAATTTAAAAATCTCGAATCATTTAGTCACTGTGCCCTGAAATGCTGTGGGTAGTTCTTATTCATTATGATACATGTGTGTAAATTAAACAATAGTGTAGTCACAGCAACGATCCTGAAATGATTGTGAATATGCAAATAAACAATGGCAATTTTAAATTTCGGTTCTATTCATCACTTATTACGATTTCGACCGTTTATTGTTAATACAATTTTTTTTAAATAAACCCAAGTTTTTAAATGAAACGAAACAAATTATTTGACGTGTTAAAAATAACTAAATAATGACAAAATTGTACTAAAACACTCCAGTAAATTTGTGAAAAGCACCGAAATAGTGCGGTCGCGCTATTTCAAAAATTGTGGCAACCAGATGATTTGAAAAAGCACCAGATCCAAATGGCAATCCTGTTTCCTTGTCCGGAACAAAATATGTTGTCAAATTTTTAAAAATTTACAAAGAGAGATTCTCTTATGTATGTTATCTCGTGTATTGTGTCTTGTCAATAGGTATTAAAGTAAGACGAACATTATTTATATGAACAACTTTAGACAATATATCATAACCAAAAATACTGTCACATAACAAAAAATAGTCACATAGTGTTTTTGTGAATT
The DNA here is from genome assembly GCA_034231615.1 of Meghimatium bilineatum. NCBI lineage: Eukaryota > Metazoa > Mollusca > Gastropoda > Stylommatophora > Philomycidae > Meghimatium > Meghimatium bilineatum. Next base: position 16,596,191 of record CM067298.1, on the reverse strand, counting down.
CTGTAGTAAATGAATGATGATTGTTCCTTAACGAATTCACAAGAGAGCATCACATATCAGGAATGTGTCTTAAAATTCAGCTGCTAAAAACTGAAAATCATTTCTGATTCAACAAATCTAATTTCTTCTGCTACGTTTGCCTTCTAATAACAAATAGCAGGAATTTTGGTGTGGTTACTGCCGAGAAGCTGAAGTACGTTTCGCTACAATTTCATTTTTATGCAGACTTAACGCATCCGTTTTGGACTCTGAACGAATCAGAAATAATAAGAAATCACTAATGTGGTGTGCAAAAAATGTTGCGTCCCACCCAGTCTCATGATATCATCCATGTTTGATGTTTTAAACACTTCGATTTAATTAATCTATATTTTTCATTGGTTAACTTTTCAAGATTACTTCTAGAACTATCACAATCTCTTATTTTCATATTAAGACATTTCCTACCAACGCGACATGAAAGTTAATGTCAATATTTCTTAAGTTTCACTTAAGAGTACCGCTCATAGCACGTAATTCTGTAACTTTAAACAAAAGACCACGACCAGGGATCGAACCCACGACCTATAATGCTATGCAAATTATTTAATAAATATATACCAGAAAGATCCCATTGATCTAGTGATTGGGAACGATGAAGCTCTTCTTTCCTGTATGTATTTTGGAAAAGAAATGGGTGGGGTGGTTTGTTTTCTTTCATACCAAAAACAAGTTTATTTCGTTTTAATTTTCTGAATCGACTTTGTAGCTCTCTGGGCAAACTCGAAATGGCTCGGTTTCTCCCAGCACATGAAGAAATATAGACACGCTGATGGTTTCTATAGCTAGTTGGTCGCACGCTCGCACGTATGCACGCACACACGCCCTCCCGCTGCGCACACCACACGCACACACACCACCACCACACGCACACAACACGACACACACTCCACATACACACCACATACACACACACACCACATACATACACCACATACATACACACCACATGCATACATATACACCACATACACACCACATACACATTATACAACAAACACACATAAAACACACACATAAAACACGCACACATAAAACACACACACAAAAAACACACACAGCACACATACACACCACACATTAAACGGCCCTCAATCGCCCTATTCTGCACGCACCATGATTAATTCGAAATTCCTTATGCATCAATATTTTATATCTTGTCTCGCCCGCGTGTTGCTAGGGCCCGAAAGGGGAGCAAAGAATAGCAACACTGTTTACCTTCCACACATGTCGTAAAAGGCGACTAAGGAGGTTATGGGATGGAGTTGGCTGTCCCATCCCATATAGGGTAAGTGACCCAAATTCTTGCTGACGTCGGATGTGTCAGGCCGAAAGGTGCAGATATCGCAGCAATGCTGTAAACCATGACGCAACGCTTTCCGTTCTCCGGACTACATCCTGCTAATCTGCAGGAGTTTGAGAACGAACGCTGAAGAAGAAGAATATCTTATAGTGTCATTGTACAAATGCTCATGTAGAGATCTTAATATTTCATATTTGTCCATAACAAATTCATCTAGTATTGGTGCTCTCGAATCCAATATGTCTCCCTTTCAGAATCTCTATTATTCACTGCTCTGGTTGGTGATTCATCAGAATATACTTGTATCCACGCTTCTATTGGGTATTATCTTCAATAATAAAAGGGTTCAAAAGTCGTAGTGCACTCGTCAAAACCACTCATAGCACGTTACTCCGTATCTTTAAGTGATAACCCACAGTGATCTCCGAAAAAATCCACCTTATCAACAAGATAACACGAGCCGGATTCGAACTCAAGACCTCTTGAACACAAGGCGAACAGCTTAACCACTACGCTAGGGAGATCCCCAATCGATTTCAATGATCTTCAATCATGTTGTATACTATTGTTTTCTTTTGTAGAATATTCAGTTATCTCATTGTGTAGTTGTTGTCTATAGTGGTTACAATAGTGCAATTTTGATATTGCCCTACTGAACTAGGAGCAGTTTTGGTGTTATTTCTTGTGTTATGTCTGGTAGATTTTGTTATGGATGTGACTCTTGGACAATAAACAGACGGGAAAGTGGTAAATTAAAGGCAATAGAAATGTGGTTCTATAGAAGAGTACTGAGAACACCATGGACTGCCAGAAAAATTAATGTTTAGGTGTTGAAAGTCAAATGCGAAATGGACCTTAATCAATATTATTAGAAAAAGACAATCTTCATTCTTTGGCCACTTCATGAGTCGGGGGGTTTGGGGAACATAATCACAACAGGCAAGATTGAAGGCAACAGAGACAGGGCGACAACGTGAGAAAATATTAAACAGTTTACCGCCTGGCACGGCAGGAAAACAACAACGGTATTGATACATAATACTAGAGACAGAGAGATGTGGAGAGCCATGCTCGCCTACACCAAACAGTATGGCACCTGATGATGATGTCTGGTAGATGATCCTTGCAGTTTCTATTTAGATTTTCTATTCTGTGAATAAAATTACTTCTCTTCAGCCTTCCACAGGCTTGATTACCGAATATGGTCTTAATTGGGTATGCTCTCATGCACTTGCACGTTTTTGTAATGCACCGCCTGTATAGTAAGGGGATGATGATTGTACATTTTTCATTTCCTTAACGGAAGAGCTCTTCATGGCACCTGTGATAAAACGAAATGTCTGATTTGGTACATTGTCTAGAACTTGTAGATGGGAAGTGGCTGCTGAAGACCAAGCTGTTTGTCCGTATTCTAATACAGATCTAATTGCCCATATTTATATCCCTTCTTTAAAGTTGCCCCATTGGCCAATACCAGCCTGTTAATGCCTACTTCCACAAGATGGCAAGATTTTTTTCTTGACTTTGGTCTATTATCTCAATACGAAGCCTCCATATCAGTCCGTTATCTATCGTGGTGCCAATGTACACATGCTTCTCTTCTTTTTGGATAAGGACTTTTCCAAGTTTTATCTCTTCTGCTTTGTACTTGTGCTGAGAAGAACACAGCTTGAACACTTATAACCACTTGAAAGATCAAGGGGAGAAGAGACAGGGAACGACAAACAGAAAAGTTACTAAATGGACATGTATTGTGGTACGGTAGAAGTTCACCAACCGAACTCAGTGAAAACGCAAGAGACAGAGAGTCGTGGAGAAACATGATCGACTACGCCATTCGGCATGACGCTTGATTGATTGATTTGTCCTTATTTGAGATAGTGAAGAGTGTTGTTGAGGCTTTTCATCATTTATCATACTTGGACAAAGACATCAATAGAGCAGTGAGTGAATTTAATAGATGTATACTACATGCTGCTAGTAAAACCATACCCAGGGGGCACGCAAAAACTACAAACCCTACTGGAATGATGAACTGGAAAAGCTGCAAAATGAGATGGAAACATCTAGAAAGCAGGCCGAGAACAGACCTAGCCAAGAACATCACAACAAATATCAGCAAACAAAGGCTAAATTTCAAAGAGCCAAGTTACAAGCCAGACGGAGCAGCTGGAAAGAAAAAACAGAGTCGCTGAACCTAGAAAGAGATACTAGGAAATTATGGAAACTTGTAAAACAACTAAATGATGAAGGTACAGGGAGAAATACCAGGATCACACTTTATAAAGATAGAAACATTTTAACAGGTAAACATGCAGCTGATTACTTTGCAGATTCCTTTGCAGAAGACAATAACGTCAAAGTCAGCCCAGACAAACAACAGGAGGTTCGAGAGAACCAGCAAAACATTGGACAAGGTGAACCTATACCTGAAGTCATGGAGGCACCAATCACAATGAGAGAACTGGAGCATGCAATATCCAAATTGAAAATGAAAAAGTCCCCTGGAGCTGATGGAGTGTCCAATGAAATGATTAGAAACCTGGGAAGTGCAGCAAGAGCAAAGCTACTGCAGATCTTTAACACAAGCTGGTCCACAGGTAATGTACCACAGGCGTGGAGAGAAGCAATAATGATACCACTCCTCAAATCAGGAAAAGATGGCAACACAGTCTCCAACTACAGGCCCATCAGCCTCACAAGCTGTCTATGTAAAACAATGGAACGCATTATCAATCTTAGGATGCAGTGGTACCTTGAAAGTGAAAACCTTCTGGTATCACAGCAAGCAGGTTTCAGACAGTGCTACTCTACTGAAGATCAGGCAACCTACCTCTCCCAAGAGATTGAGGATGCCTTCCAAGAAAAGAAACTGGTACTAGCAGCATGGATAGACCTCAGGAAAGCATTTGATAAGGTCTGGAAAGAAGGGCTCCTAAAGAAATTGCGAAATTGCAGGGTTAGCTCAAGAATGTACAAATGGGTAAAAGCATACCTGCATAATAGAAGAGCCAGGGTACAATTAGATGGTCGCAAGAGCAAGAAAGTTCTACTGCGTCATGGAGTCCCCCAGGGAGGAGTCCTGTCACCCACACTTTTCTTGGTTTACATCAATGACCTAGTTGCTGAACTACCACACGGGATCAAAGTGGCAATGTATGCTGACGACCTGGTGATCTGGTGCACGGAAGAACATGCAACAGTGGCCACTAAACAAATACAAAGAGCTATCGATGCCCTAACCTTATGGGCTAATAGATGGTGCGTCAGCATTAACACAGATAAGTGCAGCACTACACTCTTTACCCTCTCACCAAAACAAAAAGCTGGTCATATCAAGATAGATGGAGAGCTCTTGAAAGAAGACAAACAACCCACATACCTCGGAGTTACTTTTGATGATAAGCTGACATGGAAGCAGCACATAAACAAAGCAACAACAAAAGCCAGGAGGAAGCTAGCTATCCTGAGAAAACTAAGTGGAACCACATGGGGAGCCAGTGGAAATATACTCAGTAAAGTTTACCAGCAAGGCATAAGACCACACCTGGAATACGGTTCAGCTGCGTGGTGTCCTGCATCAAACACCACATTACAAGATCTAGATAAAGTGCAAAACCAGGCACTTAGAATAATGTTGGGAGCAATGAAATCAACACCCATAGCAGAGATGCAGAAAATGGGAAGAATGCAAACACTTGGCGAACGCAGAGACACAAAAGTACTAATTCAAGCAGAAAAGTTTCAGTGTATGCCAAGTCATCCAATGAAGGAAAGATTCCAAAATCTAGCAATGGGACGACTGAAAAGGAGCAGCTTTATCCATCAAGCTAAACGACTCCGTAGACAACTTAAAGACCTACCTGAAGTTGGCAGCCCCTTAAGGTCTGTACCAGAGCAAACCCCGTGGAGTGAAAGCCATGGAATGCCAATATACATTCAGACCCATGTGAAAGGAATACTAAGCGAGGACGAACAGAACAGTGTGCAGCGAATGACAATCACCCTCAGTTTCCTGGATGAGGAATATCCACAAGATATATGGGTCAGAGTGTACACAGATGGGTCAGCACAGAATGCTGTGAGGAATGGAGATGCAGGTGTATATATAGAATATCCACACAACCCTAGAGATACAATCAGAACACCGACAGGAAAATTCTGCAATAATTATGATGCAGAAATCCAGGCAATTAGTGTGGCAGCTAAAAAACTGCTGAACTCCAACTCTGACCTACAGCCTGTGGTATTCCTGACAGATGCAAGGTCAGTGCTTCAAGCTCTCCAGTCTGGAAAACTAACAGACTTAAAAAAACTACTTAGCGAATTGTCTTACCAGTATAGGGTAACCATGCAGTGGATACCCTCTCACTGTGGAATACCAGGAAATGAAAAAGCAGACCAACTGGCTAAGGAAGGTGCTGCCGAAGACCAACCAGATATACCAATCACCTACCATCAGAAAAAACAGATGATAAAGTCAATAAGAAAGCCACAAACACCAACACAAGATGACTATCACAATATGAACAGATCAGAACAAGTTATAATTCTACGTCTCAGAACAGGACACAACCGACTCCGCAGTCACATGTATTAAAAGTTCAAGATTGGCAACACGGCCATGTGTACATGTGGACAGGCAGCACAGAGTGCCAAACATATACTTCAAGAGTGTTCTGAGCATGAAACGCTGAGGCAGACATATTGGCCAGAGGAAACAACACTGGAATCAAAACTCTATGGGACACTGTATGAACTACAAAAGACAGTGAGTTTTATTAAGGAGACAGAATTACAGATATAGACATGTTTCAAGTGAACGAAAGAAGAAGAAGAAGAAAATCATTTATCATTACTATCTGTGAGGCATTTCATCATTTATCATTACCATCTGTGAGGCATTTCATCATTTATCATTACCATCTTTGAGGCATTTCATCATTTATCATTACCATCTTTGAGGCATTTAATCATTTATCATTACCATCTTTGAGGCATTTCATCATTTATCATTACCATCTTTGAGGCATTTCATCATTTATCATTACCATCTTTGAGGCATTTCATCATTTATCATTACCATCTTTGAGGCATTTCATCATTTATCATTACCATCTTTGAGGCATTTCATCATTTATCATTACCATCTGTGAAGCATTTCATCATTTATCATTACCATCTTTGAGGCATTTCATCATTTATCATTACCATCTTTGAGGCATTTCATCATTTATTATTACCATCTTTGAGGCATTTCATCATTTATCATTACCATCTTTGAGGCATTTCATCATTTATCATTACCATCTTTGAGGCATTTCATCATTTATCATTACCATCTTTGAGGCATTTTATCATTTATCATTACCATCTTTGAGCCATTTCATCATTTATCATTACCATCTTTGAGGCATTTCATCATTTATCATTACCATCTATTTCGCTGTCCATTCTGCTTTGTTGTCTCCTGGCTTTTGTATTGTCGTATTGAATATCTTTTGTTATTCTTCTACACACCACACCACCAAGTCATCAGCATACATAGCAGTTTTTACACATTGTGGCAGATTGCAGATTAGATCATTTATGAACATAAATTGAGACAAGAGCAGTACTGACTGATTATATAGAATTATTACAGAATGTGGGCTTTCGGTTGTTATGATTACTGTGGACATGTCCCTTGTATAGTTCGTAAGCTATTTGCCTTGCAATTAAGATCTCGCGTGTTCAATCACGTATCTTGATGTCTTATTTAAAAGTGTATTTGTCATGGATCAGCGGAATTTCTAGCTAGAAGCTGCGCAGTTATGTGTTTTGAGTGCTCCTCTCGACAGGCGGCGTGATACTTCGCTAAGAGGGGTAGAGTACATTTGATGAAATCGAGCGCAATGGAGTCAATCCTCTTTGGTTTTTAAAACATTTTTATGATTACTTTGCTAACCCTAATTAATTTGATCCTTGATAATTATGCAGTTCACCGATGCATAAAAAAAGACATGCATTTCGTTATTGCTTTTTTTCCCCAACTGAATAGCAAAGATCTATTATCACATTTCATGGCCAGTGTCTGTCTTCAAAAGCTGAGCTTTCGTTTAATATCGTAAAGTGTCTGTCAATATTACAAACACCAAACGAAATAACATTGCTACGTTGAAATACATACTAGCTATATCTATTATATATATTCAAAGGCCGTTTCTTAAATAACACGAAGTCAGAAGTGATGGTTATTTCTAAGAAACAAAATCCCCCTAATGTACAAGATCAAAATGAATGTCTCAATACTAAATCAGATTCACCAATTCCAATATTTAATAACATTAAACAGAGATAAGAAACAAAATATGGAAGGCAAGAGTAGCATTCATAAGAAGGAATAATATCCTGCGGAATTTGTCCCTGTCAATAGATATGTGGAAGAGAGTTCTTTAGAGCGACATAACACCGATTCTGACTTATGAATGTCAGTCTTGGCCAATAAATAAATAAGATGGTGTAAAATTAACTACAACAGAAATATTTGTATATGCTGAAAAATGCTGAGAGTACAATGGGCAGATAGAAAAATGCTGAGCACCATGGGTATATTACATCCTGCTCGAAATCTAATAGGGCCATAGTTCTGCTACGAGAGAGATCCAACAGGAGCTTGAGAATAAATTCTGCAGAAGAAGAAGAAGAAGAAGAAGCTAGAATTAAGAAATAAACTTTGGTTTGAGAAATTGGAGTGCCAGAAATAAAACTGACATTGAAGTTTCCAATAAAAAGATCATACAAGGCAGAAAAGGCAGAACCACCTTTGTTTGATGCCGTGATCACGAAAATGCATTTGATAGATTACATTGTAACAAACTTTTCTTATTTTAAGGCAATATTTGAGTCGAGAAGAGACTTTATTGAATTCATGTTAAGCTTAAAATTCAACATATGACAAAAATAACAAAATAACAATAATAACAAGGAATAAAGATTCAGGTGTGCATTATAAAAGCTGCTTCTCAAAGATGTTTATCAGACAGTCTAAGCTCATTCTCATATCACGTTAACAGACTTAGTCTAAAATTATAATCAGATCACATCATCAGACTATCATACTTAGTCTAAGCTTAATTTCAGATCACATTATCAGACTATCAGACTTAGTCTAAGCTTAATTTCAGATCAAATTATCAGACTATCAGACTCAGTTTAAACGTATTCTCAGATCATGACGGAACAGGGAGTCATAAAATATTGAGTTGACAAACAAGTAAAATATAATTTTATTTATCTCCGTTTATTCTTAAATCCCTTCAGATCAGCATGATGTCCAGAAACGGGTTGCGTTGTATTCCTGCAGATCAGCATGATGTCCAGAAACGGGTTGCGTTGTATTCCTGCAGATCAGCATGATGTCCAGAAACGGGTTGCGTTGTATTCCTGCAGATCAGCATGATGTCCAGAAACGGGTTGCGTTGTATTCCTGCAGATCAGCATGATGTCCAGAAACGGGTTACGTTGTACTCCAGCAGATCAGCATGTAGTCTATAAACGGATTGCGCTGTATTATGGTTTACAGCTTAGTTGCGATGTCTATACCTTTCTGTTTAACACATTTGACTTGTATGGCCTGTGGATAACTTTGATCTTCTATGAGATGGGACAGACAAATCCACCCGTAAAACACACATAGCTGTCTCTTACAACATGCCTGAGAAACATCAGTAGTGCTATTCCTTGCTCCTATTTCGGGCGCCCACAACATACGTGCGAAAACAAACATAATGTAAAAAGAAAATATGTACGGCACATTACCAGTTTTTGAACAGTCTAGAAAAATTAAAATGATGGGTATATATTATGATAATACTTGTAAATAGGGCTGGATTTAGACTTGATAGGGCCATAAGCTTTCCACGGCATTGCATTGGGACAAATAATGCTCCAATATATTTAAGTATATATGACAGTTGTTCAGGAAAGTGGGGGTCCTAAGTTATAGCTTATACGTAAATTCTGCACTAATTGTAAGAAGGATACATATTGAAATGTGATAGTATTTACAATAGTGAGTTAGTTGTTGGATCATTGTCATTGCATTCTGAATAAGTCCATAGGTTCTCGGATCTTTCGTTGAGTGTATCCGCCATTACACGTTAACTGACGGTTCCAGTACGTCATTGATTGACCATTATTCTTTCTCGCCCACGAAACCGCTCCTGTCTAGAAACACCACATTTCAAACCAAGCTCCCTTACGCTAGTCATGGAACGAGAGTCATCGTCACTTGTACAGTCATTTGTTCGTGTGTTTTCCCGTAATGCATTTAAAATGTCTGCCCAGACATTGTCGGACACATTATGGTAACCACTGTCGGACACCATTCCTTTGCACTCTCTATTGAGTGTTATTAATCCTTCGAAGGCTGTCGGACAATCTGAGGGCGCCAGACTCCATTCAGCACAAGGTAGTGCATCCTCCAATCTACACACGCTCTGTATAACGTCCTCTGCGCGCTCCATCCACGACGTTCCTTTCTTACGTCGACTGCCTTTTACTTTGATAATTTCAGGATGTAGAGGGTGCTCCTTATCAGCGATGATTTGTAGGTAGTCCCGCGCCCTGGGCATTTGTATTCTATGCTCTGCAGTTGGGCAATCAAGTAAGTATCGCATAGCCCGTGCCGACGTATCTCTCGTACACCCCAAAATTATTCTCATTGCCTCATTCTGGATTCTATCCAATCTTTGTTTGAATCTGACTCAGTGTCAGAATTGCCAGTGCATACTCTACCACCGCCACAACCAATCCCTGATACAGCAGAAATAGCAGCCTCTGCTCACATTGAGAGGCAGCCATAACGTTCATAGCCGCAAGGCCTTTATAAGCCTTTACAATTATGTGGTCAACATGATCTTTGAAACTCAGACTTCGGTCCAACATAAACCCCAAGTACTTCATTGTGCTGGTTCTCTCGAAGACATCCTCTTTCAAAGTAACCGATGGCGTGGACGTGTTTACTATGTGATTAGTTAGGGAAAACCATGTTATCGATGATATTAATGGATTAACAAAAGCTCCAGAATTACTGTACCATTCTCCTATACCATCAAGCTCCCTCTGAAAATTCCTGGCGCTCGTTTCTTTATCTCTGCCCTACCTATATACCAAGATTTCATCATCATAAGACATGGTTCTCCCTGGTCCTGCAATCTGACAGCTTGTAATTTGTATACTAATAGTGATACTACTTAACTTACAACGCTGCTACTATGTGATTGTCTGTCGTTAACACAGTGATTGTTAGACGGTGACACTATTTGTAGAACCAAATATGATATGTGTTTGAATTAACGTGTGCCTGAAGTAAACTGTGTAAGGTAAATGTAAAGATAGGCTCTGCAACCTATCGTCGGAGATGAAGATAACGTGCCAAGTACATAGCCGAAACAACTATCAGATGGAGAGGCCAGTTCCCTTTCATCCTGTCTTTACATTCACTAGTTCATGCGTCAGGTACCTACATATTTACGGCTTGAACCATATGGTTAATAAATATATGCAAATATGGTTTACAATGCAGTTTTATGTTAATTGTATACACGAAATCGGTGTTTTGGCTAGAAAGTCTTATAAAATAGGGACAAATACGCACATATAGACATAGTAAATTCTGCGTTTTTTCTCTTTATCTTGATAAGACTTTATGGTCGAAATTATAACTCTATATTTGTTCACGGAAAGACAGAATCTTTACTCATTTTAGACATATTTATCTACCTTGTTATGTGTCTGATGATAATGATGTTTAATTATAGGTCCGTGGCACTATTTGAATGTGTGTCGTTGACACTGAAACTGCAACTCGAGAACATTATGTCCTGTGAACTGGTGTGTGTGACGAAAGTCCGAAAAAAAAACATTAATCGAAAAGCTGAAAAAATGCCATAAATCGAACAGAAAACTATATAAAAAAGACAATTTATAAAACAAACGGAAGCCACCAATCAGTCAAAAAGATGCGAATTGCTATCAAGGGTATTATCGTGAATTTTAGGGGGAAAAAATAAGCAAGATTAGCTGGAAATGGACAAGGAAGACAAATAGAAAATTATATTTAAAAGAAAACAGGTATCAGATTATGGTTAAATGAAACTATCGGTTTTATTGTGTTTTATGTCACCTCGTGAATCATTTTGATAGCTACCATTTAAATCTGGAAATGGAATATGTTGAGATTACTGGGGGAATATAATGTGTCGAATTAACAACTTAGTCTCACCATAGAAGAGGTAAGAATCTTGTAAACTACGACATTTAAATAGTCAGCAGGACAGAAATATGCATAAATAAATACGTTCTTAAAGACTTTATAAGGAATAGGTAATTATCGAAACAAAATAGAAAAAGGGGAAAAGTCTTATCTTTATAATAGTGTGAACGAGAAGACAGAATTGATGCCTTTGACATGTGAGTATATAGAAGAATAGGGAGAACATCATAGAAATAGAAGAAAACAAACAAAGAGGTGCTAAAGAAACTTAATATGAAGAAAGAACTACTAAGAGAAATAAAGATCAGGCACATAAAATATTTTGGACACGTTAAAACACATGACATCTAATTGAAGACCTTACTTGAGGGCAAAGTCAAAGTGAAGCGAACAAGAGGTAGGCAGAGATACAAGTGGGAGAGTAACTTCACACGATGACCAGGTTACAGTCTAGCAGAATGCAATACGAAGACAAGATTAAGGGAAGTTGGAGATCTGCTGCAGCAACCTACGTTGCGGAGACGTTACTTGATGATGATGATGAGACACGAGTGTCTATTATTCAAAATATGACAACCTTTGCTTGTCTCAACATACAGCACGAGTTTCTTTTGCTAAAAGTATGGATATCCTGTTGTGATCGCAACATGACATACGAATGGCATAGTGCAAAAAGTCTGACGGATTTAGCTTGATAACTATATCTGCTATTTAAAATTTAAGCTAAATGAAATTATGAGGCACTTATTTACACTATAGGATATTTGAAAAATGAAGTATTATGTTCATGATGCTATTCATTATTTTACTTTTTCTACGAGTTACAACTCTTTTTATACATTTTAATGATTTTGTTAGCTATTTTTAATCATACTTTTGCTTCGTATTTGTTTCTGAGAAAGGTCTTATTGTTAGCTTGAAACGTTGATTTATTATCTATCTTTAATATTCGCTTTGTACAAAACTTCTGTTATTTGCTTGTCGACTACCCTATGAGCATATTTTACTCGCTTACGGCATTACTATTGAGTGTCTGATTGTGACACGTTTATGTTGTCATGTTGTCACGTTGTCTTACAATATTTACATTTCTAAAAATCAAAGTCCGGCTCGGTCTGACCTGTGACGACGTGGTACAGAGCGTGTCTGTGACGGCCAAGGTACCGGGTTCGATACACATCAATTGTGCATCTGGGCCGTTCAGAAAGCAATGGCAAACTACTGTGCGTATTTATATTGTATTTATATGTGTATTGATGTAGCCTGAGTCTGTTTGTAGAACTTTCTCTGGCATTCTGTGAATGATAGAATGTATCGTGAATAAACTCTAAGCCGGGTGCAAAAAATCAAATGCAGTCGTGCAAATCCAAGGCTAGCGGATAGTCAAGATCCTAAAAGCACATCCTTGTAGTGCTCCGAGTAACAGATTGATTCGAAGCTTGTACGAAGCAATTTGACTAACGCTTTAAGAATCGTGTCGGGCAGTGTAGACTGATATGGAATGAGAATTGCGTGGACAAGATAAACAATATCTGCAATGATCACAACTCGGTCCGAACAGCTAAAACACTGTTGTAGCATCTGTGTAAGAAAACAACTGTCCTAGACTAGCTGGTTGCGAAGTCCGAAAACTCACCAAGGTGTGAATTGTGAGAAAGTCGTAGGAAAGGTACATATATTATAGACTAAGATTCTCGAATGAAAAGCGTTTACGATTGTTGACCAGATCTCTACTACGTTGGGCATGTCCGTATGCCAAACGAACGTCCCGAAAAGAGACTTCTACGATGAACTGTGAGCAGGTAAGCGTTAAAGAAAGAGCCTGAAGAAAAGCATTTATACTGAGTCGTCCTGGGAGCCGTTGATAATTTATCAATATTTTCAGTTAAACTGGAAATTGAACGTTGGATCACCGGACTAGGAAGCCAGTCCACTAATCACTGAGTGAACACGGACCCTAATTAAATACAGTAAAATATGTCAAAATAGAGCTATTCGGTCTTTCTTGTCATCAGTAAAATAAATTTACTCCTTGCTTCGTGTTTATACAGTTTTACTTCAATTCCACATATTATTTATTCAGGGCCGTAAAAACATAATCGGTAAAAACAGCGGAGTGGTCATTAAAAAGTAGATAATGCTTTCATATTTGCAAAAAAGTCGTTACTGGGGCTTTGTTACTAACTTTTTTTCTCGTAGTACTAAAAGGCATGTTATGATTTTCTAAATTGGGATGAAGAGTTCTTCTTTGACTTCTTTCCTCATATATCTACAGGATTACATATATGTCAACAAATACATTGTTTTCTAATAAATAAGAGAAGAATACATACCCAATGGAAGGATTATGAAAAATGGAAGCCAACAAATTATGAACACACCAACAACTATTCCCAGAGTTTTTGCTGCTTTCTTCTCACGGTTGAACTTTACAACTTTATTTAAGAAGGTCAATCGATTGTTGCTCTTGCTATGTTTCTTGTTAATGTATTGAGAGGTACCTCCTGTACAGTTTTCTAGTAAACTGCTTTGTGTGATGGTTTTGCGTGACTCTTGCCGAGAATTTGCGCGCAGATGTCTTCCCAAGTGAATTCTCAGAGACACAACGTTATCCTCGTCAATTCTCGATAACTTTGCACCAGCTTCTAGGCATCTGGTGTATATAACAGTTTCACGATAAATTCTGAAGTAGACAACAAGAATAATTAAACAAGGAATGTAGAAAGATCCTGCTACTGAAAAAAGAACGTATCCAGGTTGTGTGGTAACTGTGCAAACACGAGGGTCGGGATTTGGATCTTCCTTCCATCCAATTAACGGAGCGACAGAAATAGTCACCGACAAAAGCCATACAAAAATGATGACATAAATAGTTCTTGTTTGACCCATGATACGTTCGTGCTGAAGAGGTCTTGTCACCCCTATATACCTGGATAGATAAACATAGTTACATTATCTGTAGGTGTATAATGCATCTATATAATGGGAAATATGAGTTTGTATCTAATAATGGAAGCAAAACAGTATAAATAATACATACAGAAATATTACACATTATATTAGAAGTAAGATATACTCTTAGAGGTAAGATATCATGTTAGAAGCAAGATATTATAATAGAGGTAAGATATCATTTTAGAGGCAAGATATTATAATAGAGGTAAGATATCATTTTAGATAGTAAATAAAATTGTATAATATGCATATTGAAACACACTATAGCTGGTCACTTCACCACGGTAAATTACTACTCGTTCACAGTAGTTTGGGTACGCTTACTCTTGGAGGCTGAGACTACATTGTTTATTATTCACTATAATTCTGTATTAGAACTTTTAAATGTAAGGGCCGAGAGCATAGCAGGACTACTGTCATGATAAAGAGGTCACAGAAAGGCACGTCCTTGGTCTTGAGATATTCTCAATCTTGAGTGTGTAATGCAAAACTTGTTATGTTTAGTAACGATTAAATCTGCTACGCTGACTGAGAAAATGTAATAATATATATATATATATCAGAGAGTGGAATAAAATACTTTATATTGGTCCTTCACAGCTCAGTGCGCAGATAAAACGATCAAGGAGAAGAGTGGTGCCTTTGCGGTCACTACGAGTAGTATGACTATAGAGACTATGGCCGTGACCAGGGCATTTGAGTGCCTACGCACACAGAAGGTAACGTATGTCTGCATCTTGAGTGACTCTATGAGTATGATTAAGAAGGTACAAGTGGGTCTCGTTCGCGAACAGTGGATTGAGGCCGTGAGAAAGGCGATACAGAAAGTGGTTACATTTATTTTCGTGCCGGGACATGTTGGCGTTCGAGGCAATGAAAGAGCGGATCAACTGGTGTCATGCGCGATTGTGGCACAGGGCGATGGGGAAATGGATCGCGCTGACGTTTTGAATTCCTTAAGAGATATAACACGCGAGAGTGAGACTAATGTGGATGATGATTCCTTTTCAGTGGCTTGGATTAAAGATCAGGGATTGAAATGCGATGTTGCTAGAAGTGAACATTTTGGAAGGCGCAGAAGAATGATGGTCAACCAGCATAGGACCGGTACTGTCAGCAGAAGTGTAATGGTGGATACACTCAAGGAGAGAACGGAGCAACTATGGACGTGTCCAGTTTGCAGTGATGATGATCCGACGACTAACTAACTAACTAACTAACTGACTGACTGACTGACTGACTGACTGACTGACTGACTGACTGACTGACTGACTGACTGACTGACTGACTGACTGACTGACTGACTGACTGACTGACTGACTGACTGACTGACTGACTGACCGACTGACTGACTGACTCACTGACTGACTCACTGACTAACTAAACTAACTAACTAACTTTATGTTTAACCGCTTCCACTACATATTTATTTAGAAAACATACGTCAATGTTATTGCCTTCAGAAATATTTCAGGTACGGTACAAGTAGACGCCACCACCACATAGTTGAATTATTTCCCTTATCTATGTTAGTAAATTTCGTGTTCATTATTTAATCATTTAAATATTAATTTATTTAGAGTTTGTGTTAGGGTTAGGATAGTTGTGATTTAGATAAATAACCCTAACGCCAACCCTAAATAAATAAATATTTCAATTATTAAATGATGAACATCAAATTTACAAACATAGACAATGGACATAATTAAACATGTGATCGCGTCTACTTGTACTGCACCAAAGTTTAAAAATCTTAAAGGAGTAACTTCACTATAATCGGTTAACTCTATGCACTTCGTCCCTCTCAAGGAAAAGACTCGAGGATATTGCGGAGAGTATACTTCATACTCTTAATACACTTGAACAAGTTTTCATCATAGCAAATAAATTCGTAGCTTTAGTGGGTAATACCTAGGGATCTCCTGGAAAATTCACTTTGCAAACTAGACTTCGCGAGAGGGATTTGAACCCACAATCTCTTGAATACAAATGAAGCAGCAGGCCAGGAAATACCCTGGTATCTTTAGGCAACTGTATCACTATTATTATCATAATCAACACAATCATAAATTGAGATATCCGCTATCTGTAAAAGTAATCACGACGCAACACTAAGTCAAATAAACATATTATAGTCCGTTCAGATTCGTTTGCCGAGATGTTAAATTATTTTTATCAAAAACGTATTGTTCATTTGGATTGATCATTTGAAGTTAGGTTTAGAATAATAATGTCGCTATAGAAATATTTTTGTATCAAAGAAATGTGATCCAGTATCAAAGATACCTTATTTAACCTATATTAAAAAAAAGTTAATCTAAATTATAAACAATCGCTGGATTATGTAGATGCTTACATCTCACAGCTGATTATTAAATATAAAGGCATGACCCTCACGGTAGAATGTGCACCGTTCTAAAAGTAGTTGTTTCCACTGTACATTTGTATAAAGCAATGTTACATATGGAAATTCCCGTTTAGCACCAAATATTATTTTTCCTGAACTTAGAATTATGTGAAATCAAAAACGGCTATTGACTCGATTTCAAGTCACAAGTCAGAGGCACGTCTCAATATTTACAGAAAGTAGGCGGCACTAAGCATATTACCTTCTGCAAGTCTATGTGAGAATGAATCTGAAAGCGAAATATTTTACTGAGCATAACATTGCTATAAAGATTTATCAATACTTCTGCAGAGAGCGTAAAAAGGGACATCTTTATTGTTCTTTATCAAATCCTGAGAAGAGAACAATGCATATTTTAGGTTTGTGTAAACGTTCATTTGATCGAATAGTGGAAGCAAGCGGATATTTATTGCCAACAAATTCACGAAAGCAAGGAAGGAAAGAAAAGATAGACAGTTTCGATAAGGACCTAGTAAAAAGAGAAATATGTAGAATGTTTGATAAAAACGAAGAAGTGACACTTAGAAAGTTGAAGATTTGGCTGAAAACTAATAACGACATTGAAATATCAAAAACTTTATTATGGAAAACTGTAAGAAATGCAGGCTTCACCTTTAGAAAGTATGCTGGTGGAAAAAACATTATTTGTGAAAAGCCACATCTGGTAGCTCTTAGAAGCAAGTATTTACGTGAAGTGAAGGGAATGCGCGAGAATGGTTATGATATTGTGTATTTAGATGAAACTTGGATCAACGCTCATCATACAAATGAAAAGGAATGGCAGTTAGCAGATGGAAGTATTAAAAGATCAGTACCAAGTAGTAAAGGGCAACGTTTGATAGTTGCACATGCAGGTAGCAGACATAATGGGTTGTTGCAGAATGCTCATCTAATTTTCATTTCAAAATCCATTGACAATAGAGACTACCACTCCGAAATGAATGGGCACATATTCGAAGACTGGATCGAAAAAAGTATTCTTCCAATATTAGATAGACCTTCTTGTCTGATAATGGACAATGCTTCATACCATAACGTAGTGAACGTAGAAGATAGAATCCCAACATCATCAAGTACAAAAGATGCAATCAAAACGTGGCTCATAAAAGAACACATACCAGTTACCGACAGGTACTTGAAACCCGAATTGCTTAACCTTGTAAAACAGACACAACGAACAAAGATATTTAAAATAGACAAGTTAATTGAAGAACATGGTCATAGATGTTTGAGACTACCTCCATATCATGCACACTTAAATCCTATAGAGCTGATTTGGGCAAAAGTTAAAGGACACGTAGCATCTACAAATACAACTTTCAAATTATGTGATATTGAGACACTTACAAATCAGGCTCTATCAAATATACATAAAGACTACTGGGTGAAATGTGAGGATCATGTGTTACGCCAAGAAGAGGAATATTGGAAAAAGGAAGGTTTGTTGTTTGTTCAGCCGAAAACAGTAATCGACCTATTTGACTCGTCTGATTATGAATGATCATTACTCTGATTAAGTCTACACTAAAAAAAGTTTGATTTGCAAAATTTACAAGTTGATTTGTAAAACATTTCATTGCTCAATACCACCCAAGCAATTCAAAAAAATGTTATAAGCAAACCATCAACCATTACTTATAAAAATTAGCCCGCTTGATTCAATACAGAAGTTCAGATATCTTGGATCAACTATTACAGACAAAATTTCCTTACATGAAGAAATATATGTACTTATTTCAAAGGCAGCGACAACATTTGTGAAACTCACACCAAGAGCATGGAACAATATCAAATTGACTCTACGAACAAAAGATATATTTTAAATTTTTTTACACCTGCCACCATGTAAAATTTTGTGGACACGCCTATGGGTCATCATTGCACTAGATTACTGTAAAATATTTTGTTTATGGTCGAAATAATATTTACATGGGCAAACATCAAAAGAATTCGCCGCTTTCAAATAACCGTTACAGCTAGACATCAAGTAACACATATGTTTTCGCGACATGGACATTTTAACAACGTATGCCAAAATTCATGTGAAATCATCAAGAACTTTTTGAATTATAAATCATAACATCTCGGCAAACGAATCTGAACGGACTATTAGCACTGTCATGAACGCGTCATATATCGGTCTGCGCAATATATGTCTAGACAGGAAATTCATACTCATAATCGTCACCCTTATTATTTTATGTGTAGAATAAGTTGAAAATTTTGTACAGTTTTGAAACTACACCTATTGTCCACTTGACAATTCATAAGAACTCCTGCTGTTTTCTTCATCTACTGACTCTAGAAAGTCAGCCAATTTGTAACAAGTTCCACGTTTCGGGTATCATTTGGAGAGGATATGCTGAGGGCGTGAACTCCTGAGAGAAATCTAACGTATTATCACAATAACCCTGCATGATCAGTGAATATCTCTCATATAAAAATTGTATGTGACTTTAGATATTGATATTTTGTTATTCTGAATTCGGAAGTCATTACTTTCATATACACATTGCACTAGATGATCCTACAGTAAACCCTTTTAAACATAGATGTACGCTTGTCCTTGGATGTCATGTTGGCAAGATTCATGAAGCGCGACCTCCATTATTTGTGATGGTCGATCACTCTGATATAACGTAGACTAACGTCGATATGGCGTGCTTCAACGTAAATTCTTGTGTTAAAATGAATTTATTCATACTTTTTCTGCGTCTGTTGCTCTCATTTAAACTTGAAATTGATTTTTCGATGTTTATATACTTAACTATTCAATTATTTGTACTCTAATACAATTATTATATGATGAGAAAATTAATACTTGCACATTTAGCAACCACTGGAAAGATCAAGGGGAGAAGAGACAGAGGAAGACAAAGAGAGACAGTTCTGGATGTCTTGTCACTAGATGAACTTATTAGCAACACAAGAGACAGAGAGTTTTGAAGAAGTATGATCGCCTACGCCACTTGGCATTGCACTTGATTAATTCAATATAATTATTGAATTTTATTTCCCTAACGCTGATTTTTCTGTAATGAATTTTTCTAATCTTAACTAACATAAAATAATTGAAAGTAATTGTCCTAAAATTGATGTTTTATATGCTAATTAATTATTCTGCTAGTTTAATCTCATAGAATAATTGAACGTAATTGTCCTAAAATTGATGTTTTATATGCTAATTAATTATTCTACTAATTTACTCTCATAGAATAATTGAAAGCTATTATCTGACTTAGTGAATACTTTAAAAGACCTTATTCGCTTAGAAGATTATTAAAAGTGTGAATCATGATCACTCTTAAGACTGCAAGATTGGTGTAAAGATTGGAACGGCCTGTAAAGAGAAACGTACTAGATCTACGAAAAAACTGATCAATCATCGTAGAACTGAAACTGTCAGCCTTTACACCCTGATGTATTTATTGAAGCGGGGATCGGAGCACCTATGGACTTGTTCGGTGTGACCTGATAACCTGAAGCCATATCTCATAGCTGATAACTCAAGAATTTAACGTATAGTAATCGACATTAACTTTCCTGTTGTTTTTATGCTGAATTATTATATTTGCATTCATAGAAACTTTGAACTTGACTTTCGTAAAATTGTTGATTTTGTACAATTTTGAACGTGACTTTCGTAAAATTGATTATTTTGCACAATTTTGAACTTGATTTTCGTAAATTTGATGACTATACAATTTTAAACTATGTTCGTAAATTTGATTATTTTGCACAATTTTGAACTTGACTTTTGTAAAATTGATGATTTTATTCCATTTTGAACTTGACTTTCGTAAATTGATGATTTTTATACTATTTTGAACTTGATTTTCGTAAACATTTTGATTTTATACAATTTTGAACTTGACTTTCTACGGTTGATGATTTCATTCTGAATTATTCAACTATCTGTGTTCTCATAAAAATTTAAATTTGACTAACCGACAGCTTATGATTTTATACTGAACTATTCAACGATCTTTTATCCTCATCAAGTGCCTTCTGTTCATTGAAGTATGGTTACAATTATCTTTACGCTAATATACATTTTGAAATTGATTTTCCTATAGTTATTGAATTTATACTGAATTACTAAGCTATCATTACGTTTTTATAAATATTGAATTTTATGCTCCTAAAGTTGATGATTTTATACTGAATGAATCAATTATCTTTACTCTAATATATACATTGAAATTGACGTATCGAAACTTTAGCAAGGCCGTCTTTATTTGCACAGCCAATCTACTGTTTCCTGGACTTAACAAAGAAAGCTTGCAATTTGGAAAGATGCAAGCGTATAGAAGAAGTGATGTTATATCTAATTTTATGAAAACAATACTGGATCTACTATGATGTGGTTAGTATCACTAAAACAAAACTGGATCTACTATGATGTGGTTATTATCACTTCAGACAAGTTTACTTAGTAATATTTGTGTCGTTCAAACTTTCTAAGGCAAAGTCGATCCTATAATACATTTGAAAATGATATTTTAAAATATATTTAGTTAGCTACATTTAATTTAGATGAGATAACATGTAGATGGTTTGATTTACGAAGTTAGACTGAAGCTAGAACTCTTTTATAGCCTGGCAATAACACTACCAATTTGAGTGGGAGGTGGTCCACAGAACGAATTTGTGCTGTAGTTTTATTAGAGCCAATGGCTCGACTCTTCTGACTTCGGCGGTGGTAAGTAGTATGTTCCGTGATCAATTTCACTGAAATGTGGAATTCACATCGTTAGTTTACAAGCTGGATGCTGCAATCTGTTCAATAAGCATTGCTCGTACTGACTCTGGTCACCAATATGTTCAGTAAGCATCGCTCCTACTGGCTCTGATCACCAATCTGTTCAATAATTATTGCTCATACTGACTCTGATCACCAATATGTTCAATTATTATTGCTTATTGATCTTAGTCATCAATCTGAATTCTTTCCCTATACAACTTTCGTGATCTTCTACCACAGTCTGTGTAGCTATCGACTTGGCCACGGTTACCACGTAATGCAATTTAGATGACTTGTCAATCTAATCATGTCTCTTATTCTGCAATACTTTCTATTTATGCGTTAATCGTCACACTCCTACCGATTAGATGGGTGTAGTTCGGAGAATTGTGTTGTTTCTTGGTTAACGACTATTGTCTATTGTCTTTCCCCATGTGGTTTATTATACACTCTTGCCGTTAAGCGTAGGGGTGATTGGAGTTCGAGCTTGCGTTCTAAAGCCAGATGTGTGGCCTCGACTGTGCTAAGACCGTGTCTGTTCAGGATGTCCCTGACGTTTTCTATCCATCTTTTACATGGTCTTCCTCTGGCTTTGTACCCTGATCTAATTTGGTTATATGCCTGTACGGGTAACTTGTGTTGCATTTTCATAATGTGGCCAAACCACTTGATCTGCTGGTTTTCTCTGTAATCTGTAAAAGGTATTATACCTATTCTATCCCTGATGTCTTCATTTCGTAATCTATCGAGCCTGGTGACCCCGGCAGCTTTCCTCAAGTATTTCATCTCACGTGTCACCATCTTTCTGTAATGTGAAGATGAGAGAGACCAGGTTTGGCACTGGTAACACAGTGTTGGTAGGAATATAGTGTAAATCATTTGTCTCAACTTCCATCTCGATCTTGGGTTGAAGAAGTAGTGGTGACAGTTGGTATGTTAGTTCATTTGCCTTTTTACATCTCCTCTCGATTTCTCTAATGAGGCTTCCATTTTTTGTAAAATACTACCGAGATATTTGAACTCTGTTACTTGTTTTACTCCTATATTGTCAATCTATTTGTTTAGTGGACTCGGTGTTCTGAATATTTTCATGGTTTCCGTCTTTTGTGTATTGATCTTCATGTTGTATTTTCTATATGTTGCAGATAGTGAGTAAACATGATTTTGTAGTTGTTCTTCGTTTACGTATTTTAGGCTCTGTTCGTCTGCGAAAAGTAGTTCATGTATTTCATTGTTTAGTTGCTCTGTCTTGTTCTGAGTAGGTGATGTTGCCATCAGCACCTTTTGCCTCTTTTATTATTCCATCTATGTATATATTGAATAGCAAGGGTGAGAGCACGCAACCCCGACGCACTTCCCTTTTTGTCTCAAATGCGCCTGTAATACCATCTGATGTTCTTACCACACATTGACAAATTTTATACAAAGCTCTTATACTTTCTAACAATTGTTCTTTGATACAATACATTTCTAGAGTTTCCCACAGTACATCTCTATTGACTATCGAACTCGTGATCTATAAATATTGTGTTTAGTTCGTTGTTGTATTCTGTTGGTTAACGTTTAGACTGAGATACCCCAGCCTTTCGAATAATTAGATCCACCTTGAGGATGCGATTTTTAACATTAAGAATTGATTTCTACTGTTAGTCAACCCCAACTCCATCCTTCATTAGTGGTCTCTTGTGTATGATAGATGGTATAGTTACTTTTCAAATAATTAATTGTAAATTGTTATTCCTGTCAATGTGCAAAAGATACCTGCATGGATTTGTATTATTTATTCTTAGTTGTTTTATACATTTTTTAAATATATGTCAAATTATCTTTCTTATTACGAGTGAAACAGTTAAAAATATCGCCCGTGTGTTGCCGGGGTCCAAAAGGGGAGCAAAGAATAGCAACACTGTTTACCTTCCATGCATGTCGTAAAAGGCGACTAAGGAGGTTATGGGATGGAGTTGGCTGTCCCATGCCATATAGGGTCAGTGACCCAACGCGATGCTGAAGTCAGATGTGTCAGGTCGAAAGGCGCAGACATCGCAGCAATGCTGTAAACCATGATACAGCGCATTCCGTTCTCCGGACTACATCCTGATAATCTTCAGGAGTTTGAGAACGAACGCAGAAGAAGAAGAAGAAGAAGACGAAAATGAAAATATATTAGCCATAACTAACCCTGTTCGAGGGCATCACGGACCCATTAGGAGGTTGTCACAGACCCCATGAGAGGGTGTCACGGATCTCATGAGAGAGCATCACGGATTCCATTATAGGGAGGAGCGAAACACACATTGCGAGGAGTCATTGCGCCAATAGTTATATTAACTCCAACGTGTTTAACTTACCTGTCGATGCTGATAACACAGAGACTAAGTATAGAGGCAGTACAGCACATCACATCAATAGCCGCCCAGACATCACAGAATACTTGTCCAAATGCCCAGTACTCAAGTACTTCAAGCGTAGCCGAGAAAGGCAGAACTGTTGTTCCAAGTAAAAGATCAGCAATAGCCAAATTGGCAATAAAGTAAAAGGTAGTAGTTCTTAAATTGGCATTGACCACTATAGAAGCGATGACCAGCAAATTCCCAATGACAGTAAGTATAACGATGATTCCGAGGACCATGGCGAGAAAGACTGTTGTAAGGTATGTAGACCCTTGTTCATGTGGTTGAACTGTGCTATTCAAGTCACTACGATGGAAGGAAACGTAAGTATGATCTGAGTCACGAGTTTGACCACTGCTTACGGTTACTAAATCTGTTGAATATCTGTTCATTGCTAGGGCCACATGGAAAAGAAAAACTCCAAATGAACTAGATGTTCACCTCTTGTTGTACTATATGGACACTAACTTCACTAAACATTGAAGCGATGTTGTATTTCAAGTAGTCAAATAACCTTTCTTTAGTATGTTTTGTCAGCAAGAGCTTGTTCATAATGTTTTCTGTTTTATGAACAATCAATAATGAACAATAAATAAAATTCGGCTTGTACGGTTAAAATCATTGTTGATAATTCTACGAGAAAGTTGAAACTTCCTAGCCAGGTGAATAGGACTTTGAATATTTATTTACTACTGATTTAAGAAGAGAAATCATTCTGACAGTGCTAGAGTTATTTCCTGTTTTCATCTGTACATTTGAAGAGAAGAATATAACCCCATGAGCGTAAATTTTATATATCACAGTTCTGCACCACCACCTGGGGTCACCTGGAGAATATAGGAGATAAAAAGAAAATTGAACATGCAATTATAAAAAAAGTACACATATGAAGTTATGAATTTAATAATCCAGGTAACTAATACACGAAGATACCAGAGAGTATATGAGAAAGAGATGAGAGTAGCAGTAATACAAACTGAAAGTGATATTAAGAAGGATAGTATATAAATATTACTATTAGTAAACTAATAAAATTCGACATTCTTCCTTAATTCTTGAATATAAACCAAATTCTACATTCTTCCTTCATTCTTGATTAGAAACGAAATTCTACATTCTTCCTTCATTCTTGATTAGAAACGAAATTCTACATTCTTCCTTCATTCTTGATTAGAAACGAAATTCTACATTCTTCCTTCATTCTTGGTTAGAAACGAAATTCTACATTCTTACTTCATTCTTGATTAGAAACGAAATTCTACATTCTTACTTCATTCTTGATTAGAAACGAAATTCTACATTCTTACTTCATTCTTGATTTTCACCAGCAGTATGACATACTAGATATTCCCATAAGGGCTTCATTCAGTTTCTATCAGCCATTACAGAGTATACAGATTCATAGTCCTAGTCAAATGTTGATTATGTAATCTTTGGATGTTTCCAGAAAGGATACACCTTCTACCCTCACGTCTGGTCACTCCAATTTCTTTCATTCATTGTATGTAGATGTTATCATCTCCAGTGTCGTCTTCTTCACGCCGCAGTAAATCAATGATTGACCTTATTAGGTCAGCAATATCTATTTTCAATAATGTGCCATCACCCACATTGTCCGCCAATGACTCTGATCTTTCGTTGCCCCTGCTCCTGCATGTCCATGGCAGTATATCCATGTAACTCTTAGGACTACCAAGCTGTCCTGTAGCGTGACCAATTACTTTCTTAACATTCACCTTTCTATCTTACGCAACATGTTTTGGTATTCTGAGAGTATACACGTGTGAAACCAAATGAGATTAGGGTATAAAGCCAGAGGAAGACCACGGAAAAGATGGATATAAAACGTCAGGGACATCCTGTACAGACACGGTCATAGCACAGCCGAGGCCACACATCTGGCTTTAGAACGCAAACTAAAGCTCCAATCACCCCTATGCTTATCGGCAAGAGTTGATCACAAACCACCTGGGGAAAGACAATAGACAATACCCGTGTGAGATTCTTCCTATGACATCGAGGCACTATATTAGCTGAGCGTGTTATAATTATTTACATGTGGATTGCGTTTCTGTTGATGTTACTTCGCCCAGGCCAATTAGGCAACAACATCAAAAACGTCTAGAATTTTACCATTTTACAACTATTTATATTTATACTTATATTTGTTTACTAATTGGGAGATTAATATACTTAATCTTTCTTGTAATACACACGTGAGGAATAACTTGCCAGGGATTTCAGGAGATTCATAACGAAAACTACGTTCTGGAAAGAATACGTCACATGAGACAAATCTCTATTGGAAATATGTATGGATAACTAACATATGCAAATGCTTGGAGGATTTACATATGTAAATGCTTGGATGACTAACATATGCAAATTTTTTGATGACTAATATATGGACGTCTATGGATGACTAACATATGCAAATGCTTGGATGATGTACATATGGAAATGTATGAATGACTAACATATGCAAATGCTTGGATGATTTACATATTGACATTTTTTGGTGACTAATATATGGAAGTGTATGAGCGACTTAAATATTGCAATGTATGGATGACTACCATATGGAAATGTATGTAAAAAATCTTATATAAATAACAAAAATTGTGCTGTTTATATGTATCATGAACTGAAAAAAATAAAATATATGGATGACTAATATATCGGATTTAAATAAGAATTAATTATGAAATAGTAAAATATGTAATGACTGAAAATCGAACAGCACAAACACAGGTGACTGATAGGGTGAAGTAAGTTGAAGATCGAACAGCACAAACACAAGTGACTGATAGGGTGAAGTAAGTTGAAGATCGAACAGCACAAACACAAGTGACTGATAGGGTGAAGTAAGTTGAAGATCGAACAGCACAAACACAAGTGACTGATAGGGTGAAGTAAGTTGAAGATCGAACAGCACAAACACAAGTGACTGATAGGGTGAAGTAAGTTGAAGATCGAACAGCACAAACACAGGTGACTGATAGGGTGAAGTAAGTTGAAGATCGAACAGCACAAACACAGGTGACTGATAGGATGAAGTAAGTTGAAGATCGAACAGCACAAACACAGGTGACTGATAGGGTGAAGTAAGTTGAAGATCGAACAGCACAAACACAGGTGACTGATAGGGTGAAGTAAGTTGAAGATCGAACAGCACAAACACAGGTGACTGATAGGATGAAGTAAGTTGAAGATCGAACAGCACAAACACAGGTGACTGATAGGGTGAAGTAAGTTGAAGATCGAACAGCACAAACACAGGTGACTGATAGGATGAAGTAAGGTGAAGACAGAAATATCTTACATGTACGAATGGTGAAATGCTAGAATTAATAGCCATTTAAATATTCTCCTTTGATATGTCACCAAGACCAAGTGCCCGCACTCCACTGTTATTTTTGTACCGGCATCTCGGCCATTTTGGTTGAGTACGTTGCGCTCTAATTTCGCGTGTGAGCCCCGAGCGTTTCTTCTGTTCTGGCCAACTTGTGCGAAATAAAAAGACATTAAGCACAGGAAGTGGCGTGAACTACAGACACTGAGTTGAATGTAGAACTGAAGAGCTGAATCATGGACACTGATTTAGAAAAACAGGAGAGATGTGATTATTTCTGACATTTGACACAGAAGGAAGGTGAAATAAAAAAAACAACAACACAATAGTGAAAAAACATCCTCCTGTCAAAGACGGACATATCGGGCCATTGGCGTAAATAAAACGGCGACACAGCTCATTTTCATTCTTTGGACTACATCCTGCTGGAAATCTAGGATGACCATTGTGCTATTACAAGAGAGATCCAGCGGGAGTTTGAGAATGAACAACAGAAGAATAATAAAATATCCGATTATTTGGTGAAACTATTTTAATATAAGTACTTATTTCATGTCTGCATTAATTTAATTCGAGAACTCTTGTATCGATATTTCACACGCGAAAAATGACCATATATCGTAATAAAGTTTAAGAATCACTATATGCAAAGAAGGAAATACACATACCATTAACGTTTCTACAAAAAAATCATACGGAGAATACATTTTTGTGTGTTACAAAGGTGTTTTGTGTGTTATAAACCATGCATGTCATACGAGGCGACCAAGGATGCTTTTGGTAATGTTAAATAAAAGTACCTCTTATATATAGGTACGCTTCTTTCAACCGCAGACTTTAGTCCACTTTGGTTACATTAGAAATTTCAACCAACCCATAATAGTGGTTGAAGTGGTAATTCGTACATCATAATCTCCGAATAAGTTTCAGTTTGGGATGGAGTTGGTTGTCCCTTCCTAGATTATTTCATGTCGCAGTGGTTTAGCCATGAGTACTTTAGCCATGAGCACTAAAATAGAGCCCAGCTATGGGTGCTTCTTCATGGGTCATCTAGGGCATCAGATATGGAGCGTTTCAGGGTCCCTTTCCAAGCATGTAC
The DNA here is from genome assembly GCA_034231615.1 of Meghimatium bilineatum. Lineage (NCBI taxonomy): Eukaryota > Metazoa > Mollusca > Gastropoda > Stylommatophora > Philomycidae > Meghimatium > Meghimatium bilineatum. The sequence continues at coordinate 16,567,644 of CM067298.1, read as the reverse complement.
CGGAGGTGCATAGATAATATGTCTGCAGTGAGATCTCTTAGTTTGATTGGTCGCTTCGCTATTCAGCTTAATAGTTATAAATAATAAATCAAGGAGTGATACCTTTAGAAATAGTCAATAGAATAAGTCAAAATTTCCAAAAGCAAATATTATATAATCATTATAGCAAAGGATATGAATACTCTCCGCCGAAGACGAATGTGTCGGGCCATTGGAGCAAATAAAACGGCGACACAACGTATTTCCTTTCTCTGGACTATATTCTGCTAGAAATCTAGTAGGGTCATTGTCCTGCTGCAAGAGAGATCCAATGGGAGTTTGAGACTGAACGCTGAAGAAGAAGAAGAATACTCTGGCCTGTCTTTATTATAAGTGACGACTAAGGACATTTGGGTATGGAGTTAACTACCCATCTCGTAGGTGATAATGATAAATGAGACATGCTGAGATGCATGATGTTCGACTGAAAGGCGTTTATATCGCAGTCAGACTGTAAGCCATGGTGCAAAGCAGCCCGCTTGCCACACTACATCCTGCTAAGACGCTAATGGTTTTAGAATAAATGCAGATAACAATACTTCTATAGATTGAACTCCCTGTGAATTTATTTTTTATTGGTTCCTATTCTTGCAATACCCTGTTTGTACTTCTAAGTAGACGTTCTTCCTTATAAAGACTGTCTAGTCGAAACGTCGTCTGTAATTGTATTTCGCTGTTCGTGCGTCGTGCTTATACTTGATAACATGTCAACATATTTAAGTTTATGCCCGCTATTTTTTGTTGAGTACGGGATTAAATCATATTTTATTCATTGAACACTCCTTTAAACCTGACGTGAATCTCTTATAAAATATAGAAACAAAACAAAGATACACGGTCCATTAGAGACTTTCACCGGTACTGCTGTGTTCATGAGCTGGCGCTAAGATTCACACAGTCTAAGAAAGAGATCGTAACACCACTGGCAGTTTATATAAACTACAGAGTGATCCGAACATTCACATCCGAAAGCCTGCTCAGACAAACCAGAAATTGCTTGACTTTCCCCTGGAGGAAAATATACACAGAAAAGTACATTCAAATCAAATCAACAAGGGCCATTCTATATCTTATAGTGTGGATGCCGAGCTAACCCATAGGTCAATAGTCTTGTCATGAAGAGCTGTAGGATTAGTGCTGGTCTTAACAGAAAGAATAGACCTGCGTATTGATTGGATCTGAGCAGTACTTAAATTCAAGGACTGAAAATAATTCAATCTTTCATGGCTTTTATCCTGAGTTTTTATAAACACTTCTCCCAGTCTGTCGATCTGTGGTCAAAACAGTGTCATCTGCAGGACCAGGCGTAATATTTATAAAAGATTCAATGTTAGAATTAATCCTGCATTACATAACACAACATCTGCTTGTGACTTCAGTGATTAACAGTTACAAATACATGATATATTATGCGCATTAAATGATCTTCAAGTTTAAGAAAAAGTGCAACAGTGGTCAATGTTACAATAACGTCAACAATTGTGGGGAGGTATGAAAGAGTTAGACACTTGTAGACAAGTGGGATACGTTTTTTAATATACGTTGTCGTCAACAACACTTTGTTATCAACAGTTGTTTTGATGCAAGTTGTTGTTGACAATATTTTGTTATCATTATTTGTTTTGATGCAAGTTGTAGTAGACACTATTTTGTTATCAAAATTTGTTTTTATGCAAGTTGTCGCTGACGATACTTTGTTATCAAAATTTGTTTATGGAGTGCTGGGTGTCATTCATTTGAACATAATTAAACAATGGACAGTTGAAGTGTTGAAATATCGTCAGTTGTTGACTGGGGGTTAATAATTCGCCCAAAATTGTAGTGTATGGCGAATGCCCCAAAAATTTACGTAATATATGGATAGTACTCCAACAGCTGACGTAATGTATGTATAGTGCCCCAACAACTGAAGTAATGTATGGATAGTGGCCCAACAACTGACGTAATGTATGGATAGTACCCCAACAACTGACGTAATGTATGGATAGTACCCCGATAATTGACATAATGTATGGATATGACCCAACAATTGCCGTAATTTATAGAGACGTCCGAACAATTGACGTAATGTATGGATAGTATCGCCTTAACAATTGACATAATGTATGGAGAGTGCGTCAAAATTGATGTAATGTATGTACAGTGCCCTGACAATTGACGTAATGTATGGATTGTATCACCCCAAAAACTGACTTAATGTATGGACATTGCCCCAAAAACTGATGTAATGTATGGACATTTCCCCAACAACTGACATAATGTATGGACATTGCCCCAACAACTGACGTAATGTATGGGTAGTGTCCAAACAATGTTTTCTTCATATTTCTTTTAATGGAGGTTTTCCTGTTCAGAGAATTGTAATGGATAGGCTTTCAATAAGCAGTGAAAAAATAAAGCAGCGTTGCTATAGCAGTCGCCAGAGCTTCTCCTATGAAGAGTTTTTATTGTGTTCCTGGAAGATACAGTTCCAACCGTGGTTTGACTGCGTGTCCTCGTCTTGCTAAGCTTCCAGCCAAGGATTCCATCTTCAACATTGCTTCGGATCTACAATATGTACTCATCTTTTTTTCCTTAGTATTTACATATCTAGTATCTTTTAGAGGAGAGAGGTAGTCTAGTTCAGGGGTTGACAACCTTTTGCTAACTGTGTGCCAATTTAAGGTTTCAAATTATTCAGAGTACCAACATCACATATCATTTTATACAAGTCGAGGTCAATATTCTTATTTTACCATATATTTTATTTTTATATTTTAATTAATTAATATATAGTGATATTCAATAATATGTAAAGTTGTAACCAACATAAAAAGAAATAGAGGTTCTTGTATTAAAAAAAGGTTTTTTATTATTAATTGGAGCCTTGCCCTTGCATGGTCTTGGCAGGAAACATGAAGTCTGCGTGCCATTTGAAATTGCTTAGCATGCCAAGTGTGGCACGCATGTCATAGGTTGTCGGCCCCTGGTATAGTTGATATTGAGCTTGCTTGCCATTACCGGTTTCTAGAGCGTGCTAGGTTCGAAACCACGTCCGGACATAAAAAAATATCCTGTTCGGGATATCTCGCTTGGCACTACCCTCTCCTCCAGTCTGTAAATGGGCAACTGACACACGAGTATGGTTGGTAAAGAGACGGCATTTAAGGCAACTGGCCACCCAACCTAATGGTTGCTGCGGCTTAGTACATGAAGAGTTATTTTCATCCTCGTCGGCAGGTTGCTGTCATGGGACCTACCTTTACCTTTTTGTATATATGTTACATTTTGTAGAGGAAAAAAAGGGGGGGGGGTGTTTAGTGAGGTGTTTAGCATTATGGCCATTTAGCGATGCGATCCGTTAAACTAATGTACAAGATGGTATTTATTAACTTTGTATATATTACATTTATAATCTTATTTTATTCCGAATAACCGGAAATATACATAATTAATGATCAGACGAGGCATCTGGATACTTCCTTGAAGTAGTATTGGCATTTTAATGACAAATAATGCTTGTTTTAGCTGAAATGAGTATTGATTTGTGTGTAGTACTTCGTCGGAAGCGTTCTTCTATTTGGTTCTACTTTTATGTGGATATTAAGCTCCATGTGTTTTGGTTCTAGATGGAATATGAGACAATATATAATTAGTTTTAAATTGAGAATGAAATTCTATATGTTTTGGTTACATATCGAAAATGAAATTCCATATAATTTTCTATGTCGAAAATGACACTGCATTTGTTTTTTCTATGTAGTCGAAAATTAAGCATCATATATTTGTTCTGTATCGAAAATGAAGTTCCGCGTGCTTTAGTTTTGTTAAATCAAAATTGATATTTCATTTCTTTTCTGTGGAAAATATTTATTACCAATTTCCTTTTACCACTTCTCCTTTGTAAAAATTCCCATGCATAATAATGTCAAAATGTTGTAAAACCCAAGCCCAAAAACATTTCCAGTAGAAAAACACACGAAAAATACTCCATCGATTGTTTCACATATTTAGAGAACCTGTTTCTTTCTCAAATGAAAACAAATGTAGCTGTGTACAAAAACGGTATTGTTAATGTTTTCGCTGTTACCTTCCTATAATTATCTATACATTTCAGACCACTTTTATTCTAATTGCTGAGGTAACAATGATGTGACAACTACATTATGTCATAATGCATAACGTTCGATTACATATGTTACAGTGTGTAATGTTCGATTACATGTCTCAGTGCGTAACCTGTGATCACATATGTCATAATGTGTAACCGGTGATTACATATGTCATAATGTGTATTACATATGTCATAATGTGTAACCGGTGATTACAAATGTCATAACATACATTTTCACTTCATCCTTATCTTGTTAATATATTTAAACGTATTAAATGATCGTTAACAGTATGATTTGACATGCTGGTTGTAAGAGACTACTCGGGAAACGCTAACTCAGTTCGTCCAAGCGCAGCGCAAGCTATATTTCCACCACAGGATTGCGGTTTACGTAAAATCATGAATTATACAATCCTAACTGGTAGGCAGGTAGTTAATGAGTTTGCCTCTCTTGTAGAGAGGCGTGCCACTTTCAACCAGCAGACAACAAGTCCAATTAGGTTATATCAGGACACACTACCATACATTCCTAACTAAAGTCATGGAAATAACTTACAACGTCAGAATAAAATCAATGAATCTGTGTGGAGAGAAGCGTACTGGCTATTTGTAAATATTAATTAAAAAATTAAGAAATGATATTTAAAATGCATTATAATTTATAATGATTTATAAAATATAAGCCAAATATTTACTTATCATATCGTTTCAAATAAATGTAAAAAATGAGAGCTATACACGATAAAATGAATTATGCAAATTGCGAACTCATATTTGTCTCCCTTAGAAACAAGAAACTTATCAAACTAGCATGTCAAATGCTAAAATATTAACGTAATTCCGTCCCTTTGCATTGTAAATGAACGCTGATTAGCTTATTATACACAGTGGGATTATCCATTTTTAAATATTTTTTTTACAAATTTCAGAAATATTTAGTTTGTCACAAAATTATTCTAAAGTTGCGTTATAGTTAACCTTTGAAATCCCGTCGAGAACGTGTCTGCAAAGACAATGGTTTATCGTTTGACACTGTTAACTTGAGGTTTGTTAACTTAAGGTTTGTTAACTTGAGGTTTGTTAACTTGAGGTTTGTTCTTATATTACAGTCGAGACATACAAATCATGAAAATGTTTTACTGTTACAGACATGATGGAGTGGAGGAGTTTGTCAAAAGTCGACGTCAATAATACTGTATTTATGCAGCAATTTAAATGTATGAATGTCATTTTTGTATCTAAAAAAAAATGTGAATCAACATTAAGTTTTCTGCAAATAAGTTTTCTGTAAGGGGTGCAAGGGGGTGGACTTAAAATTTTTAAAAATTTAAGCTAGGGGTCCTTGAATTCTTGATATGTGTCGACATGGCGATACAAAATATAGGTACACATTCTTTTTTTACACTATACAAGTAATTTATGGACACCACACTGATACTTTCATTTAAGAGTGCTATCTTCCGCAGTTGCTGTGTAAGTTCATTGGGTCTCCTTCTCTGAAAATCTGAGTGTAAAAAAGAACTTTCAGTACTGAATTTTCCCGTTAGGGAGTTAGAGAGGTTGCGTTTGGCTTGTGTATTAGGCCGCATGTATTTACTGCGTTTGGTGTAAGTTATAAGTATAACTTTAATAAGTATAGTTTAAAACAATTTACCTCTCTTCCCGACACACACACACACACAAAACAACAACGTCTAACGCCCTCACAGGAGTGAGAGCAACGCTCTCAGACATGCGCATCCATAAGTGTTGTCACATCTATTCGGTGCAAATTTTTGCCCGTTGGTGACAAAGTTTATACTACTTTGCCAACCTAAATTGACTAAGAACAAAAATATTCTCACATTATTGGGCTGGCACTCTTGACTTCGCCCAGGCGCTCAAAAATTAATTGACCAACCGATCCCTAAAGGTTGTCGAACTCTGACATATACCCATAGATAGCTTCAGTATCGATCTCAAGTTGCACCTAAACACTGGAAATAGTTGTCCCGTATGATCTCATGATTGAATGAAAGAAAGAAATCAATCATCTATAACATGTTCAATATAAACCATTATTCTGCGACTAAACACTCAGGAGAACAATTCTTAGAGAAAGTAAAACAACCAATATTCATACTATTCAAGAACTGCACAGAATAGCTTTGAACAAACAGAATTGGAGAGATCTGACCTCTGCCTATTCGCTAACTTCACCGCAAAAGGAACATGAATGAATGAATGAATTCTGCGATTGTCTTGCATTTTCAATCTAATTATATGGAAAAATAAAATATTCGCTTAATTATTAATGAAAGACACATTTGGAGATTTGTTTTCTACAAATGATTTTGATGTACTTTAAAATAATATATAAATTAAAGCGGAACTCACGAAAGTGTAGTATTAAGTCATTCGTCCGTCAACCAGCATACCGAATTTCTAATTCACTCGTTACTCGAGGTTTAAAATAAAATTTACTCCTGTTGTTCACCAAGTCACAAGGATGTAGGTTGGTAGAATGCATGCTCTGGGAAGGTCGAAGAATTACCACTGAGAAAATCCTTTAGGTGACGATAGATTGTCGCTTTCTGGTCCGCAGAACACTTGTCGGTTTCTAGTCAACAGAACATTCGTCAGTTTCTGGTCAGCAGAACACTTATCAGTTTCTGGTCAGCAGAACAGTTTTCGGTTTCTGGTCAGCAGAACACTTTTCGGTTTCTGGTCAGCAGAACACTTTTCGGTTTCTGGTCAGCAGAACACTTGTCGGTTTCTGGTCAGCAGAACACTTTTCGGTTTCTGGTCAGCAGAACACTTGTCGGTTTCTGGTCAGCAGAACACTTGTCGGTTTCTGGTCAGCAGAACACTTTTCGGTTTCTGGTCAGAAGAACACTTGTCCGTTTCTGGTCAGCAGAACACTTGTCGGTATCTGGTCAGCAGAACACTTGTCCGTTTCTGGTCAGCAGAACACTTGTCGGTATCTGGTCAGCAGAACACATGTCAGTTTCTGGTCAACAGAACACTTGTCAGTTTCTGGTCAGCAGAACACTTGTCAGTTTCTGGTCAGCAGAACACTTGTCAGTTTCTGGTCCGTAGAACACTTGTCAGTTTCTGGTCAACAGAACACTTGTCATGTTTCTGGTCAACAGAACACTTGTCAGTTTCTGGTCAACAGAACACTTGTCAGTTTCTGGTCAACAGAACACTTGTCAGTTTCTGGTCAGCAGAACACTTGTCAGTTTCTGGTCCGCAGAACACTTGTCAGCTTCTGGTCAACAGAACACTTGTGTCAGTTTCTGGTCAACAGAACACTTGTCATGTTTCTGGTCAACAGAACACTTGTCAGTTTCTGGTCAACAGAACACTTGTCATGTTTCTGGTCAAAAGAATACTTGTCAGTTTCTGGTCAACAGAACACTTGTCAGTTTCTGGTCAACAGAACACTTGTCATGTTTCTGGTCAACAGAACACTTGTCAGTTTCTGGTCAACAGAACACTTGTCATGTTTCTGGTCAACAGAACACTTGTCAGTTTCTGGTCAACAGAACACTTGTCATGTTTCTGGTCAACAGAACACTTGTCATGTTTCTGGTCAACAGAACACTTGTCATGTTTCTAGTCAGCAGAATACTTGTCAGTTTCTGGTCAACAGAACACTTGTCAGTTTCTGATCAACAGAACACTTGTCAGTTTCTGATCAACAGAACACTTGTCAGTTTCTGGTCAACAGAATACTTGTCAGTTTCTGGTCAACAGAACACTTGTCAGTTTCTGATCAACAGAACACTTGTCAGTTTCTGGTCAACAGAACACTTGTCAGTTTCTGGTCAACAGAACACTTGTCAGTTTCTGGTCAACAGAACACTTGTCAGTTTCTGGTCAACAGAACACTTGTCAGTTTCTGGTCAACAGAACACTTGTCAGTTTCTGGTCAACAGAACACTTGTCAGTTTCTGGTCAACAGAACACTTGTCAGTTTCTGGTCAACAGAACACTTGTCAGTTTCTGGTCAACAGAACACTTGTCAGTTTCTGGTCAACAAAACACTTGTCAGTTTCTGGTCAACAAAACACTTGTCAGTTTCTGATCAACAGAACACTTACTAAGTGTGTGCTATAACCACCACCTGCTCTACTTCTCAACTAAAATGTAAATATGACATATCAGACCCGTCTCCTTGCAATATTTTGGTCAGCCTTGGCTATTTTGATGTGCGACTCCAAATATATAAATAGTGCCCAATCGAGAACCCAACAATAGCTAAAGAACGTCACGAATCGGGTCCTAATTAATTCAGCGAACATGTCTTCTATACTGTCGCCCGGCCACCCTATAAAGCTGGTTCATAATTCAGGGTTATCCCTAAATTAAAATTATGTGGGGGTGGGGGGTTGTGAAAATGTTGACAGTTTTAGGCTGGGTTGAAAGTTGACATCGACAATACCATTTTTATACGCAATGGTATTGTTAAATGGTACTGTTAAAATGGTATACACAAATGAAATTCTTAAAGTAAATTTGAAAGATTGTTGTTTCAGGATACCATTAAACAAAATGCTAGGGGGGGGGGAGAAGAAAAAGAGATCCTTGAAATGGCTAAATAGTCGTGAAAATACCGAAAAACTATCAGCTGTAGTGTTTGAGATACAGATGTAGGTACATGAGGACAGAAAGAAGAAGAAGATGTAGGTATATGTGTATTCACTATCAAAAATCTAAACCCGATATGGAAAAATTGGTTCCATTTGTGAAATGAGCAGTTTACTTATGCGCAGAAAGAAATTTCACATTTGCAACATCTCAAAGTGTTTCCCAGCGTTATCGTGTTCGTTAATTGGATTACCATTAAAGCAATAACATTCTACTCAAACATTGAATATAACAAGGGTATACATAATCTGCAACCATATGATATGCGTTTGTGACTTTATACATAACAGCTCTAGCTTATGTTCACAATCTTTTCTTGCCCGTGGCCCTTTTTTGGGAGGAATTTTCTTTCGTGGCCGTTCTGGTACCTAAAGACAGGGTAATTTACTTTCGTTACATGTCACAAAGGCATTTTAATATTTTTTGATATACAAATCTTGCTAATCATTGAAGTAGTTGCCTCCCTGAGCGCCGCCAAGGATAGATTTGTGGCTCCCATTTCAAAATCTTCGTACATGCCAGACTGCCAGGAGTACTGTGCCTCTGATAAGTTCAAACTTATTTTCATATTACATTTAATCTTTCGTATTTGCTAAATATCGTGTAAGCCAACTAATGTTATTTTAACTTTTACTTTACCAAAAATCTACTGATCATAACATGTCAGTCATATCTGTTAATCGACTGTTTTATTCAGACAATAACCAACCGTACGTGCTCACACTAAATATGAGGTCATTTTACGGATATATGACGAAGTTTGAGAAATTGTGCTGCCACCTCCTTGAAACGAAAGTTGGAGTATAATGAACCATCTGACGTCAGGAAGTGACTGGAGTGGTTGAAGGAATTAAGGATATGCACACTTTTTTTTTTTTTTTAAACCCACATTATCGCACTTTATTTTATGTTCTTTGAAATAGATAAATATAAATAGAGTCAATGTTGACGAAAACATATTGATTCTTTGAAATGAGCAAGGGATTAAGTCGCTGTAGTTTTGTCAAGGTCAGAAAAAATAGAGTTGAAATACTCCATCCAACATCCAAGCAGCGACGTGTAATAAGATGTATATGGGTCATTACAATCCTTACTCTACTTCCATGGGGTGACCCGAAAGAGGATGCAGTATTACAATCCGTACACTTCGCCCGTGTGTTGCCAGGGCCCGAAAGGGGAGCAAAGAATATCAACACTGTGTACTTTCCATACAGGGGCAGTTACCCAAACCCATGTTGAAAAAAAAAAAAAATTCTACACTGCTTTTAGAGTAAAGGATGAATATAAAAATAAAGATTAAATTTAACAAAACTAAGAAATTTCAAGATGAAGTTGTTAAGTCAAACGGATGAAACAACATTATGTTTCAAAAATGAAAACAAAATATAAAAATACAACACATGTGTCCATTTTTAAATAGGATTTGACAAATACCTCAAAACACTAAATTATGTTAAAAATGGCTTTCTCAGGTCAGCTTGTACACGAAGTTACAGCTCAGGTTTTTTAATGTTGCCAATATGTCACCATGAACTACAAATATATAGTCCATGAGCTTGATTAGATACGGGATTGATTCTTGGTTAGTAAGGGATCGATTCTTGGTTAGTAAGGGATTCATTCTTGATTAGGTAAGGGATTGATTCTTGATTAGGTAAGGGATTGATTCTTGATTAGAAGACATTATGGCAGTATTGCAGTCATTTCCATGAGAGCTTAGTTTTCCATATCATCTAAGAGCTCAGCTTGCCATCATTAGATGATCTTATTCCTCTTCTGTGTTGTTTCTCAAACTCTTCCTGTAGTTTAGAAAATAGATTGCGTTGTGTCATGACTTACAACTTGTTTCCGATATATACGTCTTTCGGCCTGTCACATCCGATTTTAGCATGGTTTTGATCACTTTGACCAATATGGGGGCGACAAGGTCAACTCATCCTCAAATTAAAAATTTTGCTGAAACACAACAGACATTTTATTTTTAAAATGATAAGAATCTCCAAATAATATAACGAAATTTAACTAACGTTCGCAGTTAAAAGAACGGCACCTAACCACAATAAGTGCTTTTAAAATGTAATAATAAATGTATATGTTTAGTGTCCCGACCATTGGTTGACTGTGAGTTCTTTGAGGTTCTCTAGCCAGCTCAGATAGTGGGATTACTAACTAGCTGCGGAAAATATTATTATATTTAAAATCAGTACATTGTCAACCGAAGACAGATGTGCCGGATCATTGGTGCAAAATAAAACGACGACACATCGAATTTTCTTACTTTGGACAACATTCTTCTAGAAATCTAGTAGGGTCATTATCCTGCTACTTGAATCGGGAGTTTGAGAATGAACGCTGAAGAAGTACAGTATAATAGAACATTGGAAGGCGATGCATCTCAGATGTGAGAAATGGTTCCTAATCAAATGATTCACGGTTCGATTTCCAATCCAACAATACATATTTTTACCTCATTAATATCTCTTCAGTCGACCTAGCCTAAGGAAAACGATACCATCCATGCCTCCTCGTTAAATAAACGTTGTGCCGATCACATGATCCCTATTTTTACTTGTTATGAACGAAAACAAAACTACAGGCGTAATACCGTAATATTCTTTACATTTCAACTAAGTGCAAATGGAATATTTACACATATACTTTCTTCAAAGTACGGTGGAGAGTGAAGTAGACGATCTGGCGAGAAGAATACATGGCTGAATAATATTACGGACTGGACAGAGAGTCTGAAGTTTTACAAACTCACCAAGTTGGTAGAGAATAGAGATATGTGGAGATCGTTCTGCATGAAATGTGTGTAAAAACGGAGGGCCGGGGGGGGGGGGGGGTTGGGGTGATTGCTTTTGGGCCGTCATCTATATCTGTGGTGTTCCATCTTCGTATATGTTGTTGATGTTATTGTCCGTGGCTCGTGTTCTTCCTTCTTCGTATAGTGTTTCAAAATCTGGAGTTTCTGTTGATGTTATACGTACTTCTGATGTTCGTTGTGTGACTATGAGCTAAAGCAAGCTGGTCCCATCTGAAACCTTAAATAAGTCTTATTTCTAAAAGAAAGGACACTTTTCCCCATAGATAGTTTTAATGACAACTTTCTTTCATACACATAAATTGTGTGACGGCAATTTAAGTTATGACATATACCACATTCGTTTAGTTTGTATACTCACAGCAGAGGAGACAGTTGAGTCTCTGGTTATAAGCTGATCGCATTTTTTTCCTAACATCAAAAGCAAGAGGTCTACCACAAATATCCAGCCTTACTAATTAACACTAAAATACATTTTAGTTCAAAAATTTGATTGGCATCTACTATGAACCTATCCCACAAGTCAATAGTTCTTTGATGTCGAGTTTGATTATGTGATTGGTCCCTCTATTCAACGATCGAAAATAACGTTAGCGGTGTTCTCGTTGACAAAATGATCACTGTCCATAAGCTTGGTTCATCCAATGGCTAGTGAATTTACAAAATTTAACAAGGGGTGTGACTTTGATAACATAGTGTTCACAGATTATTCACTGAACCATTTCATTGACTCGAAAACGGACATCTCACACTCCCGTAAATGATTGCTCCCTAAATAAAGTTGACCAGTTGTATCTTGAAAACAGACTTTAAAATACGGAGTAACCCTTCACACAGGTTCACTCGGTAAATAAGGCTTCAAAAAGGCAGGAACTCTGGTAATATTTCATTAAAAAACGCTGCAGTTTCAGGGAAAGAAACTACAAATACTTCCTCTGCGATGAAAAGAATTTCTCCGTTTTGTTAATGTAAAATGCCAAACACATCATTCTTCAGCGCTGGACGATCTATCACGTTGGAAAGATCTAATAGTCTCTCTGAAAAGTAATAACTAAACGAGCTCTTCATTGGTGAGTAATGCACACTCACAATATTTTCAATGCTCTCCAGCATTGGTCCTTTTGGCGACGTTGGAGAATATAGCTTCTCACTCTCCCTACCTCTATTCTAAGGCGAAGATATCGTAGGAGATATTTTTCGTTCTCTCAAATTTCATCACTGTGACACTTCCTCACTCTGACCAGAACCATCAGAATAGTTCATATTGTGGAACTATTATATTCCTTCAACAGCAATTCCTTCAAATGTGAACATGACATGTTGTCATTTTCTCGACGCCGTATACGAATTCCTAAAAAGTCTGATTAATTTCTCTATCCAAATTCTAGACTTTACTTCTACAAACTCACTTCTAATATACCAGCCTTTATCCCAACCTATGCCTACTCATTCCTAATTCTAACACTCCATCGGTAGCTCTGAAAATTTTACAATATTCGCTGTAACACATTACAATAACACATGAGCTGCTGACAATTCAACACATGACGAATTCTCCTAACATTACAAAATACTTGCGTTTCAACAACCCTCCTATCAAAACTATGGAGTTAGAGGAACCATATCCTCCTTCATGGACCGTTTCCCGTTTGAATATTTCGCTACATGGCGTAGCTGTTATCAAGTTGCTGACCAATATATGAATACTCACTCAAGTTTGATTAAAATCCATTATATTCCCGTTTCTGGACGTATTTTGGATCTCAATCTTGCTGAATACTCATGCGTATTCACGCTTTTGCCCGCAATTAGTTTCCTATTTAACCTAAGTTTATCCTAATTTGCCACTCAAAGTTGTCAACAACCTCTTCCAAAATATTCTGCTCTATATACTTGCTTCCTTAAATTAACAGTTTCTAACAATAATATATTCTCCAATACCATTCTCAAGATTCAGTCAGGACTGGCTGAATATTCACGCTAACTACATCGATAAACAATTACTAAATTACTTTCTTACGGTGTCTAATTTTATTTCTTTTTCACTTTAAAAAAGTATGTTTTGAACAACACAAACGACAGCTGATTTTAATATCCGTCGTCAAATTATTTTCAGTGTTCTACTCTCGGCATGTCTTCGAGTCTGTCACAAATGTCATTAATATGACACTCCTACGACCCAGACGGGTTGTGGGTTTAATTATTATTATAACTGTGATATTTCACTTAACATTTTAGGAGGGTTCTACTTTAGTCATTGCTCGTAGTCCAAGTTTTGTGGGTATGAAAGAAATATTTTTTTCACGCATGTGAAGTATATTGTGAATTTTGTGTTAGGCCCATATTTTTCATTGACCAACGATATACCTAAGGATGATGTGGTTAGTATCTCGACTATAGACTATACATTTCCAGGAAAAATGGTACATATTCGTTCGTTTGTTCTTCGTGGGGTCTATGGAGACCTTCGTGGAGATCTTTTTGCATCAAATGTCTCAATGTGACACTCATACGGTCCTTATACAGGTTGTGGGTTTTGTTATCATTATTATACGTGGGTAAAAGTGTAGGTAGATCCATGGCAGCAACTTGGTCAAATGTAGACTTAGAAATCGGTGGATGGAAAACATCAAGATAACCTTGAGCAAACATGGACTCGACACAACCAAGGCGACACATCTGGCTGTGGAACAAAAAAACTAAGGCTTCATCCCTTACGCTTAACGGAAAGCGTGGATAATATAACCTACTATTGTATGGGGAAAGAAAATAGACCACATGCAGAGCAAATAAGTTCATTATCTGCTTTTAGTTCAGTTGTCCTCACCAAATCTTAGTTAATAATTGATACTAGTATTGGCATATGGTGTCATAAAATAACATATATTTTGATAATTCCATACACATGCAATATTATAAATTAGGGTGAGATTGATTCTTGATTAGCAAGCAGCATGACAACACTGAGAACATTCCTACAGGTGGTGGTCACCCATTAGTATATATATATATATATATATATATATATATATATATATATATATATATATATATATATATATATATATATATATATATATATATATATATATATATTGTGTGTCCCAGTCAGATGTGGATTCTTCAGACCGTTTTGGATTAGCATCAACGTGACTAAGAGATTACATTTGTGATGAATTGAAATACATTTATTGCGTTATTTTAAATGATTAAAGTTTGATTCCGTCTCATACCGAAAAATAAACTGATTTAATTATATATTATACGGTATTGTTTGTTTTATGCATAATGATTGGACTCGCATATCTTGGTCATTTTTCTGTTCATAATTGTAAGAATTTGTCCCCAGATATTTATCGATAGATGTCAGAAACGTTCAAGATAATACAATATTTGTATAATATTCTGCATCTATTCCAATTTGTAAAAAAACAATTTGTGCCAAAAAACTGTGTAAATACAGTTTGTGTCTATTTTTACTAGGTATATTTGTATTATTTAGTTTCACATTAGTTCGTTTAAAAAAAATTAAATATTCAGTATTGATACCACTTTAATTAGTTTTCTAAAATGAAAACATCCAGTATTGATACCACTTTAGTTAGTTTTCTAAAATATTCAGTAGTGATGCACCTTAAGTTAGTTTTCCGAAATAAAATATCCAGTATTGATACCACTATAGTAAGTTTTCCGAAATAAAACATCCAGTATTGATACCCATTAAGTTTGTTTTCCGAAATAAAATATCCAGTGTTGATACCACTTTAGTTAGTTTTATGAAATGAAACATGCAGTATTGATACCACTTTATTTTACTTATGCATTAAAATTTTGTCCAAATTAATGTCTTCCCTTACAAACCACACATTATGGAGAAAATGTTACCACATTAATAGGAACATTAATATACACATTTCTCTAATTTAGTTTTAATTAATATACATACTTGAACCTAAAACATTTGAAAATATTAAGTAAACATATTTTTTATCATAGAAAACCTATTAATTGTGTAATAGATGGTTTTTATTTATTTGTATATTGTGACTCAAGTGTGATGTACTGACCTAAGTGTGATGCACTGACTCAAGCGTGATGCACTGACTCAAGTGTGATGCACTGACTCAAATGTGATGTACTGACTCAAGTGTGATGCACTGACTCAAGTGTGATGCACTGACTCAAGTGTGATGTACTGACTCACGTGTGATGTACTGACTCAAGTGTGATGTACTGACTCACGTGTGATGTACTGACTCAAGTGTGATGTACTGACTCAAGTGTGATGCACTGACTCAAGTGTGATGCACTGACTCAAGTGTGATGCACTGACTCAAATGTGATGCACTGACTCAAGTGTGATGCACTGACTCAAGTGTGATGCACTGACTCAAGTGTGATGCACTGAATCAAGTGTGATGTACTAATTCTATTAAACGTAATTACTCTTGATGTGATAATTTAAGAATCAATGGTGTTGCGTGCCGAATAGTCTCAAATTGAGAATAATATATACTCATCATTTTCAGGTGCCATGCTGGCTGGCGTAGGCGATCATGGCTCCCCACAGGTTGCCAGCCACCGACCTTTCATATTCGACGTGAAAGACTTCACACAGCAAGTATTAATGTAGACTGAGTATTAATGTAGATACAACATTAATGTAGATAAAACATTAATGTAGATAAAACATTAATGTAGATACAGTATTAGTATAGATAAAATAATAATGTAGATAAGGTATTAATGTAGATAAAATATTAATGTAGATTAGATATTAATGTAGATAAACTACTAATGTAGATAAGGTATTAATGTAGATAAAGATTTATGGAGACGACGAAACTGTGACGACGTCCTTTAGAAGTTCTAAGGAATAACAAAACATATTGGACCCCCATCTCATATAAAGAAATAATGATTTTATCCCGAAAATATTGGCACCCATCTCAAGAAAAATGCTGCTTTTGTCTGCAAATATTGGCACCAATCTCATATGAAGAATGCTGATTTTGTCCTGCAAAAACAAAAAGATTGACAAACAACTCATTGATCTTAGAGACTGAAGTTCCAACATTCACAATATTTGTTACTGGTCGCTAACTATCAAACTACCTCAGTACACTCAGTACACTCAGTACACTCAGTACACTCAGTACACTCCGAGAAGACCAATACGTTCCTAGACCAACACCACGTATTTTAAAGTGTGTGGATGCTAATGGTTTTTTTTATTGCTCACCAATTTACTACATTCTGTCTTTCTTGCATATGTCCACTAGTCCCGTATTTATTACTAAATTCCCCCTATTAGTCGAGAAGCGTTTGTTGCAATCGTAGCGTCCGTCTGAAGCAGGCGCCCAGCAAGCAGCTTCAGCATGTTTCACTATATCTATTGTAAACTCCCTCCCTAAAGAAATGTGATGAATACAATTATAGTATAGATATTTTACCAGTGTGGTTTAATCATTCTATGAACATATATTTGATCCAAGTTGCATATTTTTTTCAGGAAACAAGTGTTTTACAATAAAGCAATATTCGTCATGACTGGTCACAACTTCTTAATATTCTGACCTATTTGATCTTCTGCAGCCATAGACAGGACTAAACACTGAACAATCTCTTGTCCATCGTCGTATGTTTGTTTTGTGTTCTGGTTTTGAGAATCCCTGGAATTGTGAGCGTTTAGCTCTTACTTACTATATGCAGTAGGGACCTGTCATCGTATTGGGTGTTTTTTCCCCCCGCTGGTACAAGAAAATATGCCTTAATTACAAGTTTTACCGTGTTACTATGTCTCTTTACTGTACTACATGCTAGTTAATTACTCGAAATATCACTCTCGCTGCCCATCGAACCATTGGTCCATAAGTGCGTGCTCGTACTCCCTCTTCAAGATACCCTTCAGGGTGTTGCGAATGATCACACCCATTCTGTGCTAGTGTATGAGTGTCTTCTGGTTACCTTCATAGCGTTCTTGTTTAGCATCACCCCTCTTTAAACGATGTTCCTGTAGTCTGTTCAAGGTTGCAGAGTCACAAGCATTTGTTGAATCAGTCACTCGTGCTTCCTCTAAGAACATTCATAAAATCAGCTCGGTCTTTCAGAACATCAGCAAGACCATTCATAATATCAGCTCGGTCCATTCAGAATATCATCAAGACAATTCAGAATATCAGCTCAGTCCATTCAGTAAATCGACTCGGTACATTCAGAACTTTAGCTCGATCGATCCATTCAGAACATCAGCTCGATCTAATGTACCACGTATGCTTTAACGTAGAATTGCAAATTAAAGCTATATTGTATCAAAACGATACAATCTCGTTTTCCTGATTATAATGTTGTTTAAGAGTTAACCATCTCCCATATGTAATATTATTATCTCTTCGTGATTCGTATTTTCGGTGTCCATAATATTCTTAATATCATTCTGTAGCATATCATTTCAAATATATCAATTCTTTTTGTCACTACATTAATATGTGTCCATGTTTCATAGTCATAAATTGCTACTGAGAATATACTTGCTATGATCAGATGCATTTAACTTTCTTAACTAATATGCCAACCTTCAACAAGTGAAACGTTATTTGTGCATGAACATTGTCCTACCATATTTGATTTTGGTATTGATGCACGAACATAGTCCTACCATATTTGATTTTGGAAGTGATTATTTTAATAGCGCATTACTTTCTCGGGACTACACCCTGATAACCTGCAGGAGTTTTAGAATGAGCGAAGAAAAAACTCATTATTTTAGGCAGTTCTTGACAGACGGAGAAATAAGGTTATTTATATTCAGAATGATGGGATCAGGCAGAAATAGTTCCTACATCTTCATGTGATAATCTAACGAGGTGTACACTGTCTGGTTGACTGCAAAGATACGAAAACCATTATATAACAACACTAATGACTGTTGATGTGTTCCGACTTTCTCTTAAACCATTATATAACAACTCTGCTTGACTGTTGATGCATTTCGCCTATCTCGTAAACTATTTAAGTAGAACTTGATGCAAACAAACAGCACGTTTTACACAAGAATTCATATTTCTTGAACGTCAAAGTGTAGTTCAAGACTGTCTTGTTCTGTAGGGAAAAAGCATACATAACGAACTAAAATAAAATAGAAAATATAACTTCTTATCTATCCCACTTCCTAAATAATGTATAATTTCTTCCAGATTGGTGAACATACAACGGTAGAAAATAATGATTTAGAAGTAATTCACATTTCATTTATGCATAAAATCATGGAAAACTGTATTGATCCTGATGTCACTTGCAGGACTGAAGAATTTAAGTTTCTCGAAGGATTAGCTATGACTAGTATGTTGGTTTATCGAAAGATGGTTCCGCAATCAAGTTCAAGTCTAGCAAATCTTTAGTCTTCCAAGCTTTGAATACGTAAAACCAACTGGCACAGTTCTGGAAGGTCAATACTACAAGGAACAAAACTGTTGTTATTTAACAAACGGTTAAAAAGAATTGCGTTCTCTTTGCATTTCCTTCCTGTTGATCAGCGGGAGTTTGAAAACGAAAGCACAATAAAAAAAATGAAAGAAAGAAAAGAAAAAAAATGTGTACTGTGAGATAAGTATACCTGGATACTGAATTAAATGTTATACATGTTAAAATAACAATAGGACGCATCGAGAAGTTATAGAACACAAATCTGAAATTAGTAAAATGGATTTGAAGTGAGTCTCGTGTCATACTACAAATGATTGACAAAGAAAGAAACATATTTTTTAAATGATATAAAGCAAATGCATGGGAGCGCAAGGTTGTGTGTTTAGAACGCCGTTATCAGACCCTTGAGGTTCTGAGTTAAATCCACGGTTGAAACATGATTTTTTTATCTTTTGGTGGTAACAATCATAATCTTACCACACGATCACGTGCTCCCGTGCATTTGCTTTATAACATTAAAAACATCATTTCTCCACGCATGAACGAAGATAGGGTATGATATTGGCAGACATTTTGTGCGTATTGTTCCAACATGCATCCCGAC
The DNA here is from genome assembly GCA_034231615.1 of Meghimatium bilineatum. Classification (NCBI taxonomy): domain Eukaryota; kingdom Metazoa; phylum Mollusca; class Gastropoda; order Stylommatophora; family Philomycidae; genus Meghimatium; species Meghimatium bilineatum. Next base: position 16,548,027 of record CM067298.1, on the reverse strand, counting down.
AAGCTAAACGAGATATTGGCTTTATTATTATTTATATTTATTAGTCTTATCCAAGTCTTTAATTACAAACATTAAAATTTAAACGTTGTCAATCATTTGTAGTGTGAAACAAGACCCACTTCAAATCGAATCTACTAATTTCAGATGTGTGTTCTATAACTTCTCGATGCGTCCTATTGTTATTTTAACATGTATAACATTTCATTCAGTATCCAGGTATACTTATCTCACAGTACACATTTATTTTTTTTGTTTATTGTGCTTTCGTTTTCAAACTCTCGCTGATCAACAGGAAGGAAATCCAGAGAACGCAATTTTTTAACCGTTTGTTAAATAACAACAGTTTTGTTCATCGTAGTATTGACCTTCCAGAACTGTGCCAGTTGGTTTTACGTATTCAAAGCTGGGAAGACTAAAGATTTGCTAGACTTGAATTTGATTGCGGAACCATCTTTCGATAAACCAACATACTAGTCATAGCTAATCCTTCGAGAAATTTAAATTCTTCAGTCCTGCAAGTGACATCAGGATCACTAAAGTTTTCCATGATTTTATGCATAAATGAAATGTGAATTACTTCTAAATCATTATTTTCTACCGTAGTATGTTCACCAATCTGGAAGAAATTATACATTATTTAGGAAGGGGGGTATATAAGAAGTTATATTTTCTATTTTATTTTAGTTCCAACAGGCCGGCGTTGTGCTTGAACTAGTTACGGGCACGGCGTGGGTGGATGGAACAACAAAGAAACCTGGCGCAAGGGCCAGAGTTGTGCACTGATGTCGACGTCTGTTTTGGCGCTACTGGACTCGAAACACTATCGAGTCGAATAGATGCTGGAACAGAGAGAGGAGCACTTATGGGAATGCCCCACATGCTGTGAGGCCATGACTCTAATCAAGAATCAACATAGGCTTTGAATATATGCTTCCGTTTTACAGATTTCCGTTTTACTTGCCTTTTTATAGATATTTTGCATTGTATAGATTTTCAATAGATTGCAATTCCTCTCAATGAATTACGGGCTCTAACTAGCACATTTTAAGTTTTGACTATTTCCATAACACATTTTAAGCGGCTCACCGCTTCTATGCATTCTGCTTATTGGGACAGAATGTAATCCAGATGTTGGAGATAACTGGTGCTCAAACTTGCCCTTCATGTTTCTTGCAGGCTAGAGAAGGAAAGGAGAAGCTCTACATCTATTGTAGGGCACTGTGCTCCACTATTCTATATATATGCAATCTGATGTGTAAAAGTGATATGTGGAAAATCCACAAATAGTCAGAAATTATGTAGAAGAAGAAAAAGATATGGTTTTCTATAAAAATGTTAAAAACATCACGGAGAAACAAAAATAAGAATGTTAATAAACATCATGGACAAACAAAAAAAACGTATTGAAGATATTTTGAAAGAAATCGTATGAAACAGATAGTTTCTCAATCATATCAGAAAAGAACATTCCCTATTCTATGGAAACAGCACAAGTGTCGAAAATATGTATCACATCTTGACAACAGGTAAGTTGAAGAAAAAGAGAGATAGGGAAAGACCAAGAGAGATTATGGGCAGCCTTAAATTGGTAACATACGTATATTTAATGACTTGTAACACGTGAGACAGTAGGTTGTCAATAAACATAAAACACAGGCCACATAGCATGGAGTATTTGAAGAATTATTTGTTCTGCGTTTTTGTGTGTTGAAAACATGGTTAACTATTAGTGGTGAGGGAGAAAGCAATATGTGTGATGTGGATTATTATACAAAAATGTTGGCGAAATACAGTTCTTTAATAATATAATTCTTTCTTCAGACATTGATTTTTAAGCCATAAATACTGTATTAAGTAAATATGTTACTGTCATCTATACTAGAACAAGAGCTAAACATAAACATAAACATACACATACATGGAGAGAATTACAACAGATAAAACAGTATCAATATCTTGGACACATAGTCACAAATGATGGCAGATGTGAAACAGAAGTTAAAAGGAGAATAGGAATGGCTAAAAGTACCTTCAATGACATGAGGAAATTATTAATATCTAAACAAATTACAAATAAGCTAAAATGAGAACTATAAAATGCTATATCTACTCTATATTAATGTATGACTCAGAAACATGGACACTAAATAAACAATTACAAGACAGAATTGATGACTTTGAGATGTGGGTATATAGAAGAATAGGGAGAACATCATGGAAAGAGAAGAAAACAAATAAGGAGCTACTACAACACTTAATATGAAGAAAGAACTACTAAGAGAAATGAAGATCAGGCAAATAAAACATTTTGGACACATTAAAAGACATGACACCTTATTGAAGACCTTACTTGAAGGTAAAGTCAAAGGGTAGCGAGAAAGAGGTAGGCAGAGATACAAGTGGGAGAGTAACATTACACGATGGACAGATTACAGTCTGGTAGAGTGCACTACCAAGACAAGAGACAGGGGATGTTGGAGATCCGTTGTACCAACCTTCGTTGCGGAGATGGCACTTGATGATGATGATGATCTATAGTAACTATCAAATAAAACACCACACAAAACCATACAAATATTTAAACCTGTGATGACCTTGACATGTTTTTCTAGCTACAAAATATGTCCAAATTTTAAATACTGTATTTTTATAATATTGTATGTTTTTTTAATTTTTATGTGTTTCTTGTAAAATGTCCCAGTTTTTACCGTAACATAAGCAATAGTTCCTGTTATCGTGTTTATTGTTATTGTTTTTTTATTTGATACTTAGAATAGATTACAGTAACATTATTAATTATAATACAGTATTTATCGCTTATTTGTTACAATACTACGGCACTCCACACTTTGTCGGACATCCTCTGTCATTTTAGTTATTTATATATTGATTTTTAACAATTTTCAAATTGACATTCTAATCAGTGGGAATACTATATACCCGTGTTAAGTATACGAATGAGTTGTCGTCTGGTTATATTTTCCAACTTGCATCCAGACAGCTTCCACAAAGAGCTTATCCAATAAAAACGATGTGACTATTTGTCGTGCTAGATTTGAATCTTTCTGATGACTAGCCCGAGCTGGAACTATCGAACACGTTGTCTACAGAAGCACTTCAGCTGTACAGGGACTCACACATAATTGCAACATTTCCATCTCAAGCAGTTAGGAGATTACAGAGATCCCAGGATCAACGCTATCTAACTGACAGTGATAAACACTATTGCCAAAATTATTCCAAAATTTCCACAAATAAAAATTATGTATATCAAATGAAATTGCATTAAGTATGCAAAATTTACTACACTAGTTGATTTTATGTGAGGTCATTCAATCTCAAGAATGAACGGTAGAAAAAAAGGATTGAAGAAAGTAAGAACGTGTCAATTGATCGTCGTATTCATGTGATCTGCGTGTGATTGTCATTTGGGTATCTTCTTCATGTGATCTTCATTTGATTTTCTTGCACGTATCATATTCATTTAATCTTCGACAAGTGATCTCTGGTTAATCATGTTCTTCATGTGATCTTTATTGAAGTTTCCTTCTCATGTGAACGTCATTTGATCTTCTTCTACATGTGTTAATCATTTATGTTTCTTGATCGTATAATCCTCATAATCATTTGATTTTCTTCACCTGATCCTCAATTGTTATTCCTCTTTAAATGATCTTGTCAATCTTCCTCTTCATTTTATTTTCTTCTCCGTGTGATCTTCACTTGATCGTCTTCGTGATTCATCCTCAGTTAATCTTCGTGATGTGAATTTCATGTGATATTCTTCCTGTGATCCGCACTTAGTTTTCTTCATGTGATCATTTTATCTTCCTCTTCATGTACTCATCACTTGTTCTATTTTTTCATACAATATGAATTTGATGATCTTCCTTATTTGATCTATTCTTTTATCATATAATGCTTTTTTGATCTTGTTTTGGATCCTGATGCCTGCCTCCTCCATCGATATCTTCATACAGTCTTTGGTGTCATCTGTCCATCTCCTTCTAGTCTACCTCTTCTTCCACTTCCCGAAATTCTGAATTTGATCATCCTCTTCATTTAATTGTTTCCAGATCTTCTTCCTGTGATCTCTATTTGATGTTCAAAGTCATGTGATCTTCCCTTGTATCTACTTCCCCGTGTAATTTTTATCATAAATTATATTCCTTTGACATTGTAGATTTATTTTTCACGTGATCGTCATCTTTTCCGTTAGATCGTTTTCTGATCTTCTTCATGTGATTTGGCATCTTCCTTTTTTTCTTTTGACATTCTGGATTTTTCTTCATGGGATCTTTATTTGATCTTATAATTATGCATGTGATGTACATTTTTATTTTCATCTCAGTGTCATATGATTGTTTTCTTCATTTGAACTTGTTTACAGGAACTTAATTTGCTAATCTTCTTAATTAAAAAAAACAACAAATTTCTCACGTAATATTTATTTTATTGTCATCTTCATGTGCTCACCCTATTTCTTCATGTAAACATCGTTTGATTTTTCACTTCAATTTATGTTCCGTTGATCCTTTTTTAAAATGTGATCTTAATTTGATTTTCTTTATGGGATCTTCATAGCTTTTCTTCTTCTGGCTACGTTAACAGCTGCTAATGGCCAACAGGATATCTTACAAATAAAGGAATACACTGTGTCATTGTTCACAGCTTGGCTGCGATGATGATTTATATGGTCAGAAAAAACTCCACCCCGACTTCCTTAGTCACATTTTACTATGTGCATTTAAGATAACAGTGTTGTTGTTCTTTATTTCCTTATCAGGCTGCGGTAACACTCGGACTAAGATTATTGGTATCCTTAAACGCATCTTAATTATCTTGTTTCCCAGTTTTCTAACTGAAGTCTTCATTACTTTATTTTCTATTCTGTTTCGACAGAGATAATTCACATGGGAAACAACCAGACTCTCTGGAGATGATAAGGATGGGGCAACATAGTGCAAATCTAGAGATAAACAGTGATAGGAATTAGTGTTACCAGTAATTAAATGGAAAATTAACAACGAAATACAAAGACAGACGACAATTCGGATATAGAAAGTCGTCACTAGGATGAAAGACAGCAAACAACTAATCTACATTGAAACACACTGGGTGACATTTTTCTGGGGCGGAGTAAGGGAGGGAAGGAGAGGAAAAAAGTGAAGATTACAAAGTGATCAGTATAGTGTACAAATAGATGTCAAAGCCCAGGGCCGAAACGTTAATTGGAAAAAGATACACGAGAGAAGAGAAAGGATGAACAAATGAAATGCAAATGGAAATGAAGGCAAACACTCTATTGATTATTGTTATCATGTTTTTTCTTGTATATATTTTCTCCGTCTATTTGACTACTGTTTCCTGTTTCCTTGTATATAAACTACTGAATGTAACTGACAAGAAATCATGACAGCCTACATCGAAGAAATTCAATGATCTGAAGGTGAGGCCCCTAGGCAAGGCAGATCAAACACGCGTATTGGGGAAGAAGGTGACGGCCGACCCAGTACGAGTATACGTGATGACGGCCAAAAGCCAGACGGTTATACTATGGAAAGTTCTGTATTTCGCCTTAAGAAAATAATTAGAATTACTACAAGGCACGTCAACAGCATCTACTAGGGAGAACAGCATGCAGTAGAAAGCGAAATGAGACGATTAGATATAAACATTCTAAGGATATGTGAACATAGATGGACTGGCCAAGGACACTTGATAACCACAACTGGTCAAATTTTTCTATATTCAGGCAAAGAGAAAAGTGGACTCAGCGGAGTCGGTATATTACTGTCAAAAGAAATTGCCAGAACACTTTTAGGATACAACACAATCAACGATCACATAATGACAGTAACACTGAACAGAAAATAAAAAAAACATCACCATCATCTAAACATATGCACCAACATTAGCAGCAGAAGATGAAGAAATAGACACATTTTAGGACGATTCACAAGAGACAATAGATAAAACACTGAAACTTGACATTAAAATAGGAATAAAGGATTTAAATTCAAAGTTAGGACCAATAAGCTCATGGGAAGAAAGACATGCAGTAGGGACTTTCACTATCGGCCAAAGGAACGAGAGATGAGAACGACTAGTAGACTTTTTGCATAGACAATCACGAACAATCACGAACAATCACGAACATTATATTCCAACAACATATTAGGAGATTGTTCATGTGGACATCACCAGATGACAAGACATACATCAAATAGATTACATCTAATTCCATCACAGATGGATATCAAGTATTCTATGCGCCAAGACTTTTAAGAGTGCCGACTGTGACACAGATTACGAACTTCTCATGGCGGATGTAAAAATAAAACTTTTAAAGGTTATACAAGTGCTAGACTCATCCGCTTTGCTACCACAATTATACCAGCATAGTCTAGCATCGCAGTTCGAAACAATCTTGAAGTACTTCTGACAGTGCAAGAAGAATTAACAGCCGATAAGCTAGCAAACTATGAAAGAGATATTCTTATTTCTACAGCACAAGATAGTATATTCATAAAAGTTACCAAGATAATAGGCTACAGCTCAGAGGAAACTCAAGCTAATTGAAGAAATAAAAGTAATAAAAACAATGAATTACACTGCATATGACAGTAAATACAAAGAAATCACTAAGAAAATAAGGAAGAATACAAGCCAGGGAAAAACAATTATATACTGGAAGAAGATAGAGGAGATGAACAAACAAGGAAGAGGTTATAATATTTTCAAAGACATAAGAACTCTAACAAGCGATTTCATGCCACCACTAAACATCATCAAGACAAGCATGGTAAACAGTGACAAAAAAACAAAGATATCCTGTAAAGATGGAAAAAATACTGTAAGGCAGGGGTGGGCAAACTTTTTGTGCAGAGGGCCACATTGAAAATTGTAAAGCTATTGGAGGGCCACATATAATATTATGCATATGTTTGTTTATTCTCGGTAAGTAATCAATAAAATATTTTTATTGTAAAGAAAGGTAGTTTTACATAATGTAGATAACTTCTGAAATAAATTACATTTCTAACAGACTTACACTATAACAGTATATTTTATAATATGGATAAAAGGTTTTGCAAATATTTTAACAATATTTGAAAAATATTATGTTGCATAAAATTACAATATGGGTTCATATCAATAGTTTTAATGGAGATTAGAAAAAATACCATACACATACAGTCACAGCAGTTACAACTTTATTGATATTATTAGTTTCTAATGAGATGTATGTAATTGCTTGTAAGATTTTATAATTCCTTTGAAATCTGGAACAAGTTTATTTTTAGAAATTTGCATAACTGCATTTAAGTTGCAATCAGATAATAAAGACCTATTCTTAGATTTGTTGATTTTTAAGCAAGAAAATGCCTGTTCACAAATATATGTAGATCCAAATAATGACAAACATTTAGCTGCAAAGTTTTTTAAGTTTGGGAATTATTGTTCAGGCAAATAACCATAGAAATTCAATAAACATTCAGACTTAAATTTTTCCTTCAGGTAATGATTGGCCCGTAATTCAAACAACTCCAACTGTATGTGCTCTGGTGCTTTATCAGCTTCTGCACTGAGATGAGAACTGATAACATTGAAGTGCTGCTCCAAGTCCTTGAAATCTTGGAATCTTCTTCCAAATTCTTCAACCAATACATCTAACTGAGCTTTGAATTTTTTACTCATTTCATCAGAAATAGTTTCTTGTTTCAGCAAAGGGAAGTGACAAAACAGGTTTTCACTTGCTTGTCTGGAAAACAGTGAGATTTTGGCTTGAAATGATTTTACATGAACATTTCATGTGCAAACAAACCTTTACCCTGAAGTTTATCATTCAGTTCATTTAACTTTTCCATTATTTCAATAGCAAATATAAAGTCAAGTTTCCACTCTGTATCAACAATGTTAGCATTGAAGTCACATTCTATGCCCTTCATCTCTAGAAACATTACTATTTCTTCTTTAAGATCCCATACTCTCCTTAAAACCTTTCCCAGACTCAACCATCGAACTGTACTGTGGTACAGGACATCAGAATGTTCAGTTTCTAGATCGTCTAGTAATGCTCTCAACAGCCTGTGATTGAGTCCTCTTGATCTGATGAGGTTTATGCCACTGACAACTGGGTCATTAACATGCTTAATTTTTAAAATAGAATTACACAAACTTTCCTGATGAATCACACAGTGAAGTGTTAATGTTACGTGGTAAGGATATTCTGACTTAATCTTATCATTGATCAACTTTATCAGTCCTATATTTTTTCCAGTTAAAGCACGAGCACCATCAGTTGTAATACTGACCATCTTGTTCCACATTAACCCAGCTCTTTCAATATAGCTACTAACAGCATTGAATATATTGAGGTCAGTGGTATCAGTGGTAGTGACATACACATGCTTTATTGACTAAACAAAAGCATTCGATTGTGTACAATATCAAAAGATGTGGAATATCATAAAAGACATGAGTTCCCGCTACACCTAATCCACCTCATCAAAACATTACATCAAAACCACCAACAAACCATGAAAGTAAATAGTGAACAATTGATTGGTTCAGCGTGGAAAAGGGACTCAGACAAAGATGTGTCATATCACCATATCTCTTCAACATTTAAGCAGAGAACATAATGGGGATGTAAGAAATTACCAACAGAGAAATAATTTCGACCCACTCAACATCTGAGGTCATGAGATACCAGAACTAAGATATGCTGATGATACAAATTTATTGGCACACAGTCAAGCAGGTCTCCAACACTTCATAAACTCCACTAAAGAACATAAGGAAAAACAAAACATATTTCTGAATGGAAACAAGACCAAGATTATGACAAGTGACAAAACCATTTGCAAGTTCTCAATCAGTATCAACAACAGCGAATTAGACAGAGTCAACATTTTAAAATCTTGGTTCTCTTATCAACAGTAACGGTGATTACTATGAAGAAGTCAGAACGAGGTTGGTTATCGCGTCAAAGAAGCTGATACAGATGAAAAACATATGGCTAGGCTGCTGCAAAACAACAAAACTAACATTCCTAAGAGCTTGCATATTCCTAGTGTCAATATATGGGTGTAAATCCTGGACAATCACCAACAAAGTGAAAATAAAATAGCAGCATAGGAAACAAAATGTTACTGAAAAATTATCAGAATACCATAGACCACAAATATCACCAATATTGCCATCCTGAGAGAAATGAATCTAAAATAAAACTGGCTAAATAACATGGTTCTTTCCAAAAACTACAATATGTTGGTCATATTAAACGCTATGACAGCCTAGAAAAGACCATAATGGAGGGGATGATACCAGGGTGATGAACAAGAGGCAGACCAAGAAGAAGATGGACGCAAGACATTAAAGACCACATGAACATGACAGTAACAGAAGCAGAAAGCAGGAAGACTGGCTTAAATTCGATAGAAGTTTCGAAAGAATGTGAGGACTGCTACATTTTGTTTTTGGTCTGGACATTTGTTTCTTCAATATTCCTGAAGTCAGTTTCTATATGATTGATTGATTTGTTGTTAGAATATATTTTTATTGATTGATTTTGTTAATAACAGCAGCATTAGTGCACAAGGGAATCCCACAAGTGCGCTGCTTACCATAGAGTCAGCCATAAGCTCATTTATTGTAAGTTACTAGATGGGCTTGTATCGTGGCACGGTAGAAACTCACCAACCGATCTTATTGACAACACAAGAGACAGAGAGTCGTGGAGAAACATGATCGCCTACGCCAGTCGGCATGGCACGTGCTTGATATCGAATATATGAATATATCTGGGGTATTACGTAGAAGCAAAGAATAAATTAAGCTCGATTACTCGAATATAACGAATATGATTGTAAGGAGACAACATTGCACGCTTGCACTGAGAACACACTGTAACATATTTGCCGAGATGAAAGAACTTCTAGAAAATGGTGCCGTTTGAAATAAAGAGTAGGAATGAAACCTCAAGAAATATAATATTCCATTGCCAGAGGAGAAATAATATTGATTAAACTTGTGTATTAATAATTCACAAAAGAACTTTAACGCCTTCGGCCTCTAACCTTTATCACCATCCCCTAAACTGCCTCGTTAACATGACTACAGCGGCAACGATAAGTGTGATAAAGAGTTCTTAGATCATTGGATATATACAGTAATCGGATAAGAAAATGTAGAAATGGGTGTATCAGGGTTAATAAGTGTGCTTGTGACAGACTGTCGGGCTTGCGGGAAGGAATCGTACTAGGGAAATTAACGAAGGAAATATTAAAATGAGCTGTAATTTAGTTTTCTCAGATAGTACCAAAAAAGTAAATAAAAAAAAGACACCGTAAGAAAATAACTGTTAGTAAGTGTTGAAGTGACAAGGTTATTGACGGAATTATTTAGCGTAAATATCCAACCATCCGTGACCGAAGCACAAGAATGGTAGGGGAGAATAAAATATTGCCAAAATCTGTTAGCTTAAGAAAAGGATGCGTAAAGAATAAAATATTCTGGAAGAGATTGTTGGCAACCTTGAGTGGCGCAAACTGGAGTAAAACTAGATTAGCAGGAAAACATTTGCGCACAAAGGCGTGAATAAACATGAGTATTCAGCAAGATTGAGATCCAAAAATACGTCCATAAACGTGAACATAATGAATTGTAATCAATCGTGAGTGCTCCGTCGTTCGTTCGTCATCAACTAAGTAACAGCACAACCATGTAGTGAATGATTAATCGGGGAACTATCCATGAAGCAGGACATGGTTCCACGAACTCTATAGTTTTTGTCAAGAGGATTATTGGAGTGCAAGCTGTACAACGTATTTGGTAGGAGCTTCAATGTTATTGTAAAATGTTAGAGTGAATATTGTGAATTCCAGTGTTATATGTAGAATATTAGAATTAGGAGTGGGTAGGCGTAGGATGGGATAAAAGCTTATATGTTAGAAGTAAAATAGCAGTAGAAAAGCTACTAATCTGTCTATAAACTGTCAATACTGCATTTTACCAGTTCAGGCGTTTCTCGGAGGGGATTGAATTGCTGTGTGATAAAAGGCCGCATGCTCTTGCTGTCGCCACATCATGTACAGGGTGAGTTTTTTTAATTTAGTCTCCGAATCTGTCTATGGAAATTAAATTAAATTAGTCAGGTATTAGTGTAGGTCGTCGAGAACGTGACACGATGCATGGTTCACCTTTGATGAAATTGCTTCTGAAAAAATATAACTGTCCCAGAATATTAAATATTCTGATGGTTTGGCCAGAGAGAGAAAAGGGCAAACAGAGTGATGAAATTCGAGAGAATGAGAAATCTCTCCTACGAAATCATCGACTTAGAATAGAGGTAGGGAAAGTGAGAAGCTATATTCTCAAATGTCATCATATGTTCAATGCAGCAGAGCATTGAAAATATTGTGTGTGTGTATTACTCACTACAGAAGAGTTTGTTTAGTCATTAGTTAGGTTTCAGAGAGGTTGTTAGATCTCTCCAACGTGATTGATCGCCCAGTGTGTTATGGAAAGGTGCATTTGGTGTCTTTGCATTAACCAAATGGAGAGCTTTAGTTGCAGAGGAGTTATTGGAAGCTTTGTCGATTGAAATGTCCATATAGTTTTATGAAGTCTTACCAGAGTTCCATTGTTCCTGCCTTTTTGATGGCATGTTTACCGAATGGACCTGTGTGATGATTTACTCATCTTTTCAGCATACTTTTCATCGCAGACAAGTAACTATAGTTTCTTTTCTTGAAACTGCAGTGTACTTTTATGAAGTCTTACAAGAATTCAAGTATATAAGATTTTTTATATGAACCCGAGTTCTAGTATACAAGATGCAAGAAGAATCACATGTAGGGGAGATGCAAGAAGAATCACATGTAGGGGAGATGCAAGAAGAATCACATGTAGGGGAGATGCAAGAAGAATCACATGTAGTGGAGATGCAAGAAGAATCACATGTAGGGGAGATGCAAGAAGAATCACATGTAGGGGAGATGCAAGAAGAATCACATGTAGGGGAGATGCAAGAAGAATCACATGTAGGGGAGATGCAAGAAGAATCACATGTAGATAAGATGCAAGAAGAATCACATGTAGACAAGATGCAAGAAGAATCACATGTAGGGAGATGCAAGAAGAATCACATGTAGGGGAGATGCAAGAAGAATCACATGTAGGGGAGATGCAAGAAGAATCACATGTAGACAAGATGCAAGAAGAATCACATGTAGACAAGATGCAAGAAGAATCACATATAGGGGAGATGCAAGAAGAATTGCATGTAGGGGAGATGAAAGAAGAATCACATGTAGGGGAGATGCAAGAAGAATCGCATGTAGACAAGATGTAAGAAGAATCACATGTAGGGGAGATGCAAGAAGAATCGCATGTAGGGGAGATGCAAGAAGAATCACATGTAGGGGAGATGCAAGAAGAATCGCTTGTAGGGGAGATGCAAGAAGAATCACGTGTAGGGAAGATGCAAGAAGAATCACATGTAGGGGAGATGCAAGAAGAATCACATGTAGGGGAGATGCAAGAAGAATCATATGTAGGGGTGATGCAAGAAGAATCACATGTAGGGGAGATGCAAGAAGAATCACATGTAGGGGAGATGCAAGAAGAATCATATGTAGGGGAGATGCAAGATGAATCACATGTAGGGGAGATGCAAGAAGAATCACATGTAGGGGAGATGCAAGAAGAATTACATGTAGGGGAGATGCAAGAAGAATCACATGTAGGGGAGATGGAAGAAGAATCACATGTAGGGGAGATGCAAGAAGAATGACATGTAGGGAAGATGCAAGAAGAATCACATGTAGACAAGATGCAAGAAGAGTCACATGTAGGGGAGATGCAAGAAGAATCGCATGTAGGGGAGATGAAAGAAGAATCACATGTAGGGGAGATGCAAGAAGAATCGCATGTAGGGGAGATGCAAGAAGAATCACATGTAGGGGAGATGCAAGAAGAATAACATGTAGGGGAGATGCAAGAAGAATCACATGTAGACAAGTTACAAAGAGTAGCCGTATCCATAAGATAACAATATTACACAAAAACCGAAAACGAATCTGCTGGACGAAAGTCACAAATATCGCAGCTCTTAGAAAAACTAACAGCGCAACATATTCACATTCTGACATAAATTATACGAGATATGGCACTGGTTAAACGAGAACGAACGCAGAAGATGAATATATAACACTTAATTTTGTGTCAATAACCAGGTTTCAAGATTGTCATTGACCATAGGTCATCTCAATTATTCTCAATTCAAAAACACATACAACATGTACAGTTCATACTCATATCCATCACCATCACCATGACATTTACAACAGACAATAATACACACATAACTGCACGGATAACGACATATTTCGGTGAGATATACAACTTCGATGTCGGAGAGCCTATTCATTGTGAAAAAACTGCTTTGGAGACTGCCGTTTGGGCGTTTTTATGTTCATTTCATGTTTATTTTGTATATTCATACAGCTATTACAGACAAATGTATTCGTTTTGGTATTTTTTAGCGCCAGATCATTAACACATTAATTATGCTGTAAAAAATTGGTTTCCAGAAAGCGATGAGTGGATCGTGTTCTCATCTCACTAGTTCACGTTCATTGTACATATTTCTTTTATCATAATTGCTTATGTTGACAGACTCTTGGCTTGGTATAATTATTGATTGCCCCCCGTGGTCACATCACAGACATTCTGAATCATACAGTTTTGTAAGTGTTCAAATCAAATTAAGATTTAAGGTAGGTTTAAAAAGTACATAAATGTATCAATATCAAGTGACATATTCTTTATAGAACGTTGTCTTCGTCGCGGATACTCTTGATTTTTACGGTACACAGTTTTACTGAGGTCTCCGTATCTATATACACAAATGGTGGAACATGTGATTGACAAAACGTAGACTAATTTATAGTAGGCCCATTCAGAGTAGACCTATTCAGAGTAGGCCCATACAGAGTTGAAGACTCCTTCTCTGAGCATGTGAAACTGCTAAGAGTTTGTCCTTTGGGTATGAAAAACAGCTCTGAAACCATGCCATTCATATTATAAAAATAAAAGATTTGCCGTTAAAAATTTCTGGCAATTAAAACAAATAAAAAGACTCAGGGATATGAAGAATTCATTTTTTTTTTTTTAGTTATTTCTGTACAATTTTATTTGCATTCTGCCGGATCTGCTTCTCTCGCCTAGGGCATTATTTCAAAGACAAAATTTAATACAGTCCCTAATTTAAGGATTAATTAACAGATATACATTTTAAGATAATTCTAAAAGACAAAGTTGAAGAATATAATTTGTAATTTTAAATTTATTCACGCAGGCTACTACGGTGTAGGGATTAGCAAATGTCCTACAGTCCCAACTCGGGGAAATTAGTTAGAGGTTTGTATTGTTGGTAGTTGAACTTGTTGTCGTAACAGTAGTAAAGATAATGATAATCATCTTGATGGGGTAATCCCTTTAGCCGTGAGCAGGTAGCTTTTTGTAACTCATGGCCTTTATGACAAAGCGCATGTCCTCCTTCATTTCTGAAACTGAGTTGACATCCAAACTCGTATAAAGTATGTTGTCACAAAATCATAGATGTGTTGGGTGGCGGCGGTTCTCGGATACATGTTTAGTCCCAGAAGACAATTTCAACACGGCTGTATGCCAGGATTATCACGTCCCGCTAGGAGAGCAGATGTATGCCAGGATTATCACGTCCCGCTAGGAGAGCAGATGTATGCCAGGTTTATCACGTCCCGCTAGGAGAGCAGATGTATGCCAGGATTATCACGTCCCGCTAGGAGAGCAGATGTATGCCAGGATTATCACGTCCCGCTAGGAGAGCAGATGTATGCCAGGATTATCACGTCCCGCTAGGAGAGCGGCACACAACATCTAGTTGAACAATGTTGTCAGATTTGTTGACTCACCTGCAGTGATGTCACATCAAACATTTCCTTACACCTAGGAGTCTGCAATGTTCACTGGCTTGCACTCATACGTCATCCATGGAGACCATTTGACAGAATTGAAAAGTAATAAATCGAGACAAGACATGGAATGACAAAGATACCATTTTAAAATAGGTAACAAATTACTAGTCTATCCTCCAACATTCCTTAGTCGCTTTCTATGACATGCATGGGAACAAGATTATAGTCTTATTCTTTGTATCCTTTGTCAAAAGTAGTTCAACTGTAATGTCACAAATACAAAGTAACAAGTAATTCAGCTGTAGTGTCACAAATACAATGAACAAAAATCGTAATATTTGTTTATAAAAATTTAAATCTTCTTTTGTATTCTTTCTCAAACTCCATAAGATTAAATTATGTAGTCTGGAGAACTGAGTGCCATGAGATATGGCTTACAGCTTGACTGCGATATCTACGTTTGATTCTGTCTGCCATATCCATTGCAGGATTTACGTATAAGCTACACAAGCTACAGCTTAGGGTCCCCACTTTCCTGAGCAATTGTTATATATACTTAAATATATGCCAGCATTATCTGTCCCAATGCCGCACGTCCGGAAAGCTTAGGGCCTTATCAATTGTAAATCCGGCGCTGACCGTATCCGACAACCACCATTTCTTCAACCACCATTGGTCACTTCGGCCCAGCATGGGATGGGACAGCGAATTCTCACCTCCAAAACCATATTAGTCTCTTCCTACGACATGCATGACAGGTAACAGTGTCAAAATTCGGTTCTTTCCTTTCGGTCCCCAACAATTAGCGGTCGAAATATGTCAGTAAAATGAAGTACATAAGTAAAATATTTCAATAAAAATTGGTAGCATATCCTTTACAGAACTTAGATATCAACCCAACATTTGGTGACTGTGGTGATTTTCTAGGCAACATAAATACGTTCAGTAGTTTGCCATTGCTTTCTCAACGGTCCGGATGCACAATTGTCTGTGGCGGGGATCGAACTCGGTACCTTGGCTGTCACAGACGCGCCCTGTACTACTGCACCACAGAGCCGGACTCAGGGCGCACAGATTTCAATAAACCGAAGTGAAAATAGGAAATATATGAATAAATTTAACAGAGTATGTGAATTTCAGTAAAATGAAGATAATATGTGAAAAATATTACAATAAATGGAGTGTATATGTGAAATATTTCAGCAAAATGAAGTGAGTATGTGAAATTAATTAATGGAGGAATGAATGATTATATTTTAACTTACAATTTCTCTATATGCTGTGCGTTCAGCTAATTAATGCAACACTTCCAACATAATTACGTGCAACAATATCTGGGCATAATCTTCTTCTTCTTCTCCGTTCGCTCTTTCGTGTGATTTCCACCGAAAGCGTGATGTACCTGGTGATGCATGTTACACTGGAGGGCTGTGTTATTTGCACCTTGGCTGGCCTGCGTATCTGATGCCTGGACATCCGAGGCCCAGTACATTCATATTCATCAAGCATTTAATTCAGGTAGTTGGCTTTCCTACCCTGTGACAACCGTACTGTTTGTCGCCTGACGGCGAATATGTATGGACTCTACGCCGTGACAGTTTACCACCCATTGTGCACTTGGATTTTTCATGCCAAAACATGGTCCTGGGTGGCAGTCTCCGTGGAGACGGAAGCGAGGCAGGAATTTAGGCTTAGGTCGACTACGTTTATCTAACACAAGGTGTTCCACTGCCAGTGAATTCGTCTTGTGTAATTAGACGCTTTGTGCCTGTGCCCATTGGGTACGGTACCTTTTGCCTCCGCGAGCATGATTCTGCATATAGGAATGCATCGACAGTATAGAGTTGGGCCCCTGTTCGTTCACTCTCTGAGACGAGGTGTCATTCACCGACATCGTAAATCCCTCGTCCAAGTCTGAGTCTCTAAACAGAGTGGTGCATCAAGTTTGGCACATAGGGCGGATGTCATAGTTCTCCATGCCTGTCGGTCAGTTGTTAGGGATTGCAGGTCTTGTGCATTTATGCCTGTTGATTTTAATTCATTCATAAATGTTCTTCTGGGCGATGTTTTTGGTCTTCCCTGTTATCTTTTCCCGTCTGGTGTCCACATGAAGACTTTTCGTGGAATTATGTCTTCCTTCATTCTAAGTACGTGGTCTTTGCATGTCCAGCTGCGTTTTCTGATGATGTTCATCACGTATTCTTGTCTCCTCTCTTAGTATGTCGTTTGATTTGAAGTCTTCCCAATTAATATTTGTGATTTTTCTGAGGCATCTATTCTCGAAGGAAACTAACTTCTTATCCATTTGTGCGGTAGATTTCCAACGTTCACATTCGTATGTCAATGATGAAATCACACTTGTATTGAATAGTCGCAGTTTGATGTGTTTACTTGCGATCTTCGATGTCCAGATTTTTGAGAGTTTGTTAAAGGCGATGGAGGCGAAAGCGATTCGAGTCTTGATTTCTGAGTTGATAT
This sequence comes from Meghimatium bilineatum, assembly GCA_034231615.1. NCBI lineage: Eukaryota > Metazoa > Mollusca > Gastropoda > Stylommatophora > Philomycidae > Meghimatium > Meghimatium bilineatum. The sequence continues at coordinate 16,530,580 of CM067298.1, read as the reverse complement.
CTCCGTCTGCTGTTATCTTGCTAATCAAATATACGAAATTTTAAACGTTGCCTAGTATATTATCATCTAGTTTAATTGATTCTGTCAGGCCGGTAAAGTTAATGATTTTCGTTTTATGTGTTTATTTGAAGGCCTATCTGTTGTGCAAAAGATTGATTCTTTCTGTTTGGTCTTGGAGATCTTGGTGTGTTGAACTCGGTGTGTAGAGCAATATCATATGCGAAGGTTAGATCTTCCAGGGTCTTGTTGTTTACCCGTTTGATTCCTAGCTGGTTTTGGTCAAATGTATTGTACAATACAATATAAAAAGAGTGAAATTGAAGTTTTACGTGAAACAACAATACACAAAATCGAGATCTTAACTGAAATGCCATTGTCTAGAAAAGGACACGAAAGCACAGAATGAAACCAGAAAATTACCCATCAAATTTCCGCTTTGATTATGTAATTTCAGTCGGAGTTTATTTGTTCTTATCTTGGTAAATACACGTTTGCTTGAAATGTCCATTTAGTGTGTTGGCCACTTAAAATTGCTAGTAATTCTTTTTCATATTATTTGTAATATTCCTTTACCAAACATTTTGTCATTGCACACGGAAATTACGTTGGAATCTATGCAGAATAACGTAGGGATTAGAGTAGATAGACAGCAACTATGGAAAACACTATCAATATACGGAGTACCAGAACATTTAATCAATATATGCAAGGACATTTATGCTAATAGCCAATGTGAAGTAAGAACAAATGCAGGAGTTTCCAATAAGTTCCAAATTCAATCAGGAGCTCGCCAGGGGTGTGTCTTATCCCCTCTACATTTTATAACATATCGACCACATCTGTAAATTAACAAGTACCAACGAAGAAGATAACATAAAAGACAAATAGAACGATCTACTCTTTGCAAACGACCAAGTATAATGGCGCCATCAGAAGTACAATTGCAAGAACATGTGAACAGACTCCACACAACGTGGCAAGAATTCAATATGAAGATTATTATTGAAAAGACCAAAATAATGGCAATAACAAAACAAGAAAGAAATATCTCTATCTACATCGATGATAAACACATTGAACAGGTAAATGAGTTCACTTACGTAGGAAGCATTAGAACGAGACAAAATGGAGACTGCCGCAGTAACCAAGCGAATAAATGGTAATGCAAAATAAGATACAAATTTACTAGACAAACCAACTATAGATAAAAAAAAACATATATATAAAAACATACAATAAAACAAAGAAAAAATGACAATTTGTCAATCACATTGTTTTATTGTATGTTTTTAATATATTTTCTTCCGATTGGACAATTTGTCTTTTTTCTTTGTTTTATTGTATGTTTTTTTAATATATTTTTTATCTATAGGTCGGTTTTTCTAGTAACCCTTTTATCTTATTTTGCATTTTCATTTACTTAGGAAGTATTATATCGAGTGAAGGAAAAAACATTAAAGAAATACAAAATAGATGCAACAAAACATACGCGATCCTAGGACAGAAGACACATTTTGAAAAACAAAAATGTAAACATAGACACTAAAGTTGCATTATACAAGACTATTATTATTCTATCACTGTGATACCAGTGCCAAATCTGGACAATGACAGCACAAGACAAAACAAAATAATTACAGAAGAAATGTCATATCTACGAGGAATACTCGGAGTATCATTAAGAGACAGAATTAGAAACAATAACATCAGACCGATAACCAAAACAATACCAGTGTTGGAACACATCAACAGACAGCAGATCAAATAGTTTTCACACGCTTCCAAAGTACTAACAGATGATAGCTTGCCACAAATGGCCATAACACATAGACATCACGACTATAAAGCCAGAGGCAGACCATGTAAAAAGATGGATCACAGCAATCAAATAAGTCACAGAAACAAGCTTACAAACAGCACACATGAAGGTCATCTCCAGAGAACTCTTCTACCCCTGACGCCGCAAGGAAAACAAGGGCCACATAGTATAGAACGTTTGGATTTATAAGAAATAGTGGTTCTTCCCAACGTGAAATAGTGATTCTTCCCACTGTGAAATAGTGGTTCTCCCAATATTGTCTTCCCAATTGTTTGCTTATGATTTCTACTTATCTGTGCAATATACTCAGCGTCCATACACTACTTCCCAAGAAGCAATAAGAAGCAAAAAAAAATATAAAAAAAATGAAGAAAACATAGCCATTTACTGTAACATCTATTTTAGTACATCTATTTTTTAATATTATATCTTAACAGAAGTATTGTTAGAATATAACTTTTATTAAATGATATTTTTACCGTATGATAGCGAATTTTGAACTACTGATGCCGGGTTAGTGATAAGTTGTACATGCATTAATTAAACATTTTTAGGCACTATTGTCCCCCACCCCCACTTGCCAATAACTGATGCCGGGTTAGTGATAAGTTGTACATGCATTAATTAAACATTTTTGGGCACTATTATCCCCCCACCCCCACTTGCCAATAACTGATGCCGGGTTAGTGATAAGTTGTACATGCATTAAATAAACATTTTTGGGCACTATTATCCCCCACCCCCACTTGTCTTTAACTGATGCCGGGTTAGTGATAAGTTGTACATGCATTAATTAAACATTTTTGGGCACTATTATCCACCCCCCCCCCACTTCCCAACAACTGTAAAGAATCCAGGGAAATTAACCCTGACTCATTTTGTCAAAATCACTTAGCACATCACCTTTTAACACTTTTTTTATCCAAAAAAAATTACGAAAGAAGTACATGGATTTTTATTTCAAAATTAAAAAAAAACATCTTTCAAATTCAAACAATTTAATTAGTGTATAAAACATTATTGGTGATTAAAACGTAGGTCAACTTTTGTCAATCCCCTTGGGTCAACAATTCAAATTTTTCAGACACCCTCACCCCTCCGATTGTTGATATGATGTATGGACATCCTGGAACCTAAAGTAAAATCTTGTAGTCATGTTTCTGGTTTTCAGGATTTTTGATAAAAGACACTGGTTATTTTCCTCTTAAACGGGTATACAAATTTAACGTACAAAGTATAGTGTGAAACGAAATATAACGCATTAAAGGGCAACTTACTGAAAATATAACATAGATCAAGTTGCAGCATTAAATTCTTCAGGCAATCAACATTTACTAAAACCAAGAGTCCCAGTCGATGCGTACGCATGTTGCTCTTCGACCCGATTTGATCACCTGCTTAGTAGTAGTAATTACTTCCCAGGATACGTAATTTTACTTTTCATTTTACATTTTAGTCCTATATACCGCTCGTTTCTTGCAACATGACCCCACCAACACCACATTCCCTACATTCACTTAACATCACCATGGGTCCTACATTCTCTTACACCGATCACTACATCTCCTAAGGTTTCTAGACCCATCACTACAGGTCCTACATTTTCTTACACCAATCACCACAGGTCCTAGATTATTGCTAGAAAAACAGAAGAAACCTGCCATCAACGCCGATGATAGGGGGGCAACTGATCGACCCAAGTGAACGATCAGAAAGCAATACACTGACATACGACACCTAGAATGAGTCTTTTAGTTTATGTAAAAAAAGGAATTGGGGAGAGACAGGCCTGTTGGGCGTCCAAATTTCTAGTTTCGACCCATCATAAACTGCATCCTCTATCTGATTCAATGTCTTGTTTGTATACAAAATACCAGAACGGGTCAACTTCTAATTTGGATGCACAATATAAGAATGTGAAATGTGAAAGCCCATAAATTACGTCAATAATGTGTGCCAATAACAATCATCCCATCTCCTCAGTCAACAAGCGGTTAAGTATTTGAGTTCAGGGCATTCATTCAGAGTTCAGGGAATCCATTCAGAGTTCAGGTAATCCATTCAGAATTCAGGGAATCCATTCAGAGTTCAGGGAATCCATTCAGAGTTCAGGTAATCTATTCAGAGTTCAGGTAATCCATTCAGAGTTCAGGTAATCCATTCAGAGTTCAGGTAATCCATTCATAGTTTAGGTAATCCATTCAGAGTTCAGGGACTCCGCTTATTAGTTATGTAAAAATAGCACCCCCCCCCCCAAGAATCTTTAGTAGCAAAATTGCTAAAATAAATACATGACTTCAGATTTTTGAAAATATGTTCAAATCCAGATAATTTATTGAGTACAGAAAATATAGATTTGTTGACTTCAACGTTTGCCAGATCCCTGCTCCTCTTTGTCTACACTTGTTAAACTTTATCAGAGACAATAATTGTTGACTCAATTTATGGACATCCCCAACATGTCCAATATTTGATTGACAAATGCAACCTCACGATTACACACAACAGTTAACACTACATAGCGACATAGCTGTAGGGGAGCTTCAATCGGTCACGATTTAGAATTCCGTTTCAGTTTCTGGATAGTAACGAAACTAATTGAAGGCCACCAATTCTATCCACGTAGACATTTATTGTTGACTATAGATCGATCAGTTTTCCTCTTACAGAAAATGACAGATAGTGTATGAATGGTCATGCTTATGTAGATTATACACTGCTGATTCTTAAAATGTGTAAAAGTTGCATGCTGTCACTACCATTACAATAGCAGTTAATGTGGCGAAAAATAATAGGCTTTGTTACTTACTGTGCAATGACATAATATGTAGTCTACCTGCCCTGTTACTGTGCAATGACATAATACGTATTCTACCTGCCCTGTTACTTTTTGTGCAATGACATAATATGTAGTCTACCTGATTTGCTACTTACTGTGCCACGATATAATATGCAGTCTACCTGCCTTGCTACTTATTGTGCCACTTGTTACTTACTGTGCCACTTGTTACTTACTGTGCCACGATATAATATGCAGTCTACCTGCCTTGCTACTTATTGTGCCACTTGTTACTTACTGTGCCACTTGTTACTTACTGTGCCACGATATAATATGCAGTCTACCTGCCTTGCTACTTATTGTGCCACTTGTTACTTACTGTGCCACTTGTTACTTACTGTGCCACGATATAATATGCAGTCTACCTGCCTTGCTACTTATTGTGCCACTTGTTACTTACTGTGTCATGACACAATAGATAGTTTTAGCTATAAGCACCAGATAAAAGAACTGCAGGTTCTATAATAAATATTGAGCTTTCACTGTTCTTGTTCTATGCTTAGTTTCTATTGAGATACCTATTTTATCTATTTTCTATTTTCATCTTTTTTTCATATGAGTGTCTGATTAGAAGGTCTATTTTCATGCATTCTAAGCACATAACCGATGTAATTCCAGCATCATCTTCTTATAAAACATGACACAAGTTCTTGGTTTATTTTTTCTTTCAGTGAATCCCCTGTTTCAAATTCTATCAATTTTATGTTCAAAATTCTTTGAAGGAGCTTGTTTTCAAAAGTAATTATTTTGGTGTCTATTATTTGTTTGTATTTCCAGCGTTTTCTTGTGCATGTAAATACATGAAGTACGCAGTATACGTATATCAAAATAAACTTTACTAGAGGTAATACATGACCGTGTGGTTAAAACGCCGTTCTCAGACCCTTGTAAAAATTGAGTAGAAAATATATACACAAAAACGCAATGGATATTAGGAAGGAAAAGAAGTTTGAACAAACCTTATGAATTATAATCAATAATGACGATAAAGAAAAGTGATGAAACAGTATCAAGATCGTGGATATCGATATGGGGTGGCGGGTAGTTCAAACTCCCTCACCAATATTCGGGAAATATAATATAAAACCCATAACTACGAAACAAGTAAATATTTTTGCTAAACCCAAAGATTTTCACAAAAAGGTTCATTAATTTAAAAAATCAAAAGTGAAATGACAATTTTTGTACATTATTAACCCTTACCCCCTTTCATATTTCCTTAACAGTCGTATTAACTGCTTTGTGTTATGAATTAGTTAACAAATGGACATCTACACTCTTAATAGAAAGAAACAAGTTATTGAATGTACATATTTGACTAAACGACAAGAGTTTGCGAAGGTGTTCACATAAGAATCAGCTAGTGTATCATGCTAACGAGAAAATGCCAAAATACAAGATTTTGAGCAGCCTTATTTATAAACGAGTCTCATCAAGCATAGACAGCGATTTTCACATAGAACTGACAATTTCCAAGAAAGATTTTACCGGAAATATCCGTTGACCAGTTAACATGTACAGTTAAGTCTAGAAGATGTTGAATATTCACAATATATTATGGAGCCAATTTCGTGTTCAGAACCCATTAGTAAACTTGCTGAACTACTTTTGTCGTCTGAGATATACCAGCGAATCCTCTGTAATATATCCAGGACGTTCAATGCAATGACAAGTTATCTCCGTGTGTGTGTGTGGTTTGTTTTATTTACTAAAATCTCCCGGAACTGGGATCAATATAGTTCATGTATCCTTTAGTCCAGTGGGGAGTTTTGAGAGAGGTGTAATTAATATCAAGAAACCGTCAGACGCATGGGTTCTGGAAGGTAAACACAGCAAGGAAGGGAGCTGGCTACCTACCTAATAGCTGCTGCTGCTTAGTATATGAAAAGTACATCTTCCTTCCCACGGTCAGGTTGTTGCCCATGGAACATAGCTTTACCTAGAAGATTCCAGCTCTTAGCTCTGTACAGCTCTTAACTGTGTACAGCTCTTAACTGTGTACAGCTCTTAGCTGTGTACAACTCTTAACTGGTGTACAGCTCTTAGCAGTGTACAACTCTTAACTGGTGTACAGCTCTTAGCAGTGTACAACTCTTAACCGTGTACAACTTTTAGCTGTGTACAATTCTGAGCTGTGTACAGCTCTTAACTCTGTAGAATTCTTAACTGTGTACAACTTCTAACTGTGTACAACTCTTAAACTGTGTACAACTCTTAACTGTGTACAACTCTTAACTGTGTACAACGTCTAACTGTGTACATCTATTAACTGTGTATAACGCTTAACTGTGTACAATTCCTAACTGTGCACAACTTTTAGCTGTGCACAACATTTAGATGTGTAAATACTTTTAGCTATTTACGACACTTAATTATGTACATATCTTAGTTGTGTACACCGCTTAGATGTGTACAATTCATAGCTTGTGTACAACTCTTAGTTCTTTTTCGATAACATGCTCAAACATGTTGGGAAACTCCATATGTCAGTAGTGTTATCCATAGTTGTTCTCTTTCCTATATCTATACAATCCCGTAGTCGTAACCTTCGATAACAGTTACCATGTTGTTCCGACAGGCCGGCCTTGTCCTTGAACTAGTTACAAGCACGGCGTGGGTGAACGGAACAACAAAGAACCCTGTCGAAATGGCCAGAGTTGTGCCCTGATGTCGACGTCTGTTTCGGCGGCATTGGGCTCGAAACACCATCGAGTCGAATGGCTGCTGGAACAGAGGGCGGAGGACTTATGGGAATGCCCCACGTGCTGTGAGGCCAGTTTTCTAATCAAGAATCAAGTAGAGGTACATTTTCTACTTGTGGTATTTTTATGTTTGTATGTTATGTGCGCATCTTGAAAAAGGCCTATTGGTCCAAAACGTCAATTTTATCCTGTGTATTGTCATTTGTATTATTATATTATGTTTTGTTTTGTTGTGTATACCATATTTATTCATGTAAACATCCGTCAGTGATAGTGTGTTAGTCGTCATCAAGTAGAACTCCATTACCTGTTTACCACGTGAGTATTATTTTCAATTATGATCTACTAGCAGTACTATCTACTATTGATTACCATTAATATAATAAGGAATACACAAGAAACACCAGAAGATTGGACACATTGTAATAATACCTATTTGGAAGAAAAAAGCAGCAAAAGTCAAACTGACAAGTACTGAATGTTACCCGTTAGTTGCAGTGAGGAATTTTGTAGCTATGTGATAAAGGACACATGTACTTACTGTCGACACGTCATGTACAGGGTGGGTTTTACATTTTTTTAAATCTCAGACAGTAAAATTCCCAGTCCGTACTAAAAATCGAACACGTGACCTCATGGATATGAGACGAACGCACTAACCTCTGAGCCACGCGCCACACATAAATAAAATGTATTCTGAAAAATACAGAGGTATATCATTTGTAAGTTCCACCGAAGATGGATGTATCGGGCCATTGGAGCAAATAAAGCGGCGATACAACGGAATTTCATTCTCTGAACTATATCCTGCTGGATATCTAATAGGACCATGGACTTGCTACAAGAGAGATCCAGCGGGAGTTTGAGGATTAACGCCGAAGAAGAAGAATTTGTAAGTAATACTGTATAAAACATTCAACATAATTTGTGAAAAAACATTACAAGCATTCATCGACCATAGCCTAATAATTTTTAAACGTCGATTCGTGGGTTTGAGCTACATTTGGACGGCCGGGTCTTGCGTTTTGCCAGAACTACGTGGCAACATTGTAATGTTTGAAGTGGTAAATGTCTTTTCTGGAAATACAATAATTAGCATGCCGACAAAAAAGAAAATAAAAAAATGGATTTCATTCGTTAATAAAAAGTGGACATGACGCACAAATATAAAGTTTAAATTTGTTGGGTCTAACCAAAAATAACGAATGCAAAAAATGACAATAATAAGTTAGACGGTTACTCAGATAATTACATGTGCTAGAGGGCAAAGGTAGTGAAACGTGAGACAATAAGCAGCGTGTAATGAAGAAGTCTTTTACTGAGATGGTGTATGTGTATGTAGAGAGTTATTTTACTGAGAGGGTACATGAGTATGTAGTGAATATATCCATTCACGTGACAGCCTTCAACCATTCGGAGACATCTATGTTCCGCTGTAATTGACCATATCGTTCACATGATTTTAAGACAGCCAAACCAATTATTGTTCCCCCAAAAATAGCAACGGACTGGCTAGCAAGTATTTGGGAATTAGCAATACAGTGGATATTAGAGAAAGATGGAGCTTAGAGAGTTTGAAAATCAAGGCTGATTGCAAAATAATTGGGGAGCAGGTGCGACATTCAAGCAGTGAACCATGTGTTGTTTGTAACATTAGCTAAGTGAAGGCGAGTAGGTGAGGCATTCATGCAGTGTGCTATGTGTTATTTGTTATATTAGTGGAATGTTTGCGAGTAGGTTGAATATTCATGCAGTGTGCTATGTGTTATTTGTTATATTAGTGGAATGTTTGCAAGTAGGTTGAATATTCATGCAGTGTGCTATGTGTTATTTGTTATATTAGTGGAATGTTTGCGAGTAGGTTGAATATTCATGCAGTGTGCTATGTATTATGTGTTATATTAGTGGAATGTTTGCGAGTAGGTTGAATATTCATGCAGTGTGCTATGTGTTATTTGTTATATTAGTAGAATGTTTGTGAGTAGGTGAGGCATTCATGCAGTGTGCTATGTGTTATTTGTTATATTAGTGGAATGTTTGCGAGTAGGTTGAGCATTCATGCAATTACTTTCTGTCGTCCCTTTGAGTGACTTCCTGACCCACCCACCCCTTCCACCCATGTATCAGAATTTAGACAACCCCTAGAAGTCCCTTTGGAAACTTCCGACAACATGGCCAACTAGAACGAATGTGTTCTTGTTACGGTGCTCGATTAACGGTTGTTCCTTCCCGAAAGTAATGGCAACCTACGGAAATATTGTGCCTAGAAATTTCCAATGGAGTAATCTAGGATTTTTCTCTAGGATTGTGCTCTTGTGGTGTAGCAACTAGTATAATATTCATAGAAAATTGTCGGTGAGCAGTAATAAGTCATTGAGGGAAGCGTACCTGGGTAGAGGAGAAAGGGCAGACCAAGAAGGCGATGGATTGACCAAATTAAAGATAACATGAATACATCGCTAGAAAATGCAAGCCACATCGCCCAAGACAGAGAGAGGTTCAGAGAGTTCATTGGGAAGACAACGTTCTGGAAGGAATACGTCACATGACCAGTTAACTGAATATGTATGAGAATTTAGACAACCCCTAACTGAATATGTATCAGAATTTATACCTATTTTCATAATAGTAAAGCCATGCGACGTCAGTGTCGACTGCGAGAGATTTTCCATTTTCCCATCTTCTAACTTCTATATCTGTTGATACACACAGTCCGTTGGCTGTTCCCTTCGTGATGCCGCTCTCTGTTACCAACTTTTTCCCTTACGCACTTCTTCGTGCAACTTCTGGATGTCCGTTCAGGATTTCGACGTTGCACTTTAAATCCAATTTTCATAACTATTTAAGAACTATTAAAGTGGGAGATTGGAGGCAACAGAGATGTGGTTCTACAGAAGAATGCGGAGAATACCATGGACTGCCAGAAAAACTAATGTAGAGGTATTAAAAGAGTTAAATGCGAAACGGACCTTAATCAACAATATAAGAAAAAGGCAATCTTCTTTTTTTGGCCACTTCATGAGACAGGCAGGTTTGGAGAACATAGTCACAACAGGCAAGATTGAAGGCACCAGAGACAGAGGGCGACAACGTGAGAAAATATTAGACAGTTTGACAACCTGGCACGGCAAAGAAACAACAACGACTTTGATACATAATACTGTGGACAGAGAGCTGTGGAGAGCCATGACCGCCTACGCCACCCGGCATGGCACCTGATGATGATGATGATTTAAGGACTATGAGTTTCTTAGTTCAGCATATTGTGTTTATTGGGCCTCTTGAGAATCTCAGTCCCGTCTCCTCCGAGTTTCTATCTTGGGAAGTGCTCTCTATTTTTGCTGAGATGTGCTCCCATTACTCTGGGACGGACAACAATATTGGTTTAAAACAATTAGTTATTCGAAAGATCATTCTAACAGCACACCAATCAATCGTTCCATAAGACATCGGTTATTCTCAAGATATTCCTCAGTGTGCGGTTCTGTGGCGGCGTGTTACAGAGCGCGACTGTGACGGTCAGGGTACGGAGTTCAAATTCCGTCATACGCAAATGTGCATTTCAAAGCAATGTCTAACTATTGGACGCATGTATATTTCCTAGATAATCACTCATCTAACATATTTTATTGAATCACTCTACTACAGTCAACAAGCAGCTGTGAGAGTTAATGGTGATATCACAGAATGGTTTTCTGTAGATAGCGGAGTAAGACAGGGATGCACCCTATCATCATACTTAGATAAAAAATCACAATAATGACAGAAAAATTCAGACGCCTGAAACATCACCCTATGCACGAGAAAACAAATGAACTAACAAAGAACAGACTGAAAAGACCAAGCTTCAACCGCCTATCAAAAAAACTTATGAAAGCCAATGAAGAAGTAACCAGCAATAATCCGGATGCATGGGAACAGCTAGAAGCATATTGCAACGCAAACACTTCACCCATATATACTGCAAAACTTACAATACCAGGCATTGAGAGCAAAACTATGGAAACCCCTACTGCCCTGAAGGCAAAAACATTTAAATCACCTAGACACCCAATACCCTACCTCACAGTGGATTCATGGCTTCACAGATGGATCATCAGAGGGTGCAGTAAAGAAAGGAGGAGCTGGGATACTAATACTCATACCAAACACCCCAAAACTATAACTCTCAATTGCTACTGGCAAATTATCAACAAATTACAGCGCAGAGCTACAAGCAATCTTAGAAGCATCAAAGGGTCTACAGGAACAGAGGCTCAAAGGAGCTAACATAGTCTTCTTGTGTGACTGTATGTCAGTACTCCAAACCATCCAAAAGGAACCTAAAGATCTCCTAACAAAAACAACTATAGAACTTCTAAATCAACTGTCTGCCAACAATAAAGTTGTGCAGCAGTGGATCCCTGCACACTGTGGAATAGCAGGAAATGAAGGAGCTGACAGACTGGCAAAAGCAGGTGCAAAAAAAGGTTCAATTCCAGCACAGAATATCACTCACTGAAGCAAAAATCCTCATCAAAAGAAAATATAAACATACATGGAATCAGAGAACAGGCAGTAACTTTCCACATGACCCTATTCCAAAGCTAAGCAGGTCACAACAAACCACAATTCTAGACTTCGCACAGGACACTGCAGACTACAAGCACATCTCCACAAAATTAAGGCGTCCAAACTGACCAATGCCCACGTCAAAAGGGTCCCCAGACCCCAGAACATATTCTGCAGACATGCCCACTCTTTGATAATGTGAGAACTAAAATATGGCCCCAAGAGACATATCTGAAGGTAAAGATGTGGGGCAACAGTGGGGATCTCCTGCTGACGATTGAATTCGTGGAGGCGGCCCACCTCCCTGTATAGACTTATGGGCATAGGAAACTGATCGCAGAAGAAGAAGAGTATACTGAATATAGAGGAAGGATGGCTGGTGAATACAATTTTACATAGAAAATAAAAGTATTTCGGACATATAAAACGACACAATGGCATGGAAAGAGGAATATTAGAGGGCAGAGTTCCGGGAACTAGAATAAGAGGTAGATCTAGAAGAAAGACATATGATATAAAAGACAGTATGAAGATATCACTGAAGGAGGCAGGCAGATTGGCACATGATAGAGTCGGGTTCAGCACATAAATTGCAAAGACAACGTTCTGGAAAAAATGCCAGATGATGATGATGGTGAGATAATAACTACAGCTAAAAGATGATGAATTATTGGCTTCATCCTGAATAGGATATGCTAGCATTTTAAAAAGAAATCCATCATCGTGTATCGACTGAAGACACAAACTCCGTGTTGGTTGAAGTCTCCTATTTTTACCTGCGTAGCGATCTGGTTTAGCTATATCTCTATTGAAATGATGTTCCTACAGTCTGCTCAATGTTGCAGCTTCACAAGCTTTTAATGTATCGATCAACCGTCCTATCTCTCTATGATCATTCAGAACATCAGCTCGATTCGTTGCTTGCTCAGTCCTCATGATTGATCCACTATACCCGCCTGTCTGATCGTTTCAATTCCTCGGACACCGGCATATCTAGGCACACATATGAAGTTTCGTGTTAGATTAGACCATTAGATCGCTTCACGGGCTGCACCGAATACATTCGTGTCCAACCATTCTCAATCTTTCTTAGCATGTTCATTGAAATACTAAGACATTTACGTAAATTTACATCACAATGGTCGCCTTATTCTGGATAATATTTTATTTACATAAGAAAGACAAAAAAAATATGTTCTGTTGCTGTGATATGATAGCTCGAAAAGTCCCAATTTCTAAGAAAATGTTAAAAGGATTGCTGGGTAAATCTTTCTTTCTGGCGTCCACTGCGTATTATTTCATTTATAACTGATCCTAACCCTTACCCCCATCCCTAATGTAAATACTAATACAAACGAAATTTTGCGTAATGACCATCTGCAACAAGCAAAATACCGTACAATATATACCATTAATACCAACTGGCAGATCAACTGGTGTCATGCACGATTGAGGCACAGGGCAATGGTGCAATTGATCGAGCTGACGTTTTGAACTACTTAAGAGATATAGCACGCTAGAATGAGACTAATGTGGATGATGATTTCTTTTCAATAGCCAGGTTTAAAGATCAGGGTTTGAAATGCGGTGTTGCTAGAAATGAACATTTTGGAGGACGCAGAAGAATAATGGTCAAACAGCATAGGACCGGTACTGTCAGCAGAAGGGCAATAGCGGATACATCCAAAGAGAGATCGGAGCAACTATGGACGTGTCCAGTTTGCAGTGATGATGATTCGACGACTAACGAACTAGCTAACCATACATACCACACAATACATATTATGCATACATAGATACATGCATATTTGTGTAAGAACATTATAACATATGTTGTATTAAACTTAACAACTTTAAAATTAAAATTAGAGTAGTTATACACCTCGCCGATGATTATAACTATAATTCTAAAGTAAAGGTGAGCAACCTTATTGTGTCGGTGGACCGGATTGAGTATAACTTGGGTAATATGTGACCTACAAGCTTTATTATATTTAAATGCAAGGTTGAAGTTACAAAGGACGATGCAGTATTTGTTGCTTTATATTTTCCAAGCTTACGGATAAGTGCATATTTGAATCAGTCCGACGATCCAGTAAAATGTCTTAGTTTCCCAGATCGGAATATGTTATGGTCATTACTGTTGTAAAAAAACACACGACTTGTAACAAAAAATACAAACTTGACACATGAACAATCCATAAATAATAGAATATTAACAACAAAATACGATCTGCTTATGTACTGGGTATTTTACAAAATTATTGTGTACTCACATACATTGATGGTGACACTGCGTCATACGAGCTGTCATTATTTAGTGCCGATCTCTGTAAAATCAGTGCACAGCGACTTTATGATCACGCTATATACATCTTAGTATGTAGGCTACATTACATTTAACTCTTACTGTTAAACTCCACATGGTAAAATAGACACAAGTAGTCTGTTTAAAGTCAGTTAATTTCTTATTCCAAAGTTAAATCAAAGTTGGCAAGCAAATTTTCGATCCGAATTCTTGCTGACTATTTGTATTATTCAAAGTGAGAAAAGAATGGAAAGAAATCTGGCACACGAGAGTCTCACGCGAACAGGCGAGATGCCTGAATTATAGCTCACATAAATAAACATGCTTGCTAATAGAGCTAGGGATCACGTGAAACTTCCGAATACATTGCATTGGGGGGAAAGAGAAAGACAGAGAAGAGCAATCATTTCTGTATCTTATTTTTCCTTTGTTCCTTTTTTGTTCAATAATTTGACTGTCCATAAATTACGTCCACAATTTGTGCCAATTTTTAAATCCCAGCACTGTTTGTAAACAATTGTAAAGAAATCACGGATCATCCTTCCGGTTAATTATGTCCAACAAAATAACCCCCCTGCCTCCGCGCTTTCACACTAAATACAATATTTTAGTTCAGAAGGTACGAAAAAGCTACATGTTCTTTTTAAAGATTAAAATAGAAAGTTTCAAACACAAACAATATAAATGGTGTAGGCCTATATAAACAAAAATGCAGTATGCTATGTTACATCTATGTTGGATTTCTTTGAGAAAAACCACAAAAGAAATACAATATAGATGCAACATAGCATACCAGATCTTACGTCAGACGACCCCTATTTTACATTTTTATATTAGAAGAGCGCGGTAGCCTAGTTGATAGTGAGCTTGCAATCACCGGAAAGACAAAGGAAACTTGTTACAACATAATGACTTGTCTCCGTAGAATCATCGGAGTAACAATAACAGATAAAATCAAAATCGTAAACATACACAACGTCAATCTTGGATTATATTAGAAGACAACAGATTAAGTAGTTTTCGCATACTTCCAGACTACCATCAGACAGTGTCTCTCAAAAAAGCACTGCTTACAGGTACGATGGTTACGAAGCAAGGGGCAGACCATGCGAACAATGGATTGCATAGATAAAAGAGTCAACAGAAACAAACATATGAAGCACACAAAAAACCATCTCCAGAGAACTCTTCTATCTCTGACGCTAGGGGTATAAAGCGAAAATAAAGAAAAAGCAGTATGGTTGACGTCAATTTTTGTTACATCCTCCCTCCCCATTGCAAAAAACTATAAAACTTTTCAGACCCCGTTCCTCTATCCCCATCCCAAACCCTTCTTAGCCCACCTTCGTAAATGTTGATTTAATTTATGAACACCCCCCTCCTTTTCCCACCTACTTAAATGTGTATTTAGTTTATGAAAAATCCCCTCTTTGCCCACCTCCTTAAATGTTGATTTAATTTATGAATAATCTCCCATTTGCCCACCTCCTTAAATGTTGATTTATATTATGAAAAATTCCTTCACTGTATATCTTGCTATGCATATTTTTGTTTTAGTTTGAACACATATACCCTTGGTTCACGTGAACATAACAGGCTCGACATCTGAAGGGAAATCTCCAATCTCGATAGCTAGTACGTTACTTATCCACAGTAAAAATCTCTCAGACTATCCTATTGCGTGTCAATGCGAGAGAATAATCCGTGCTTTTAATTGGCTAGCCACACGTGAGTACCCTCACGCAATTGTGTGCAATAAGGTAGAGCAATAGCTATTTACTGTCGATTAGTAACGAACTATTTCTAGAGAAAGGGGATTTATCTTTTGTTACCTGGCCTTTAAGTTCTCATTAGATACGATATATCTTAGATTGTTGTATTTTGATTATTGACTATTGTCTGTGAATATATTGTGCGAACACTTTCTTACATTGCCGTACTTCGCTTTCCAATCATTTCTTCATATTCTGCGTATGAGCTCCTTAAAGCTGTTTTAGTTTAAAAAAATAGTAAAGCTAACCCACATCATTTATTAATGCAGTAGGTGTGTGACATGTTAGCGATCAAACATTTCAGTGGTTCTTCTATATAACGGCTAAGCAATTTCCTCTGTCTCGCAATTTTTAACTATCCTGATTAACTGGGTACCCAATTAAGGCTGGATCTACCCGGTAGCCGCTGCGGTCTGAAAAACATTTCCTCTTCAACAGGGGAGTGAACATAGGACCACTTATATGCAAAGCCAGTGTACTAACTACCGCGCTACGCAGCCGCCTAAAGGTGTAGTACAAACAACGGAATACGTTGAATCGTTGCTTAAATCATAGCAGCGATATTTGCGTTTTTCAATCCAAAACATCCAACTTCTTTTTTGTGTGGTTACTTCGTCCTTCTACATGGCGGAGAAGTCAAGCCCTCACTCAAGCTTCGTCAGTTACCTCTCACAGTATGCATTTTAGGTGACACTGAGATACATTTCTCTTCTTTAACCAAAAACATCCGTGACTTTCCTACTATCCATTATCTTATCTTCTGTCTTCTGTCATTCTTGCTTTCTAACTTTCTATTTCATCGATCTTCTAATACCTTCACCGAAAATACTCAAAATAAAACCTCAGTTGGAACGTCTACAAGTTTTTACCCACGGGGATATCTCCCAGCCAAAAAAAGCTTATTATTAGGTACACGAGCACATAGTGTGAAATGCGTTTCAAACACATTCTCTCTAGAATGTAAGTTTCTCTAATAGGCCATACAAACCATGAGCTGAAATTATCTAGATATAGAAGGAAGCTCTATTTCTTCATACATAATAGGAAAAAAAAAATGAAACATCTCATAATTAACAGAGATTAAAAATTCGACCGTGTGTACGCAGTACATCTCAAAGAAGCCGAACTCAGCCTCCTGAGATATAATCATCAAGAACTCCGAAAAAATACTTTATAAACAAGACTTCAGAAGGGGGATTTGAACCCCATGCCTCTTGTGCACAAAGCAAACGGCTTAACTACTACGTAATAAATACTAAATAAAGTATAACGTTTACTATAAAATCCTAACTATCAATTTTAAAAATAAATAAATAACAATAAATTAAAGAAAAAGGACACATTTTCCACGTTACGATCCAACAGGGACCTTTCTCAAGAAACACATAACAAAAAAAAAAAACACACAAAACCATGAAAATATTCAAAACTAGGATGACTTGGACATGTTTTTCTCACCATGTTTGATTACTGCTACACTCGTCTTTCTTTAGGACATCCTCTGATACAACTCTAGTTATTTATATTATCCAATACGCCATTGACATACCAGAATATGTGATCATATCAAACATTATGCTTACTTCTTAATTTTTGATTAGACACTAGCATCACATCACTTAGGGCACTCCCATAAGTGCTCCGCTAACTATTTCAGCAGCCATCTCAGTGTATGCAGACTGATATTCCCGGTCAGGTGTTGATTACTCGATCTTCGGGACTTTTTCCCCCCAAAAAAAACTTAAAAAAAAAATTACTTTACCTGGTAATATCAAGTTGTATGGTGGTGTGGTAGATAGCGCATGTGTGACAGCCAAGGTACCGAGTTCGAAATTAGACAATCAATTGAGCATCTGGACCGTTCAGAAAGCAATAAAATACTACTGAACGTAAATACACCCAAGAAAAAGGCTACAGCCAAAAAATGCTGGTTTGATAGCTACAACCTTCATAGAAAATGCTGCCAATTTTAATCGCTCCAGGCTGAAATTGTTTTTCGTTCTTGTATGCGAATCCAGCAGGCTATTCTTCCCCTGGATCCATGTTTCCATCTTACTCTCGTATATGCTTGTGTTTGTTGTATGTCTCATCTTTGACTAGTTACAAGCATGTAGAGACCAATGAACTGAAAGCTGCTGCTTGCGTAGCAAGAAATGACCAAGGAGTAGTATTAGGCTTTGAGTATTTGCTAACGTTGATCTCTGCTAAAGAGTCAGTCTTCAAGTCACTCTGTGTCATTGATTCATTCTCTAGCTCCAGTAATCTTTGGTCGCTAAATCCCACCGTATACCTAGCCATTGTGACAGCAAGACGAGAAATCCTTCATTTTATAGTGAATATTAGGTACAATACCGGAAGAAGTACCTACATTTTAACAAAACAAATCATTTAATTATTTAATGGAACGAAATATCGGTACCGACGCATCTTACAGTCGCTAGATCATCGATCTACGCGCTACTAACTGAGACCGCCTGCCCCCCTTTATATGACCCTACATGCGGGAATGGGAGAACATCTCAGTGCGTAGCGCGCAGATCGATGCAGTCCATGCGACATTTTACTCTCCGATTAGATTAACCATTTTGACAACAAGGTTTGACAAAAAGTTGAAATGTAGGTTCTTCTCCCTGTGTTGAACTGAATATTAAATATATTGCATACCAGAAGACAAAAATTGAACAAGGTCCGTTCAGCTGACACCAATTCTCCGTCAATTATCTAGACATAACAATAACATTTAGATCTGAATAGAAAAAAATGGAACAGGACGATACAATTTTGTTATTGTTTTCAACTCTCAAAATGACACTTGTGATAAACGTTTTGAAACTGAAAACTATGGTAACCCTACATAAACATGCAATTGTAGAGGTGGTCGGTTAAAAGAAAATTACGTAGGTCTTAGAGTTGCCTCAAATTAGATTTCTCTATTTTGATTGATTGAAAGAGCAGACAGAGATAGAAGTAGGAAGGAAATATCACGAGATGAATAAATTATAGTCTAGCAGAGTGCATCACCAAAGAAAGACAGAAGTTATTGGAGATCCGTTGCAGTAAACCTTCGTTGCGGAGACCGCACTTGATAATGATTGATTGGTTATTGATTATAAGAGAAATTCACTGCAAATACACACGTGCTCAGCATCCACAAACACATATCAAAGTGTATGCAACTGATGGAACCTGTGGCTCGCCGATTGAACCCACGACTCATTCTGGCTCTTATATTTAAAGTCCTACATGTGCTGCACTGAATACAAACGTCTCACAATATAACAGTTTACATTCAACAATCGTATCATAATTGCATCATCTATAGTAGTGTGTACATTCAACGATCGTATTCTAGAAGTGTCATCTATATAGTAGTGTCTACATTCAACGATCGTATATTAGAAGTGTCATCTATATAGTAGTGTGTACATTCAACGATCCTATCATAGAAGTATAATCTATAATAGAGTCTACACTCAACAATCGTATCCTAGATGAATAATCTATAGCAGTGTCTACATTCATCAGCCGCACCCTAGATTAATCATCTATAGTAGTGTTTCTATGTAGTAATTGTAACATGGATGCATGATCTTTGCAGTCAGTAATCGTATACTAGATGCACCATGGAGAAGGTCACTCCACAAACCTCCGATGCCTTGCGGGCAGTGCTAGGATGTCCAAGAACATGGATAGGAAGACTCCATAACTTCCCTCACCGAAGACGGAACATGTCAGCCTGAATAGGGATGGGTACCCAGCAATGGAAATGGGACATGTACGCATTATATAGTTAATGACTATGCTCGGATTCGTTACACGAAATGGGGCTGCCTCTGTGGCTCATCGCCAGGCAGGAGGAGCTCCGGACCCCCAGCCTCGAATATGTCCACCAAAAGCTACTGATGATGACTCTGTGTAATGGGGACCCGGGATTAAACAGAGTAGAGCTGTGATAGTATCTGGTTGCAGAACCCTTCGCAGGCAGGGGGTTTCACAGTAAGAAGTGAGAACTCTTCATGGTTAGTAAGAGATGAACTGGGGAAATGCAACACATTGAATGTTGTGCTCCTGTGAAAATGTTGATACAGATACTTTAAATTGCAGACGAGTTGTTCGCGCAGATGTCAGACAGAAAGTCTGCATCTTACGCACTCGGTCACGGGAGGCAGACAACGCCATTACACCACACCCCAGAAAGGACAATGAGATGTTTGAACTCGGGGATACTTGAAACAACTAGACAATGGAAGTACCAATAATATTAAGCGCGTAACACCAGGGCATGGCTCCGACCAGAGGGGGACATCAAACGTACGCATGTTCTAATACACGCGTACAGGAGTTCGACAGGTGAGAATGTAGAGGTGGAGTCAGAATGAGAAGAAGAGAGTTGATAGGTGGGGGAGTAAGACGGGGGGTGGAGCTAAGAACCTCACCGGAGGACACAAAAAGAGGGTGAGACAGAATCCCCGGCAGTCAAGAGAATCCCCGCGGAGAGTGACACCGAGCGTCACACAGAGTCCCCGGGACCGTGTAGAGAGTTAGTACTTGTCTCCCCGGAGAGACAAGTCCCTTGTTGAGTTCAACAACTCCGACTTGAAGTGGAAACAAAGTTAGTTGACCAAAAGTGTGATTAATAGTAGATTAATGAGATGGCCTATAACCTCATTAAGCTTATACCACGACGTGCGCCAAATTCCTGGATGTGCTGGAGTAGTTTGTGAAACCTTAGCATTTTGTATTGGTGATGTATCATACGTCACGGAGATATTAATTACTCCAGAATTTAATATTGATTTGTGTCAGTCCGACTTGAAATAGAAAGGAAGATAGTCGAGCGAAGTGAGATAAATAGTAGAATAATGAGATAGTCTATAATCTCATTAAGCTCATATTATAACGTGTGCCTATAATTCCTGGAAGTGCTAGAGCAGTTTATGAATATCTTGACATTGTATATTTTATATTGGTGATATATTATACGTCTCGGAGATATCAATTACTCCAGAGTTTAATATTGATTTGTGTCATTGGTTGAGGTTTATATTAAACGACATTTTGTTTCTGTAACAAGAAGTGCCTCTGTATTTACTGAAGCCAAGAAGCGATTACTGCATGACCACTACATGATTACCACAGGGTTAGAATTGAGTCAGCAGAGAGATAAAGATAACAAGTTATATATATATATTAAGCAGACGCGATAAACATTACTCGCGTAGAATATAATGTTACAGAGCAACCGGCCAAACCAATCATGACAACAAAAACACAATCAAAATTATGCAGTGGAACAGTGAGGATGTGGCTAAGAAGAAACTAGAACTGCAGAAATTCCTCCAAAAACAAAAGATTGATGTCTTGTGCATTCAGGAGACACATCTTAATGACAGCAACATATTCTCCATCAGAGGCTTTGAATGCTTCAGATTAGATAGATTAGGCCACAAAAGAGGGATCATCATAATGGTACGAAATAACATACATACTCGTACTACAGAAATCGCACGTAACCCAGAGGACTCATCTCACCATCAAATTACACACAACCCCAGAACCACTGATTATCAGAAATTTCTACTGCCCAAACAAAAAAAATTACACCTCAGGACAATACCTCTCACCTCATCAAATCATATTATATTTGGAGATTTCAACAGTCATTCCCCAAGCTGGAGTTACCCAACTATGGACTTGAGAGGAGAAGAAATAGAAGACTGGATGATAAAAATAGGCTATTCCTTATAAACGAACATCTATCAGAGTCAACCTTTTACTCCAGACGATAGAAATCTCAGAGCACTCCAGATCTTGCCATTGCAACAGAGGACATCCAACGTGTGACAGAAAGAGTAGGGGCACAACGGCTTGGTGGGATTGACCACAAGCCCGTAATATTAACAATAAAAGGGAACCACAAGACAGAAAAGCAACAACACAAAATCGCTAGCTGGACTACAAAAAGGCTAACTGGGACACTTACCAACGCCTTACAGAGGAAAAACTACTAACACATCTTACAGCAAGAAATATACGAAAAGATGCAAAATTAATAACAAGAATAATCCTTGAAGCTGCCAACAACAGTATACCTAGAGGATGACGACAAAACTACAAACCCTTCTGGAACAAAAAACTCCAGGCTATGCATGATGAAGCCTCTGCTGCAAGATCCAAGATGGAAACTAGACCAACAGAAACCAAATATCATTGAACACAATAGACTGCAAGCAATTTTCAGGAGAGAAAAGCTAAACAGCATTAGATCCAGCTGGAAAGAAAAAACAGCAACATTCAACATGGAAAAAGACTCAACAAAAATGTGGAAACTTATCAAGTGTCTCAATGAAGAAAACAACCCCAAAAGTAGTATCATCATAGAAGACAAGGGAAAGTCCTACACTGGCACACAAGCTGCAAATATTCTAGCAAAATCCTATGGGGAAAAGACTTATGAGCATAGGAAACTGATCGCAGAAGAAGAAAAGATGCACCATGCATAAAGTGTATACACTCAAAAATCGTATCCTAGATGCATCATCTATGGAAAGTTTACATTAAACCATAGCTCGCCAGGCAACATAAAAATACACACACACACACAAAAGAAAGATGCTAAGGTAATAACCTAATCAAAGCTGTATTTCAACGGACAAAATCTGGAACAGTGTAATACAGCTTTGCCAATAACTTGTAGAACACATAATAATACACGCGAATGGGCGTATCGACCAAAATGCTTTCATCAAAAGCATATTCACAACATAAACTGACGAGTAAGAACTGTCCACGTTCACATACCAATGACAGAGTTAAATATAGATAGACGGGAAGAGTAAAAACTAGAAGATCGGAGATGAAACAAAACAAAGAGAAAATTGATAGAGAAATATTATATCTAGTCGTAGAACTGTCGGCCTGTGATCCAAAAGGATCTATTAGGCCATACTTCTTCATGATGGATGTAACCTGTTCTAAAATGTTTTTCGAGTCCAGTCATTTGAGAATCTTGATTCTTGATTAGAAACTTCCACCGAAGACGGATGTGTCGGGCCAATGGCGCAAATCAAACGGCGACAAAACCCATTTCCATTCTCTGGACTACATCCTGCTGGGAATCTAGTAGGACCATGGTCTTGCTACAAGGTAGATCCAGCAGGAGATTGAGAATAAACGCTGAAGAAAAAGAAGAAGATTAGAAACTGGCTTCACAGAACGTAGGGCATTCCCATAAGTGCTATGCCCAAAGCTACATCAGCCATCCCAGTATATGTAGAATCGTGTGTCCCGGTCAGGTGTTGATTGTGTGTTCTTTGTGTGAGTTTTTCAATAAGTCCCACCATTCTTTTCTCAGCATGTACTTTTCTATCTTGCGCAGCATACTTTGAGAGACTGTATTACCGAGTGTGCTGATGTATGATTTATCTGATCAGCCGAGAAGCACGGCTTAGTGGCAGTAACATGAAAATCATATGCAATCCGATGAACCGTGTCATTGAAGTGGAGAGCAAAAGGAGAACCAGTTTAGTTGTTGATATTTGCACAAATGTTCAGAGAATCTGTCTGCGAGTCTCCTGCCAGTTTGGTTGTTGATATTTGTACATATGTTCACAGAGTCGGTCTGCAGGTCTCCTGCCAGTGTCCAAATATACGTCATTGTGCAACGCTTGCACATGGTGTCGTGGATGATTTTTGCGGGACCAAAATGGGAAACTCCAATGGTGTAGGTGGCTCTGCGGAATTTTCAAAACGGGCTTGGGTAACATTGTCATAGTTGAAGTATCTAAAGCTTTTGTAGCTAATTGTTTCGAAATTATTTGAAACATCAGAATTTTGAGGACTACGGATAAATATATCTACGTTTCTCATCAAGTCGTTAAACAACCAGAAGGTGGCGAGACATTGAGAACATTTTATATAACGACGCTGAACAAATGAAGAGAATAGTACAGTTCCATATTGTGGCATGTAAGTCATCAAGAGCTGCCACTTAGTGACTTGTGATTCACAGACAGGACAAAACGATACCGACCGTTTTTAATCAGTCGAAGCATGTACAGAGAATCAGACTGCCATAACTGGCATAGTAAAATATACATCATCTAAGCAACAACAATAATCCGCCACAATTAGAGTTTTCAGCAACTATTTTTATTAGGCATTGGTGACAATTAGAGTTCTCAGGAACTACTTTGATCAGATATTGACGACAATTAAAATTCCGAGCAACTACTTTGATTAAATATTGATGACAATTAGAGTATTATAATTTACGATCACATCAAAATAAGCGTACGCTGTCTAATAGACTTGCTCCACCATTTAGGATAAGGACGCGAATATGTTTTATCCTTCTCTTTTGGATCCATATATTTTCGGTGGAACAAAAAGTAATCATCTAATACGTCGGATTAGATTTGTGGCCCGTAATCTACAACTCAGACTGGCAGGAGTAAAGTCTAACAATATTAACAAAATTAAATTTACAAGAAAATTGTATTTTAAAGGTTTAAAGAAGGATTAAGTCTGATGTTGCAAAGTCAATTTTGTTGTAGTTGTAGAAGTGTAAAGTAAATTATGTCGCAGCTGTTGAGATGTTGTAACGTGGATTGTGTTGTATATGTTGAGATGTAAAGCGAATATGTTGTGGTTATTTAAATATTGTACAGTGAATTATGTTGTAATTGTTGAGATGTTGTAAAGTGGATTATGTTGTACTTCTTGAGATATTGTACAGTGAATAATGTAGTCGTTATTTAGAATGATGTATCGTGAATTATGGTGTAGTTGTTTTTTTGTTGATGTAGAAAAATGCACTTTCTTGTAGTTTCTGAGATGTAGGAAAGTGTTCTTTCTTGTAATTTATTTCTCATAGGAAAGTGTACTTTCATCTGGTGTCTGTGATGTGCTAAAGTGCACTTTCTTTTAGCTTCTGTAATGCAAGAAAGTGCACTTTCTAATTTTTTTATGTATAGTTTCTGTGATATAGGACAGTACACTTTACTATAGTTTCGATGATGACGACAAGTCTACTTCTTTGTAGTTTCTGTGATGTCAGAAAGTGCACTTTCCTATAGTTTCTGTGATATAGGAAAGTGTACTTTCTTATAGTTTATGTGATGTAGGAAAGTGCACTTTCGTGTAGTATCTGTCATGTAGGAAATTGTCGTCTATTGTAGTTCTTCTGCTGTAAGAAAGTGTACTCTTGTAGTTATTTTGCTGTAACAAAATGCACTTTTGTGTAATTCGTATGCTTTAACAAAATGCACTTTAGTGTAGTTCGTATGCTGTAACAAAATGCACTTTTGTGTAGTTCGTATGCTGTAACAAAGTGCACTTTTGTGTAGTTCGTATGCTGTAACAAAATGCACTTTTGTGTAGTTCGTATGCTGTAACAAAATGCACTTTTGTGTAGTTCGTATGCTGTAACAAAATGTACTTTTGTGTAGTTCGTATGCTTTAACAAAGTGCGGTCTCTTGTAGCTCTTGTGCTGTAACGAAGTGTACAATATTGTAGTTTCTGTTCTGTAAAAAAGTGCATATCAAAAGAAATGGTTTAAAGATTTCATGCGATATCTGCACATTTTGACCTAATACATCCGACTTCAGCATGTCATATGTGTCACTATAACCGTCTATTTAATGGGACAGCCATCTCCTGCCCCAACGATTCCTTAGTCGTCTCTAACGATATACATTACAGATAGCAATGTAGCTATTCTTTGCTTTCATTTCCAGCCAAGCAACACATAGTACAAAGTTCACTTTGTTGTAGTTTATCTGATGTAGGAATGTTCATTTTGTGTGCGTTTCTGTGATGTTGAAATGTGATTTTAGTGTAATTTATGTTATGCAGGAAAGTTCATTGTGGTCGTAGTTTCTGTGATTTAGAATTGTGCACTTTCTTGTAGTTTATGTAATGTAGTAAAGTGCACTTTCTTGCAACTTATGTAACGTAGAAAAATGCACTTTCATGTAGTTTATATAATGTAAGAAAATTCTTTTTGTGACAGTTTATGTGATGTAAAAATGTGCACTTTTTTTGTAGTGTCTGTGATGTAGGAAAGTACACATTCTTGTTTTTTCTGTGATGTAGGAAGATGTACTTTATTGTAGTTTATGTCGTGTTGGAAAATGCACTTTCTTATTGTTTCTGTAATGTAATTAAGTGCACTTTCTTGTAATTTCTATGATTTAGTTAAGTGCACTTTCTTGTAAATTCTATGATTTAGTTAAGTGCACTTTCGTTTATATTCTGTGATGAATAAAAGTGCAATTTTTGTAGTTTATGTGATGAATAAAGTGCATTTATTTAGGTATGTGATATCAGAAAGTGCAGTTGTTTTAGTTTCTGTATTTCCGGAATGAGCACCTTTCTGTAGTTTCTGTGATGTATTTACACGCATTTTGTTGTATTTTCCTTAATGTAGGAAAGTGTTCTTTCATGCAGTTTCTGGTATGTAGGAAAGTACACGATTTGTAGTTTCTGCAGTTTAGGAAAGTACAGTTTCTTGTAGGTTTTGTGATGTAGGAAAGTTCACTATTAAAATTTCTTATAAGTTGGAAAGTGTACTTTCTTGCAGATTCTGTGATATTTTAAAGTGTAGTTTCTGTATTGTTAAAAAAATGACTCATGTTATTTCTGTGATGTAGTTAAGTGCACTTTGTTGTAGTTGCTGTGCTGTTTGAAAGTGCACTTTCTTTTAGTTGCTATGATATAAGAAGTACACTTTTTTGTAGTTTATATGATATAGAAAACAAAATTTCGTGTAGTTTTTGTAATATAGGATAGTGCACTTTCGTGAAACTTCTCTATTGTAGGAAAGTGCACTGTTTTGTGGTTTCCGTGATGTAGAAAAATGTATTTTCATGTAATTTCTGTGATTAAGGGAAAGGCAATTTAATGTAGTTTCTGTGATATAGAAATGTGCACATTCTTGCAGTTTTTGTGATTTAGGAAAGTGCACTTTCTTGTAATTTCAGTTATATAAAAAAGTGTATTTTCTTGTAGTTTCTCTGATATAGGAAAGTGCACTCTCTTGTAGTTTCTGTGATGTCGGAAAGTTTACTTTCTTGTAGATTTAAATGTTATGTCAGAAAGTGCACTTTTTGTAGTTTCTGTGATGTAGGAAAGTGCAAATTTTAGTATTTTCTGAAATGTAGCTAATTGAAATTTGTGTTGTTTTGTAATGCATTTAAGAGCACTATGTTGTAGTTTCTTTGATGTAGGAAAGTAGAAAAGTGCACTTTCTTGCAGTTTCTATGATGTAGGAAAGTGCACTTTCTTGTAATTTTATCATGTTGGAAAATACCCTTTCGTGCACTTTCTTATAGATTTTGTGATATAGAATATTGGACCCTCCAAGAGTCTCCAGGGATGAGATTATTCCCTGTTACATCATGATCCGTCTTCTTGATATACACTACAGGAGACTTCAGGGATGATTTTATTCCCTGTTACATCTTTAGTCATTTGTCTGGATATACACCACAACAAGCTTCCAATGAGGAGATATTCCTTGTTACATCTTGATTTGTCTGTCATGATCTCTGCTTGTTTCTCATGTATATAAATACTATAAATGTGAAGCATCGATAGGTTATAGAAACAATCAGAAGGCAGTAAGCGAATTTGATTCAAGTCTGTTGAACTGGCACTTATTCGCCTTACACTTTGAGTCAACACGTTTTCCGTATTCGATCACACTGTATCTCTAAAAAATATGCGATTTTATTCCAGACTTCCAGCGTGTATATTCTCACGTTACTATGAATATGAACTGGTCGAGGTGAACACAGACAACAACAACAGCAGCGCATACACTGCACTGTATGCACATTCCTCGATGGTCACGAAGATTTAACACTAATACGTATCATAAGGAATCAGTGCTACAAGGCCATTAGACCAACTTATAAACATAAATAATACAGAAACAGAAATATGATTGTTGCAGATGTAACATCGTAAATAAACAATATAAAAAGGGATACGACAATCATTTATATCTAGGAGGGTTATTTCCAAGAGAAAGAACCTACCTTCACACTTTTTATAAACTCTGCTCCAATCCGTTATTTTGTGTAGCTTCGTGACGCAATTTACTACATGTTTAGTCCTAGATACAAAATGGTTACCGTAATAGTAATCGTGTAAGAGATATACAATTTTGTTACAGCCGTAAGGACTGCTGCCGTGCTCAACGGCTTCGCTCCACTCACAGAGAGCCCTCCCCCCCACTATATGTGCATCATGCACTGAGAGACCCAACCATACGACCCTCCTAATATAAATATCTCGATTTCCAGATACTGAAATGTATTTATAGACAGATTAAACAAGGGAAATAATTTGCCGGGAAAAAATTGACTCAATTACGTTTCACTTTCCGTAAAGAGGTTAAGACCTACCTCTGAGAAAGAACCCCTAGCAATTATATTTAAAAAAATCATAGTGCAGTAGACAAGACGTAAACCAAGTCCCTTCAGTTGGCACCTTTTCAGCTGAACAGGAAACAGTGTTTCTTATTATGTGCAGGGCCATTGTCGCAAATACGCAAATATAATAATAGCCTAACAACGCAGTTTTCCTTTTGTGAACTACATCTTGCTGAAAAATTTAGAAGCATCAATGTCTTGATGTCTGACTGCATTCTTTTGGAATTCTAGAAGTATCATTGTCTTGATGTCTGACTGCATCATTTTGGAATTCTAGAATTATAATTGTCTTGACGTCTGACTACATCCTTTTGTAATTCTAGAAGTATCATTGTCTTGATGTCTGACTGCATCCTTTTGGAATTATAAAAGTATCACTGTCTAGCTATAAGAGAGATCCAGTGGTAATTTCAGAAGGAAACAACAACTAAGATCTTGGATGCCTTGTGAAAGGATTACCTGAATCACGACCTATGTCTGCTAAATCACACACAAACACTGGTACAATTGTGTCTACTAATGTAAATAAATTGAACTGTACTTCGCTGAACAGAGAAATGAAATAGAACTGAGAAAAAAATGTTACAATTTTGTTCTCTCTATTCAGACAAATTATACATAATTCAAATTTAGACTTTGTATGGTGCGTTTGAAATTGTAATATTACTTACATATGCACACATGTTTTTAGAAAGTTTCATTTAGACGGACTATCACTAAAGCTAAGAGGGTATTTTGTGTAAACAAGAAAATAAATATTACAATACACAATACATTTTCAACGTTTCGAAACGTTAGGTCTTTCTCAACGTTTCCCGCAGTATTACCTTATATTGAAATTAAAATAATTTATACATTTACACAAATATAACATTATATTACGCAATTGTTGAACTTTCTGCAGCCCAAAAAAGTGAAATGGTTCAGATTATAATTACATTAAAAGTGAGTATTATAGTTCATTTAAGCAGACTCTAACCCGTCCACACTAATAGCTTCCCTCGCATTCTCTCTACAACTAGATTCTCTCTACTACTGTCACTGTGAACATAATGCTCAATGCTGAGAAACCTACTTCCGTCCATTAAGAAATACCTAATATAACTGGGAAAAATAACTATCGATCGACCGGCTTATTCGACCCAATAGGAAGTTCACGATGATAAAAGATACAGAGGAATTCATTTAAAGTGCAATCCTTTATAGCACACACACACACACACACACACACACACACACACACACACGCACACACACACACACACACAAACACACACACACACACACCCATATATACTCACTATATGTCGCTACCACATACAAGAACATACTTGTACTCACTATATGTTGCTACCTTATACAAGAACACACTTGTACTCACTAGCATATACAAGAACACACTTGTTCTCACTAGCATATACAAGAACATACTTGTACTCACTATATGTCGTTACCATATATAAGAACACACTTGTACTCACTATATGTCGCTACCATATACAAGAACATATTTGTACTCACTATATGTCGTTACCATATACAAGAACACACTTGTACTCACTATATGTCGCTACCATATACAAGAACATATTTGTACTCACTTTATGTTGCTACCTTATACAAGAACACACTTGTACTCACTAGCATATACAAGAACACACTTGTACTCACTAGCATATACAAGAACACACTTGTACTCACTAGCATATACAAGAACACACTTGTACTCACTAGCATATACAAGAACACACTTGTACTCACTAGCATATACAAGAACATATTTGTACTCACTATATGTCACTAGCATATACAAGAACATATTTGTACTCAATATATGTCGCTAGCATATACACGAACATATTTGTACTCACTATATGTCGCTACCATATACAAGAACATATTTGTACTCACTATATTTCGCTACCATATACAAGAACATATTTGTACTCACTATATGTCGCTACCATATACAAGAACACACTTGTACTCAATATATGTCACTAGCATATAGAAGTGATACAATAACTGCCATTTGATATGAGTCTGATAGCAGTTGTAATTCAACTCATAAACAAGCACAATAAAGTATGTGTCACCAAGAACTTGTTACTAGGAAATTAAATTCATTTTAAAACGTCTGCTATTTTACGTCATTGCATCTATCTTACAATCATCATCATCATTAAGTGCCATCTCCGCAACGAAGGTTGGCTGCAACGTATCTCCAACATCTCCTGCCTCTTGTCTTGGTGGTGCACTCTGCTAGACTGTTATGTCCATCGTGTAATGTTACTCTCCCACTTGTATCTCTGCCTACCTCTTGCTCACTTCCCTTTGACTTTACCCTCAAGTAAGGTCTTCAATAAGGTGTCATGTCTTTTAATGTGTCCAAAGTATTTTATTTGCCTGATCTTTATTTCTCTTAGTAGTTCTTTCTTCATATTAAGTGGCTTTAGCACCTCTTTATTTGTTTTCTTCTCTTTCCATGATGTTCTCCCTATTCTTCTATATACCCACATCTCAAAGGCATCAATTTTGTCTTCTAATTGTTTATTTAGTGTCCATGTTTCTGAGCCATACATTAATATGGAATAGATGTAGCATTTTATAATTCTCATTTTTAACTTGTTTGTAATTTGTTTAGATATTAATAATTTCTTCATGCCATTGAAGGTACTTTTAGCCATTCCTATTCTCCTTTTAACTTCTGTTTCACATCTGCCATCATTTGT
The DNA here is from genome assembly GCA_034231615.1 of Meghimatium bilineatum. NCBI lineage: Eukaryota > Metazoa > Mollusca > Gastropoda > Stylommatophora > Philomycidae > Meghimatium > Meghimatium bilineatum. The sequence continues at coordinate 16,499,419 of CM067298.1, read as the reverse complement.
GACTATGTGTCCAAGATATTGATACTGTTTTACTTGTTGTAGTTTCTCTCCCTGTATGTTTATGTTTACCCTGTTCTTCTGTGTCTTTGCTGATTATCATTGTTTTTGTTTTTTGCATATTTATATCCAGTCCATATTTATTACTTGATTAATTGACTTTATCTATTAGTCTTTGTAGTTCATGTTCACTTTCTGCTAAAAGAACAGTGTCATCTGCATATCTAAGGTGCCTTATTATTTTCCCATTGCTATTGAGTCATGGCATTTCTTCTATATTTTTAAAGATATTCTCTGTGTAGATATTAAATAGGCTTGGTGATAAAATGCAGCCTTGTCTTACCCCTCTTCTTATTTCTATGTATGGAGAGTAGCTGTTTTCACACCTTATTGATGCAGTGTGTTCCCAATATATATTTCTAATCAGTCTGATGTCTTTTCCATCTATGCCTATTTCTTGAAGACATTTAATTAATTTTTCATGTTGGACTCTGCCAAAGGCCTTGCTGTAGTCTTTGAAGCAAATATAGATACTATTTGGACTTCTAAATATTTATCTATCACAAGCCGGATACTCAGTATAGCTTCTCTGGTTCCTTTGTTTTTCCTAAAACCGAATTGTTCTTCACCGACCTCCATGTCTATCTTGTTCTTAATTCTTTCATGTATTATCTTGAGAAGTATTTTAGTTAGATGGCTTATTAGACTTATTGTTCTATATTCTGTACAGTCCACAGCCCTGGGCTTCTTAGGTAGTGGTATGCATATTGCTGATGTTAGGTCTTTAGGTATATGGCCTGTTTCGTATATGTCATTGCAAATTTCTGTGATAGTATCTACACCAAACTCATTTAGAGTTTTTAATTATGTCTGCTGTTATGTTGTCAGAGCCTGCAGCTTTTCCACATTTTATTGAATTTATTGCATGTTCTAGTTCTGATTTCAGTATTTCTGGTCCATCATTGTTGTGTGTTGTTGGTTTTTTGATCAGTTGGTCGTTAAACAGTTCTGTTACGTAATCTGCCCATCTTGTGAGTGCTTCTGTTTTATCAAATATTATTTTACCATTTTTATCTTTAATGCCGCCACCCCCATTTATAGGATTTTTCTTATTTGTGATCAGCCTTATCTCCTTATGCATTACTTTTGTCTTCTGTTGTATGGACATCTCCTCTATTTCATTGCATTTTGTTTCTAGCCATTGTTTTTTCGCTGTTCTGCACATGTTACGTATCTCCTTGTCTATAATTGAGTATTTTGGCGTATTTTTAGCTTTCTTTCTTTCTGTCATTTTCTCTAATATTTCATCTGTCATCCATGTTTGTTTTTTCTTGGTATTTCTTATTGGTAAATTTTCACTTGATGTTTGAATACTTTTCCTTAGGCTGTCCCATTTATTGTTTATTTTCTCCTCTGGATTTTCCCTTCTGTATTTTTCCATGCATTCTATCATTAGATGATCATATCTATTCCTTACATCTACAAGGTATTTTTGTTGTATGTCTGGTTGTTTTAGTGCTGATGCGTCTATATGTGGTTCTTGGACTCCTCTATTTACTATCTTTTTAAGTTTGACATTAATTTTGCACAGCACTGGATTACAATAATAAGACTACAATTTAGTTAAATTTAATTGCTTGGTTGTCCATTAGTTGTGTCTACATTTTGTTCCCTGGAAAAATGGATATACACTTTGTTGAACAAAATTCTCAAGTTTATTGTGCCAATCACATTGTCCGTGTGTCAGTCGATCGCCTTCCAAAGTGAACTGTTTGTTGTTAAATGGGGGATTAAAGCCTCTTAGCTGAGGCACCTCTCTTTCAACCTAAGACAGACATCTATTTTGGTTATATCAGACCGTATTTGGTTTTTATCTAAGAATGACCTAATGGTCTGGGAATATGGAAAGCTGTGCGTGCTATTGCTAAATATTGTCTACATTGCTAGGTGGAGTTGATGTTTATTTCTGGCCGATATGCCTTTTATCTAAGTGTGACCCTATGGTCTGGGTGAATTGAGAACCGTGCGCACTATTCTTGCAAACGAATGTTATGTTGCTAGTTGTTGTATTAATGTCTTTATTTCCGGCCGTATCGCCTTTTACTTAAGAGTTACACTAATGTCTGGGGGAGTTCGAAAACTGTGTGTGCAATTATGCCAAAAATTGTCCATAGTACCAGTCGTATCCTGTGGTGCGCGTTCCTAAGTTGTATTTGCTGAAGCTGTGGAAAGAGACCTGTAGAAAGACTTTGACGACAAACAACGACTTACTTTGTTTTGAATTGGTTAGGTTGTTTTTAAATTAGGGCTTTAGTCCTGGTTATACATTGTTTAATTAGTTTTAGTCTACCTGTTGGTACATCATGGCCAAGTACCTTTCCTAATTTATATGGGATTTTATTATTTAGGTAGTAATCTTTTATGTCCTTCCTATGTTGGTGGTATTTATGACAGTGGAGGAGGAAATGATCTATTGTATTTTCCTCTTCACAGTCTTCACATATTGGTTCAAGTATATAATGTAATGATTTTTCCCAGTCTAAGACATAGTAGTTTCCTATTGGCAGGTATTTTCAGCTCTTCCTTGATGTGAGTGGTCCTAGTGGGTCCTTTTAGCATTGCATGTGCATTTCTTCCTTTTGCAGTGCTGTCCCATTTTACTGTCCATTCCTTTAGTATTGTGTCCTTTATTATGCTTCTGATTTCAGATCTGCCAAGTCCTATCGTGATTTGTGTTCCCTGTGTTTCTTCCTTTCTTGGCTTCATTGTCCGTTGTGAAGGAGAGTCATCATCATCATTATCATGATGACGTCAGAAATAGTATTTTTTGATGTAGTATTTTGAGATGTAGTATTTTTTTCATGTAGTATTTTTTTATATAGTATATTTTCATGTACAATTTTTTTCAGTTAGGATTTTTTGATGTAGTATTTTTTCTTTCAAATTCAAATAATTTGAAAAGTGTATAAAACAATATTGTTGACATCAACATTTATCATTAACCGGTATGTGGGTGGAGGGGGGTTGTGAAACGGTGTATGAGTTGTGAAATGACTGTTGTTCATGCGGAGTGATACAAACATATTCATATAAAGTGATACAAACATATTCATATAAAATGATATAAACATATTCATAAGTGATAACATCATATTCATATAAAGTGATTCAAACATATGCATATAAAGTGATACAAACATATGCATATAAAGTGATACAAACATATGCATATAAAGTGATACAAACATATTCATATAAAGTGATACAAACATATTCATATAAAGTGATACAAACATATTCATATAAAGTGTTACAAACATATTCATATAAAGTGATACAAACATATGCATATAAAGTGATACAAACATATTCATATAAAGTGATACAAACATATTCATATAAAGTGATACAAACATATTCATATAAAGTGATATACAAACAGTGAATCACCACTTGTTAACAATGAAAGGGAAAGTACCGAGTCAATGTTTCTCGGAAGGAAGTCGTTTTGTAGAATGAAGTAATCCACAGTATCGTGTTGTCATCAGCTCATGTTGTTTATGGCATAATAATAATAATAATAATAATAATAATAATAATAATAATAATAATAATAATAATAATAATAATAATAATAATAATAATAATAATAATAATAATAATAATAATAATAATAATAATAATAATAATCAAGTTTGAAAATATTTGAATATATCGGTTCAACCATCAACACTACAGGAAATTGCTATGCAGAGATAGAAAGAGGTTAGCAATGGGTTTATAAAAAAACATCATATAACAAATCTACGGCAAAGGGCAAACAGAAAAACAAAATTACAACGATTAAGAAGCTACATCTTTACAGTGCCATCATAAAGTTGTAGATGTGGGCAATGACATCTGCAATAGAGAAAAATATCGGCATTCGAAATGAAATATAGAAAGTTCCTGAGTGCAATATTCAATATACTGTGCAATATGTCGCTGACTTTATAACTGAAAAAGAGAGTTCTTCAGAGTTACATATCACCGATTCTAACACATTGATGGATGCGATTCTAGGATAATACATAATCATTGATAATGGAAAATTGGAGGCAACAGAGATGTTGTTCTGTTGATGAATGTTGTGATTCATTACAGATGAATCTTACTACTCTGCAGTCATAGGTTACATATGAAAACTAAGATGTCTTAATATAGTCACATAAGGGCCGAAGAAAATGTAGAAATTCAAGAAACAAATTGATAAAAGTAATGAAACAGAATTGATAGAAATAAAACAGAACTGGAACATTATACAGAGCAAAACTGATAAATATGCGTTTTTATGATCAGTTAAATGACAGAAGAGTCCAATTGTGGTAAAGTAATATGTACCTCTTATGGCAAGGTACGCTTCTTTCAACCGCACACGTAAGTTCAATTATTTAGTTATATCAGAGATCTAAACCATCAAACATAGTGGAGGTCGTGCTTCTAGTAATCCTGTCACTTCGACATGTTATTAGTCAGGAAGAGTAATAGACTAATGATATTGATAATCTCATGGCTGCACATTTCATACATATAGCTATAGACTGATTCATTTTGCAATGTTATGAAATTTTAGAAGTCCTTTTAATGTACCTGGTCTTGTCGTGTATGTCACGTAATGTAATTTCAAACTGTCAGTTTGTTATGTTTAAGAAAAGGAGAATAGGAATGGCTAAAAGTGCCTTCAATGACATGAGGAAATTATTAATATCTAAACAAATTACAAACAAGTTAAAAATGAGAATTATAAAATGCTACATCTATTCCATATTAATGTATGGCTCAGAAACATGGACACTAAATAAACAATTAGAAGACAGAATTGATGCCTTTGAGATGTGGGTATATAGAAGAATAGGGAGAACATCATGGAAAGAGAAGAAAACAAATAAAGAGGTGCTAAAGGCACTCAATATGAAGAAAGAACTACTAAGAGAAATAAAGATCAGGCAAATAAAATACTTTGGACACATTAAAAGACATGACACCTTATTGAAGACCTTACTTGAGGGTAAAGTCAAAGCGAAGCGAGCAAGAGGTAGGCAGAGATACAAGTGGGAGAGTAACATCACACGATGGACAGGTTACAGTCTAGCAGAGTGCACCACCAAGACAAGAGACAGGAGATGTTGCAGATACGTTGCAGCCAACCTTCGTTGCGGAGATAGCACTTGATGATGAATCACTTTAATGAAAGGGATGTAATTCTTCAATCTACAAATTGAGCACGAAATTTAGTTCTTATCTCCCCTTATTATTCTAAAAAATTAAGGTGGATTTCTACAATTTCTGTCTAACAAGCGATCATAAACAAGCATATCAAAAGGTTATAGTCTTAAATAACCAGATTCAATTATTGACATCTAACCATTACATAAAGGCGTAATTACATACATGTCTCTTTCTTTCTCTCTCGCTTAATGTGTGAAGTAATACCAGTGTTTGCACAATTGTTTTTCCTGGAAATACGTTTGAAAGATTGCATTATAATGCTGTATGGATCGAGTGAAAAATGAGTGTGGGTGTTTTGTGATATTAAGAAGGGTGTTATAATTGTGATATTGACAGTTGGTGTTTTAAATGTGATATTGCGAATGGTGTTTTGGAATAAATGTAAATAGGAATATGTTAGTTATGACATTGATAGTTGGTGTTGTAGAAGCGATATTAAGATGGATATTTAATTTTTATATTAGTGTTTTAGAAGCTATAATGACAGGGATAGTTTAGTTGTGATATTGATAGTGGTGTTTTAGAAACGATGGTGATATGGATGTCTTAGTTTTGATAGTGAACGTAATGTTTTAAATTCGATATCGAAATGGATGTTTTAATTATGCAAACAATTGTTATATTGGTTCTAACAATAACATAAGTAATGATGAGAAGCGGGAAATTGATGTTCCATATGGTAGAGAAGAGTAGTTGTGGCTACATTGTTCAAGTCAACGGTTGTAGCGATAACTCATAAGTTGTGGTATGTCTTATTCCGGACGTATCGATTAATCCAGTATTCTTGTCTGTAGTAATTTTATACACAACATTTACGTTATGTAGGTTCCTATTGCTAGCTGAAAGTGGGGATAGTGTAGTGTAAAGTGACCATTCCACCGACCAGCAGACATATCTTTCAAGCTCACTGGTTATTTGTGGTTTGAAATAAAAGTTACACCCGTGGCTTACCCATCCACGATTAAAGGACTTACTAGGGTTAAACTGTGGGCTTTTCCAGGAATTGCTTCATCACTACGAAGGCAGTGCAAAGGCCACCGCGTGTCCAGAGGTTTCATGTTTGCCACTGACCAGACATCTGATCATTCATGGAATAACCTTGTGCTATGTCTCTTGTTTTTGACACAGTCTACCGTTATCATTACTATCTGAATAGTCTGGATGCCATAACGCAAGCACAGGTAAGAGAACATGGAACCTCGGCCGTGTGAGAATCGTTCAGTATCTCTCCATCAGAGAAATGCCTATTCATCGAAGTATTATTGCTACTAAAGGATAAACGTTCCAGTGTTGGGTAACAGCCCTCAACAGAAAACATGTAGATCGGGTAACGCAAAGACAAAATCAAAATGCACAGAAATATGTATACATTTTACTAAACTAAGTATAAAACCTTAACAACGAGACACTGTGACAGACGACATTTCCATTAACAAGTCTTCATCAGGATACAAACAAGCAATGTATGCCCAATTTGCTGATGATATATGTCAGAAATATGTTTGATTTGAAAACGATGGATGTATGTCCGATTGTACAATACATCAACAATGTTTTGAAAATTGTGACTAACGCTATCAACATCAGTCAGAATAAAGGACCAACAAACTACTTCATTATGTCACAATAAACAGCTTAATTATGTCACTACAAACTGCTTTGTTATGTCACAACAAACTGCTTCATTTTCGCAATAAACGACTTAATTATGTCGCAACAATATATCACAATAACCTGCTTCATTATGTCACATAATACTGCTTCATTATGTCACAGAAAATTGCTTCATTATGTCACAGCAACTTGTCACAACCTGCTTCATTATGTCACAACAACTTGTCACAACCTGCTTCATTATGTCACATCATTTTGAATGCTACTCCATCAAATATTTTAAGTAGAAACATTACTGAAAAACTACATAACTTTCAGAATTTTCAAGTTCACAAATTGAATTGCTGTATAAAAACAATACTGCTGAAGTAAACATTTGTCAAACTTCCTCCTCCTCCGTATAAAAACAGTACATTTACGTAAACATTTGTCAAACTTCCTCCTCCTCCGTATAAAAACAGTACATTTACGTAAACATTTGTCAAACTTCCTCCTCCTCCGTATAAAAACAGTACATTTACGTAAAAATTTGTTAAACTTCCTTCTCCTCGTTAACTATCAAACATTTTAAGATTTATCCCCCCTAATTGTTGAGGTGTTTTATTTATGTACACGTCCTTACATATATATTATTTAAGTATACAGGTATGATATTTATACTGATATTTGTAACATTTTGCTTAGTAAGATCAAATAATTCAATAGTCTTCATTTATATATAACCGCAGTTATTAATACTACTACTTGCCAAAGACTAATTAAATTACAAACCAAATTGCAAAAATTTAAAATTAAATTTAAGCGTTTATGTCATGTGTAGTATGCACATACTATATCGTTAGTCCTGTGTGCAATATTGCTTGGCATCGTTCAGCACAACAAGATATCGCATGTTGTCTGTCTTAGACATGAAAGACAGTTAATGAACTGCTTTGATACGGAACTAGATTGCGAACAATAATGCGCATGAGTAAATCGAATAATTAAGTCTGTTTCTGGACTGTCAACTTTGAAATTAACAACCTGCCAGTCGGATATTTATCATGCAGGAAGTGATCAGTTTTAGCGCCAGTGGACATGCAGATCAATTTGGTCAACGTTCTTTCTGGGATATATGATGTTAAAACACGCATCTAAACATGAACTTCACGTGTAAACCCAGATTTGATAAATTTGTTCATTTTAAAATGAGCGTATGCACAATTGAAGAAATTGATCCATCACAGCTCGAAGGTGGTAAGGAATGTATATGCCATGCTTCTATGTCCCATCGTTTTGTGAAATAATGTAGAGAGAAGGGCTGGTTATGACATTATGTCCATTCATAAAGTATTGTTCATCATGCATAAAATACATAATTTTATTAGTAAATAAAGCAGTTTCAGAAAACGAAGCTAGTAGGATTTCTTCATCTTCTGAGTGTGTCGTAATTGCACATCATCTGCAAAGAGTAACTCTCGTATACGGACCTTCTTTATCCTAGCTAAACATCTCAATGAGTCAAAAGCAGTGTATGCTGACGACCCTGTCATCTGTACCACAGATACATATCCTATCCTGGTAAAAGCAAAGATCAACAGAGCTCGTCTCACAATCTGACTATACTGTTAATTGTCGAAATTAACAGCCTATACACAGAAAACTGCTTACACTTTTCTCACAAAGTCACAAAACAAAAAGATCTGTCAACATAAAAAAGAGTGGGGAAATATTAACAAAGGAAGAAACCCCAGTATACCTTGGAGTAAAATAAGACATACAACTAACACTAAAAGATCACATAGAAAACTTCAGAGGTAAAGCAAGTAAACGCTTAAAGCAAATCAAAAGACTAGCTGGTACAAACTCTGGGGGGGGGGTGGAAAACAGATTCTTCACCAATTGTATGTTGTCTTTGTGAGATCAGTAAGTGATCATAACCTTCCTCTCTAGACCATTGTGTCGATATTACTAATCCCATCCGTGAATAGGGTACAGAATCAAGCTCCGAGACTAATCTGTGGAGGGATGCGATCAACACCAACATCAGTATGTGAGATACATGCAAATGTAAAGCGATATATATATATATATGTCGGAAGAGAGCAGCACTGATGGAAGCGGTTGAAAGGTACACGAGACAAAAGAATGGCCATCCAAATGAAATACTTATTGAAACTTTGAAACAAACAAAAAGACTAAAACGTCTGTCACCGCTGGATATATCCGTGGAGGAAAATAACAAACAGAATTTATCGCAAGAGAGAGAACTAGAAAACAAACACCTTGATGGATCTGCCTTCGAGTTCTTTGAATCTTGTGGTGAAAATTGCTTAAATTATGAAGCAGAGGCTGAGGCCATCAAGACAGCTATTGAGTTAATACACCAACTGGTTGATCTCATGGAACAAATACCATCAGACATAGTCATTTTTACAGACTCTATGTCAGTTTTGGAAGCACTTAAATATCACTCCATATGAAAATCAAGTTATTCTTCACATAGCAAGAACAGCGAACAGTTGTATCTCTGCATATCCAATTGGTGTGATCATGCAATGAATCCTTGAACATAGCGATATAGCAGAAAACGAAATAGTGGACAGACTTGCAAAAAGCAACGTCTGAAAACAGCAATAGCCACATCCTTGTGGTATGGGAACAGTCAAACACATTCTCAGAAACAACACTAGGGAAATATGGTTGAACAGTTGGACAAATGGGCTGACTGGTCGAAATGTATTTAATGAAATCACACGGCCAAAGGACAATGACAACATAAACAAACTCTGCAGGAGAAATTAATCCTTTATCTTTCAATTTCAAATAGCACATGCAAGGATCAATAGCCATTTAAGCCGCATCACACATTAGCAACTATGCATTTGTAGACACTGCCCTCATTCCAATGAAACAGTGGAACACCTCCTAATTGACTGCTCTTACCTTTCAACTGCCAAGAAAAAACCTACTACAGACACTCTTAGCAGTTTTAACTTACTGTTTGGATCGCTAAGTCAACTTCAGAAGGCCTGCACATTTTTAAGAATAACATTTTTCTAAAAAGAGTAGCATTACTCATCAGCATTTGCATATCGACAATAACAATCTTCTTTTTCCTGGTTTTGGCTTTCAGCCATTGATCATAGTGGAGACCACCATCTTTATGCGATTGGATGAATACCACCATCCTGGTCATTGTATATAATGTTCACTATTTGTATCTCCTTTCAATATATTCCCCCAAATTATCGTTTAACGTAGTAACATAATGAAACAAATTAATCCATAGAAACCGGATGTCGTGGTGACTGGATAAACAGAACCGCGACTTACAATAAGTTTTGATGGTTGTAAAGTTCTGATATAACCAAACTGAGCTAATGTCTGCGGTTGAACTGAGCGTACTTCACCATAAGAGGTACAATTTACGAATCCAGCTCAACAAAATGATTATTGTTACTTCCCTTAAAACCGTTATTATTACTTCCCCTGCAACGTTTTCATGAAACTAACCCAAGCAGTGCTCACAAATAACCGTTCTCCGGCTGTGCAAAAGTATTAAAAAAAATATCACGCCAAACAAGGTTTCTAAATCACACCTACATTAACCTTTCATCGTAGATTCCTGATATCCTACATATAATTTCAAACCGACGTCCATCAATTTGTGGTCGTATTGATGTGTGATATCGACGCGGGACTTGTCTAGAAAGTGAGTCTTGTGTAATGAATATCTTACTATGAGAGAAAATTGCTAGCTCAGCTATCGAACTATGATTAATTTTATAACTGGCAGCCAGGAAATGTTTTTAAGAAGTAAACATACTTAACGGAAATATTGACACGATCAAAATAGTTGTACGTACTGATGGGGGTCTATGTAGATGTGGGGCGGTGATGATACTTGTACGGGGAAGTAGACAGTTTGAGTAGATATGTGCAAGAAATATGTATGGGCTTCAGAAACACACGTAACAAGGAATATATACAGTACGTTTTAGTAGGTGGCTAAAAGCATACAGTAGTATTATTTTCTTCCACCGAGAACGGATGTGTCGGGTCATTGGCGCAAATAAAATGGCGATACAACCTATTTCCGTTCTCTGGATTACATCCTGAGGCAAGTCTAATAGTACCATGGTCCTGGTTAAGGAGAGATCTAGCGGGAGTTTGAGAATGAATGCTGAAGACGAAGAATATCTTCTTCATTTCCTTATTTCCTTAACTGCACTATATTGCCGTAGCCTATAGCGCGATAGCCTAGTTGATAGTGAGTTTGCTTTCTATCAGTGGGTTACAGCGTGCCAGGTTCGAAACCACGTCCGGACAAAAATAATCCGTGTTGTGATTTCTCGCTTGATACGACCACTACTCTAGTCGACTCAGCTGTAAATGAGTACCTGATGCATGCGTTAGGGGAGGTAAAGACAGAAAGGAAGGGTAATGGTCACCCCACCTAATAGTTGCTACAGCTTAGTACATGAAAGAGGTATCTTCATCCCCAATGGCAGGTTTCTGCCATGGGACATACCTTTAAGTTTTTAAAGTATTCGCAGCAACGAAGTCAGATGTGTTGGCTGCTTGAGAAATTAAAAGGGTGATACAATGCACCCCCGTTCTCATGTCTACATCCTAGTACAATTTTAGTAGAGCCACTTTTGGACTACGAGAGAAATAAAGGCATAGTTTGAGGACTATATCGATAATAAACGATTCTATATATAATAAACTATTCTATATATTCTTATTTTTCTTCAGTGTTCATTCTCAAACTCCCACTGGATCTCTCTTATAGCAGGGCATGGCCCAACTAGAATTTCAGCAGGATGTAATCCAGAAAATCTAAACGCTTTGTGTAGCAGTTTATATTGCGCCAATGGCCCGACACATCCGTCTTCGGCGGAATTATATATATTAATAACGATTCTATATATTAATAGACGATTCTATATATTAATAAACTATTTTTATATGTTAATAAACTATTTTCATATGTTAATAAACTATTTTTATATGTTAATAAACTATTAACACTTAAATAATTCTTTTGTAAATTATATGAGAAAGTACAACTGTAACATATATACACGTTTTGTATCAAAATATTGATCAACTTGGGCTAAAAGAAATTGCCGCGTGGTTACAAAGTAATGTGCACTTATTTACACCGATAATGCTACCACAGAAGTCAGAAGAAAGTTGGCTATCGCGCCAAAGAAGCTGATACAAATGAAAATCATATGGCTGAGCTGCTGCAAACCAACAAAACTAACATTCCAAAGAACTTGCATATTCAGTGACAATATATGGGTATGGGTCCTGAACAATCACGAACAAAGTGAAAAATAAAATAGTAGCATTTGAAAACAAAATGTTAAAGAAAAATCATCAGAATACCATGGATAAAAGAAACAAAACAATATAGCCATCCTAAGAGAAATGAATGTAAAAATAAAACTGGCTTCTTCTTATTTCGTTCACTTGAAACATGTCTATATCTGTAATCTTGTTTCCTGAATAAAACTCAACTGTCTTTTGTAGTTCATATTTTGATTCCAGTGTGGATTTCTCTGGCCAATATGTCTGCATCCACGTTTCATAATCAGAACACTCTTGAAATATATGTTTGAATGTTTGACACTCTGTGCTGCCTGTCCACATGCGCACATGGGCGTGTTGCCAATATGGAATTTTGTATACATATGACTGCGGAGTCGGTTGTGTCCTGTTCTAAGACGTAGAATTACAACTTGTTCTGATCTGTTCATAATGTGATATTTATCTTGTGTTGGTGTTTGTTGCTTTCTTATTAAAATTGACTTCATCATCTGGTACATCTGGTTGGTCTTCGGCAGCACGTTCCTTAACCAATTGGTCTGCTTTTTCATTTCCTGGTATTCCACAGTGAGAGGGTATTCACTGCACAGTTACCCTATACTGGTAAGACAATTCATTAAGTAGTTATTGTAATTCTGTTAGATTTCCCACTGATCCTGCATCTGTCAGGAATACCACGGGCTGTTTGTTTGTTTTGCGTTCGCTCCATTGTAACCAGAACGAAAATCTGTGCGATTTCCGCCGGGAGCGTGATTACGTTGTGTCACCGTTATGCGCCTTGTAGGTCCAGCACATCCGATTTCGGCATGCCTTGACAATTTGGGTGGGCTACCCTAGCCTGTGTAGCGTCAATATCTGTCTCCAGGCATGCGTGTATGTGGTGACTCTTCGACCAGACGATTTTTGCTCTCGTCTATCTTGCACGAGGTGTTCCACTGTCTATGAACTTGCCTCGTGTAATTGGACGTACTGTGCCTGCGCCCATCGGGTACTGAACGTTTCTCATCCGTGAGCCTGGTTCCTTAAGGGGAAGAACTCATCGGAAGAGTTGGTCCCTGGCTCTTTCGCCCTCTTAGCCGAGGTGTCATTCACCGACATCGTGTACCCCTTGTCGAAGTTCGAGTCTCACACCACGCGTTAGAGAGGTAGGCGTTCTCGAGCTGAGCGACCTTGTCGCAATATCGCCTGGGCTCATCAGGTACTGAACCCTTTCTCTCTGCAAGTGCATTTCCGGTATAGGAAAACTTGACAGTAGAGTTGGGCCAGGGCTAAAATCGTTGTCTCTTTCTTGCCTAAGCGCATCGGGTACGGGACCCTTTCTCTTCGCGATCATATTTCCGGTTTAGGAATGCTCGACATTAGAGTTGGGTTAGGACTTCATGTTTTTCTGAGCGCCAGTGATTGGGTCTGGGTCTCTGTCTGTAAAGAGCACAGGTAACTAGAAGATCGACTCGAGCTGATGGAGCTTGTAGTTCCCCTTTCCTAGGAATATTTCATTTTCTATTTTCAGTTCGCGCTGCCCTCTAGCACTGTTCTGCCCTTTCATTGTTTCATTGTACTCAGTGTGAAATCTATTTGTCTCTCGCCATGCATTTACGTTTACGTGCATTTTACATTGGCCGCCCCTCCAATGTTCGGAATGGACTGACTAGCTTCACTGTATGTCGACAGTGTCGCTATATGTGGTGATGCTGGTGGTGTCGGAGATATTGTCTGTCTCTTATGCAGTCAGATCTCTTTCCATCTGCTAGTTCCACATTCTCGGACACGATCCCTATATGATTTGGCCAGAATCAGCTCGAGCTGCTGTATTTCTGTTTCCAGGGTGCATCGCGAGGAGGTACATTTGGGATCTTGGTTATCTGCTAACCATGGGTCCACCTAGAGCAATGCGTTCCCTTTGCACCCCACCACGGGCTGTGTGCCAGGGTTGAAATTTCGCAGTTTTTCAGTTGCCTCCCTAATTGCATGGTTTTTGCATCATAATTATTACATACTTTCCTTGTTGGTATTCTGACCATATCTCTAAGCTTGTATGGATAATCTATATACAACAATGCACCTGCATTCCTAATTCTACTCTATACTGACCTATCTGTGTATACTCTGACCGATATGTCCTGTGGATATTCCTCGTCCAGGAAACTGAGGGTGACTGTCCTTCGTTGTACGCTGTTCGGATCGTCCTTGATTAGTATTTCTTTCACGTGTGACTGAATGTATATTGATATCCCATGCCTTTCAATCCAACAGGGTAATTCTGGTACAGGCCTTAAGGGGCTGCCAACTTCAGGCAGGTATGTAAGTTGTGTACGGAGTCGTTTAGCTTGGTGGATAAAGCTGCTTCTTTTCAATTGCCCCATTGCTAGATTTTGAAATCTTTCCTCCATTGGATGAGTTGGCATACACTGAAACTTTTCTGCTTGTATTAGCACCGTTGTGACTCGGCGTTCGCCAACTGTTTGTGTTCTCCCCATTATATGCATCTCTACTATGGGTGTTGATTTTATTGCTCCCAACATTATCCTAAGCGCTTGGTTTTGCACTCAATCCTAGATAATGTAGTGTTTGATGCACGACAGCACGCAACTGAACCATATTTCAGGCGTGGTCTTATGCGTGCTGGTACACTTTACGGAGTATATTCCCACTGGCTCCCCATGTAGTTCCACTTAGTTTTCTCAGGATAGCTAACTTCCTCCTAGATTTTGTTGTTGCTTTGTTTATGTTTTGCGTCCCTGTAAACATATCATAAAAGTAACTCCGAGGTATGTGGGTTGTATGTCTTCTTTCAAGAGCTCTCCATGTATCTTGATAACACCAGCTTTTTGTTTTGGTGAGAGGGTAAAGAATGTAGAGATGTACTTATCTGTGTTAACTCACCATCTATATGCCCATAAGGTTAAGGCATCAATTGCTCTTTGTAGTTGTTTAGTGACCACTGTCGCATATTATTCCGTGCACCAGATCACCAGGTCGTCATTATACATTGCCAATATGATCCCTTGTTAGTTCTGCAACTAGGTCATTGATTCAAACCAAAAAACGTGTGGGTGACATGACTCCTCCATAGGGGATTCCATGACGCAGTGGGACTTTCTTGCTCTTGCGACCATCCAATTGTACCCTGGCTCTTCTATTATGCAGATATGCTTTTACCCGTTTGTACATTCATGAGTTAACCCTGCCATTTCGCAATTTCTTTAAGAGACCTTATTTCTTGTCAAATTCTTTCATGGGGTCTATCCATGGTGCTAGTGTCATGTGACGTATTCCTTCCAGAACGTTGTCTTCCCAATGAACTCTCTGAACCTATCTCTGTCTTGGGCGATGTGGCTTGCATTTTCTAGCGATGTATTCATGTTATCTTTAATGTCGTCAGTCCATCGTCTTCTTGGTCTGCCCCGTCTCCTCTTTCCAGGTACTCTTCCCTCCATTATTTGTCTTTCTAAACAGTTATGTCTCTTTATATGACCAAACAGGCGTAGTTTACTGTTTGTTATTGTGTTTAGTAACCAACACTCTGGAATATTCAGTGTGTTTATAATATCTGAGTTTCTGATTTTATCCTTCCATGATATTCTAAGTATCTTCCTGTAGCATTTCAGCTCGAAGGCTTCCGCCAAAATGGCCGACTAGAACGAATGTGTTCTCTTTACGGTGCTCGATTAACGGTTGTTCCTTCCCGAAAGTAATGGCAACCTATGGGAATATTGTGCCTAGAAATTTCCAATGGTGCTATTACTAGTTTCTTATCTAGAATATTTCCTCAATTTCTTGGGAGAGGTAGGTTACCTCAGTAGACTGTCACTTCCTAAAGCCTGTTTGCTGCGATACCAGAAGGTTTTATACTTTCAATGTACCACTGCATCCTAAGATTGATAATGCATTCTATTGTTTTGCATGGACAGCTTGTGGGGCTGATGGACCTGTAATTGGAGGCTGTTTTACCATCTATTCCTGATTTGAGGAGTGGTATCATTATTGCTTCCCTCGATGCCTGCGGAAAATTACCTGTTGTCCAGCTTGTATTGATGATCTGCAGTATATTTACTTTTTCTGCAGTTCCCATTATTTACTTATTTAATAATTTAATTGGACACTCCATCAGGTCCTGGGGACTTTTTCATTTTCAATTTGAATTTTGCATGCTCCAGTTCTTTCAACGTGATTGGTGTCTCATGACTTCAGGTATAGATTCGTCTTGTCCAATGTTTTTCTTGCTTTCTCGAACCTCCTGCTATTTGTCTAGGCTATTTTTGATGTTGCTAAAACCGGCTAAACAGCATGTCTCTCTCCAGTAAACTAAAATTTGTTGGCCATATTGTACGTCATGACAGCCTAGAGAAGACCATAATGGAGGGGATCACGCCAGAGAGACAAACAAGAAATAGTCCAAGGAAAAGATGGACGCAAGTCACCAAAGACAACACGAAAATGACAATAACAGAAGCAGGAAGACTAACTCGAAATCGACAAGTTTCGAAAGGCTGTATGACTGCTAAATCCTGCTCTGGATATGCTACCTGATGATGACACCACATAATATGAAATGCATTTAGTGTAGATCTGTGTGATGTCAACGACCAACGACTTTTCAGACACCCTATATATAAATGTAAAGTTCAAGTCTGTCCGACAAAAAATAATCAATAATATATCTGAAAGTTAGTTGAATGACAATTTATTTGGATATGAAACTTGTCGTTGTCACTAAAATCAATGAATGTGTTTTTAAAAATATGCGAAAGTATTGACCACTTTTATACACTAAAAGGCACACCAGTAGAGTATAATGTGAATGAATTAAGACAGTTATATATGCTATTCTACGCTATCTATTATTAACAAAAGATAACAAAATAGTAATCGAAACAAAAGAAATGAAATTTGAGTTGAGCCTAAACTAACGGTGTATTTTTTTTTAAACAACAAACCAATTCGTATCATGCATCTGATCCTTTTCTTTTATTCACACTTTTAACGGTTGTTTCCCTTAAATGACAAATATTTTTCGATGAATCCTGGAAACTGCGGAGACGATATATGATTTGTAGAATATTCTACCTGTATTTAAATATTGAAAAATAATTTGCAACAAAATTATGTAAATGAATATTTTTATTCCATTTTTGAACGGTATATTTTTCCTATTTACTTTACTTTTCTACATTGAAATAAGCAGTATTAATACCACTTTAATTTATTTATGAACTCAGTTTTTGGAAGAAATAAATTCCTTTCCCTCCAACACGGACATTAATTAAAAAATGGTACCACCCAAAAGAAACATTATTATACAATGTTTCCAAATATTTATTTTTCATGTTATATCGGATATTTTATCACCCATACATGAACCTAATATTCCTGAAATATTCAGTAAATATATTTCTATCATGGAACACTTGAATGGTGTATCAGAATGTGTACTACATTATATATCGGATAGAATTTATAATGCCATGATATCTTATGTTAAAATTATTCCCATAGACACTGGGTTGAAGAATTTAATAGGTACAAATACCATTCCACACTTAGGTGACTAAAATATCGGTATTTAATAGGTACAAAAACCATCCCACACTTAGGTGACTAGAATATCGGTATTTAAGAGGTACAAAAACCATCCCACACTTAGGTGATTAGAATATTAAGAGGTACAAAAACCATCCACGCTTAGGTGACTAGAATATCGGTATTTAAGAGGTACAAAAACCACCCACACTTAGGTGACTAGAATATCGGTATTTAAGAGGTACAAAAACCATCCCACACTTAGGTGATTAGAATATTAAGAGGTACAAAAACCATCCACGCTTAGGTGACTAGAATATCGGTATTTAAGAGGTACAAAAACCACCCACACTTAGGTGACTAGAATATCGGTATTTAAAAGAGGTAAAAATTATTCCCATAGACACTGGGTTGAAGAATTTAATAGATGCAAATACCATTCCACACTTAGGTGACTAAGATATCGGTATTTAATAGGTACAAAAACCACACTTAGGTGACTAGAATATCGGTATTTAAAAGAGGTAAAAATTATTCCCATAGACACTGGGTTGAAGAATTTAATAGGTACAAATACCATTCCACACTTAGGTGACTAAAATATCGGTATTTAATAGGTACAAAAACCATCCCACACTTAGGTGACTAGAATATCGGTATTTAAGAGGTACAAAAACCATCCCCACTTAGGTGACTAGAATATCGGTATTTAAGAGGTAAAAAAACCATCCACACTTAGGTGACTAGAATATCGGTATTTAATAGGTACAAATACCATCCCACACTTAGGTGACTAGATTATCGGTATTTAATAGGTACAAATACCATTCCACACTTAGGTGACTAGAATATCGGTATTTAATAGGTACAAATACCATTCCACACTTAGGTGACTAGATCATCGGTATTTAAGAGGTACAAAACCATCCCAGACTTATGTGACTAGACCATCGTTATTATCACTACGGGAAAACAGGAAACAATTAATGAACAACAAAAAAAGCAAATATTCCATCCTACCATTTCTCCTAAGATATTAAGTCTATGGTAACTTGATTATACACACATTTTCTCAGAAAGTTAACTAAGAAGAGTTTGACTTTCTTTTGTTTTGTTTAAAAATGTCGAATCTACGATCCTGAGAGAAACATTGTTATTAATTCCACCATAGTGTTTAGGTAGTGGAAGAAATATAATTTCTTACTGTTGAAACTCAACACCAGAAACTATTACACGTCTCCTCTTGAAATATAACCAGCGGGCACGGGAACAGGATTTAATCGTCTTCCGCTCACCTAACAATCATCAGACGGTACTAGAGGTAGCCGGATACGGCAACTCATCTTTAACCAGTTGGAAAAACTTTATACTTGAAATTATCATTCCAGCAGGAACAGACCATTTGTTACGCAAACAACAAGCAAACCGTTGCCAAAGAAGTGACCGCAGGGGTCAGAAGACAGCCATAAAGTCTTCTCTGCCCTTACTCAAGGCTAAGAACAGACCTTCTATTTGTTAGACGACAAAAAAAGGTCTTTCTGGCAATTTGACCGACTACAAACAATTTGGAGGCAATCTCCCCCAATTTACTATCTCGCCATGCCAGCTCTTTGCCTATGGACAAAAAATGCCAGCAGACGAACTCTGAGCGAGAGTTTCTTCCGACGCGTTCATTAACGCTCCATAATCCAATCTCTCCCTCAAGTTCCCGCACCAATCATTCTCCGTGCAAATCGTCAAATTCTCCTTTACATAGAAAATGTGAACAAAATGAAATCTCTATTTGAAGACCTGCCACCAGTTCTGAAATCTGTTTCTAAAATTACCCATAGATCCTCAGTCATGAATATCTCATTGGTAATCGTACAGAAACTTGGAATTCACACAAGAAATGTAATAGGAAAATTGATGAAAGTTATACTAATACAGTATTATAATCGATAGTAAACATAATGTTACATTTTTATTGTAGGTAGTACAATGAACTATACTGTAATATCTATATTCTATAAATATTTATAATTTCTATATTCTATAAATATTTATAATATCTATAGTCTTTAAATATTTATAATGTATATAGTATATAAATATTTATTATAGCTATAGTCTATAAATATTTATGTGCGTTTCTTCTCAAACTTTCACTGAATTTTTTGTCTTGTAACATTCAAGATAAATATATTGGAAAAAATGATTTGTTTAAAACTAAATTATCTTGAATAGTCATCAGATTTTGTGCAGTCTCCGCTACGGAAATTGACCACAATGGATCGCCATCATTGTATATGTTCTTGCGTGAGAATGACACTCCATAAATGGTCATGTATTAATTTTCCCGAAAATGTCCAACTATTTTGTATCTTTCTCCATCACTTTCTCGGTATCTGTCAACTTTCTCCTAGAGTATAGTCTTCTCCATGATAATATGTGCTGTGTGTGTGTTTACACTATTTTGTCTTGTTTATATTTCTTTTAGTAGTTCTATTTTCATTTCTAACATTTGCGTATCTCCTTATTTGTTGCCATCATTCTATGAAATTCTAGTGTTTAAATGAAAACATAAAATGAATTAAAATAACTATTGAAAAGTCTTGTAACATGTCAATATTGTTGTTACAGGTTTTGTCACGAGTGTCATTATTTCTCGGTGCAAACGAGCAATATAACGCATCTTGGTGCAGAAGAAGAATGTGACATCTAATGCCAGTTTAAAGATGACTGTTTCACTATTGGCAGGCGGAAAAAAGGATCACGGTTCTATGATATTTTTTTCCTCCAAAGAAATTCACAGTTTAGTTCCTTTCAGAGAAAACGACATGTTTAACATATGACAGTAAAATAAACTAAATCATCCAAAGCATGATCTCTCAAAACCATTTCTCTTGCACCATCACTCAAAGCATGATCTCTCAAAACCATTTCTCTTGCACCATCACTCAAAGCATGATCTCTCAAAACCATTTCTCTTGCACCATCACTCAAAGCATGATCTCTCAAAACCATTTCTCTTGCACCATCACTCAAAGCATGATCTCTCAAAACCATTTCTCTTGCACCATCACTCAAAGCATGATCTCTCAAAACCATTTCTCTTGCACCATCACTCAAAGCATGATCTGTCAAAACTATTTCAATTATACCATTATCCAAAATTGTATCTGTGGAAACCATTTCTTACGCCATTCAAAGTATGACCTATAGAAATCATTTCTATTACACCATACACAATCTAACAAAATCATTTCTATTACACCATACACAGAGTAATCTAACAAAATCATTTCTATTACACCATACACAGAGTAATCTAACAAAATCATTTCTATTACACCATACACAGAGTAATCTAACAAAATCATTTCTATTACACCTTACACAGAGTAATCTAACAAAATCATTTCTATTACACCATACACAGAGTAATCTAACAAAATCATTTCTATTACACCTTACACAGAGTAATCTAACAAAATCATTTCTATTACACCATACACAGAGTAATCTAACAAAATCATTTCTCTTACACCATACACATCATGATATATATATATATCAAAATCATTTCTCTTACACCATACACATCATGATCTAACAAAATCATTTCTCTTACACCTTACACAGTATGATCTATCAAAACTATTTCTCTCACAACATCCAAAAACAATCTTCCCAAAACCTTTTCTCTGTCACATTTCATAATAAACGCATACTTAACACACGTACTATGCATACGTATGTAAGAATCATGTAATTAAGTTTTACTTAACGACGACTAACACACTATCACTGTAGGATACTCACATGAAATAATACACATGATATAATCATGCAAATAACAATACACATGACAATCGACGTCTCGACCAAACGGTCTTATCAAGATAAACACATATCAAAAGACGACGAGTAGAAATGACAACGACACACAAATGTATCCGAGCGAAATGTGGATGTCAGATGAAAGCGTAAATATATGTGGAAGCGAACAGAACAACAAAAAAACAAATGACGTAAATGACGGAACAAAATGAATAAATACAAAGAACTCACCAACAGAGAACTAGAAAAAAGAGTGGTCGGAATTGAGTCCAAATCACATGAGGGTACACATCTAAAAAAAAAGAATATTTTATAGTGCGCACATAGATCTATCTTCGGTGGTGCAGGATTGTACGACAGTGGCCTGAATGTCAAGAACACCACGGTGGCCATCGCAGTTGAAGTGTGTGGCACTTAAAATTCTCGCTCGTGTCATACTCAACAGGTTAAATAATTCTCTACTAAACGAGCTACTCCCAGAGAGTCAGTGCGGTTTTCGTGCAGGTCGTGGTACAGTTGATATGATATTCTCTGCACGACAAATTCAGGAAAAGTCACAAGAGCAACATAGTGAACTCTTAGCAACATTTGTGGACTTAACTAAAGCATTCGATACCGTTAACAGAGAAGGACTGTGGAAGGTGCTTACAAAGTTCGGATGCCCCCCAAAACTTGTCACTGTGATACGACAATTTCATGACGGTATGATGGCTAGTGTTATCTGCGACGGAGGAGTATCTCATGCATTCCCTGTCACAAATGGTGTAAAGCAGGGATGTGTGCTGGCCCCTACTCTTTTCAGCCTGTTATTTACAGCCATGTTAACGGAAACACACCATAGTAATGAAACAGCAGGCATAATGATCAATTACAGAACGGATGGTGGTCTTTTCAATTTACGTCGTCTAAAAGCAAACACGAAAACTAAATCTAGTACTGTTAGAGAATTACTTTATGCTGACGACTGTGCATTGTATGCTGACTCTGTCGTAAACATGCAGAGCACCATAGACCGCTTCTCAAAGGCCTGCAACAACTTTGGTCTCACTATTAACACCAAAAAAACAGAAGTCATGCACCAAGCAACATCAAATAGCCAACATACTGCTACTTCCATCATCGTCAATCAGGAAAAACTGCAGGTAGTCGACAATTTTACTTACCTTGGGAGCACTCTCTCTCGCGATGTCAACATTGATGTGGAAATTAACAATAGACTGGCAAAAGCTAGTGCTGTATTTGGCAGATTACGCAAAAATGTATGGGACAGAAGAGGTATAAGAACAACCACCAAACTACAAGTATATCATGCTGCTGTTATACCAACCTTACTATACGCCTGCGAAACGTGGACAGTGTATTCTAGACATGCAAGAAAGTTAAATCATTTCCATCTTACCTGCCTACGTAAATTACTAAACATCCATTGGTGGGACAAAGTACCAGACTACGAGGTCTTGGAAAAATCAACCTCAATAAGCATCCACACAATACTTATGAAGGCGCAGGCACGCTGGGCAGGCCATCTTGTGCGTATGGAGAACTCTCGTTTGCCAAAACAAATATATTATGGAGAACTCAAGGCAGGATTTCGAAAAGCTGGTGGACAGAAAAAGCGTTTCAAAGACACGCTCAAGTCATCCTTGAAACATCTTAACATTGACGTAGGCGCTTGGGAGAGCCTCGCTCAGGATAGAACAGCATGGCGTTACAGCATTAGAACGGGAGCACTAGTGGCAGAAGAATTCAGACAAGAAACTGCAAGACAGAAGCGGACACGTAGAAAAGAAAAAACATCTCAACCTCACACAGATACCTTCTATTGTTGTCAATTCTGTAAAAGAACATTTTGTGTGCGCATTGGACTTGCTAGTCATTTAAAAACGCGCTATTAACTTTATTATTTTATTATTTATTGAACATCATCATGTGTTCTGTACTTGATGGCATGAAGATGGTTACATCGCTCAATCTTAAGGCAGTATCACCGATATACTGCTTGCCACAGCGTTTACATTCGATCACGTAAATGACATTATGAGATTCACATTTAAAGGCATCATCAATGGTGAAAGTAGCTTTGGAAAATGAAACGGAGCACATCTGAACCACACAAGAGCATGTGTAGGAACAAACGCGGAAACTACGAACAGTACCGCTAATGGTCCGGAACAGAAGACCTAAGGTGGCTGTGGACCAAAATGTCCTTAATATTTCTGTCGCACCTATAGGCAACCAGAAACAAGTCCTAGAAACCCAACGGGTGTTTGGATCCGACTGGAGAAGGGAATATTGTTTATGCAGGATGCGCCGGGCAGTAGAGTTATGTGGATGAAAGGTAAGGAAAAGTTTAACTCTATCAAAGAAGGAAGAACCCAGGGAATTAATCAACGTATGGAGGGGAGATAACTAACGTACACGGAGTCTAGCCGATGAAAGGGTGCTGTTGGGGAAAGTGCGTCTACGGAAGAAGTCAATCATCTCAGAAGATTTGCCAAGAAAGTCGTCGTCATCGTTACATAAGCGACGAAGAAGTTGGGAGAATGGCAGAGAGTTGCGACACGCCGAAGGATGAGAGGAAATGTAGAAAAGAAAACCATGTGCATCAGTAGGTTTTTAGTAGATGAATGTGCTGAGGTAAGGGATATGAATATTGAAAATGATGTCAAAGATGTACCTCAGCACACCCGTCTACTATAGCACACGCACGCTCCCGCGCCCACGCACATAAACATATATATATATATGGAGATGCCAGGCATTGTTAGTTGAATTCACGAAATGTTTGTATTTTTGATGTATTCTAACACACAATAGTAAGCTTTGAATACAATAATTGTTCATATATTACCCGATTACACGAGTATGTCTACCTTACCATATCATTAGAACACGTTACACGGGAGGAAGGTTTCGCCCGCTTCTTCGTTAAATTCTTAGTATTAAAAGTGATGATCAGATTTCCTTATAGGGAGGGGGTTAAACCCCTCAAACCAAAAATATCTACGGCTTTCTGATAAACATATCAGACACATTCTAACTAATTGGCATGCGGCTTATATTATTTTGGTACTGGTTTAATTTTTAAATTTCTTCAACTGAAAATCTGGCACAAAGAAATACCTGTTTTAGTTTACATAAGTCTCTCGCGGCCACCCGCCACTGTCAGCATTCTGTCTCACTTGAAGGATCCTTCTCCCGAGACGAGGCGAGAACCAGCTAATTTTGGGGAGTTTCTTCAAAGATTTGAAGTAGCGACTCTAACGTAAAGTGACACCATCGTTTAATTATAGGACACATAACCTACTGATAAACTACGTCAGAAACCTGGTCCATTTAAGTTCAAGTTATCTAGTTTCAACACTCTATGTTCTGGAAAAATCAGAAACAGACAGGAAAAAGACAAAACATTTCTCTCAGGATATCAGAAATGTCGCCTCGTACTTTAAGAACATTTTACACAGAAATAGAATTTGAAATATTTCTCATGACATAATAGTAAAAATAAAGCATTTATTAATGTCGTAGGGGTGTGAGATGTTAACGATCTCACATTTCAGAGGCTCTGCAAATGAGGGCGGTAGCCATCTCCTCTCCCTCACAGTCTTTACTTCCCGGATTATTCCGGTACCCATTTAAGTGTGAGTCGACCCGGGAGACGTTGCGATCTGAAATACATTTCCGCTTCAACTGGGGAATGAACCCAGGACCACTTATATGCGAAGCCAGCGCGCTAACCAATGAGCTTCGCGGCTCCCTTTTAACATAAAATATTTGATCAAATATCTAATACACAAATAAACTGAAAGTATTGCATTTTCCAAATGTATAAATATTATAATTGAACAAATAAACATAGGAATATTCATTTTCCTTTTGCGCTGAAGTTAGCGCATAGGGCAGAGGTCAGATCTCTACAATTCTGTCTGTTCAAAGCTATTCTGTGCAGTTTTTGAATAGTGTGAATATTGGTTGTTTTACTTTCTCTAAGTATTGTTCTTCTGAGTGTTTCTTTTGGTCTACCCCTTGCTCTTTTGCCTGTAGGTATCCATTCAAGAGTTTGGTGGTGTATTCTGTTGGTGTCTGCGCGTAGGACATGCCCGATGTAGGACCAACGGCGTTTTATGATAACATCTGTGATGAAATTTTGATGTGTCTCTTCTCTGATTTTATCATTCGATTTGAATTCACTCCAATGGGTGTTAGTTATCCTACGAAGACATTTGTTCTCGAAACTCAGTAATTTCTTTTCTGAAGATAAAGAGCTTTTCCAGCTCTCACATCCATATGATAGCACCGGAATAACGCAGGAATTAAATAAGCGCATTTTCGTGCGTGTGCTGATTGACTTTGACTTCCAGATATTAGACAGTCTGTTAAATGCAATTGATGCTAGGGCAATGCGAGTTGTAATTTCTGGCATGACATCACCGTCGAGTGTTAATTTGCTTCCTAGATAGGAGAATTTCTGTACTTTTTCAAGTTGTTGTCCATTTAAAGTACTTTCGTTAGGTGAATTTGTGAAGTCCATACGTTTTGTTTTTGATGAATTGATATGGAGACCTATTTGTACTGCAATGAGTTTTAATCTATCAGGTTTTGTTTGTGCATCTTGGTGGTTTTCACTCAATAGTGCAAGATCATCGGCAATATCCAGGTATTCTAATGTTATTTTATTTATCCATTTGATTCCTAAATTTGTGTTGGATGTGCTTTTTCTCATAACCCAGTGAATTGC
Organism: Meghimatium bilineatum; assembly: GCA_034231615.1. Classification (NCBI taxonomy): domain Eukaryota; kingdom Metazoa; phylum Mollusca; class Gastropoda; order Stylommatophora; family Philomycidae; genus Meghimatium; species Meghimatium bilineatum. The sequence goes on along the minus strand of CM067298.1, from coordinate 16,473,141 downwards.
GATATTGAATAGTAATGGTGACATAGTGCAGCCTTGTTTAACACCAGTAATCACAGGGAACCATTCTGAATTGCCTTTTTCTGTTCTAACACAACATTTTGAGTTGGTATAGAATGATTTTTATCACATTTATATATTTCTTTTGGAATCCATATATTTTTAAAATTTCCCAAAGCGATGGTCGATGGATGCTGTCGAAGGCTCTTTGAAAATCATCGAAGTTTATTATAAGATTAGATCTAAATTCTAGACATTCTTCTATTATTGTTCTAAGAGTGAATATATGGTCAAGGCAGGAACGACCTGGTCAAAATCCTGACTGCTCTTCTCTAAGTCTTTTGTCTAAGGATGACTTTAATCTTGCAAGCATCATATTACAAAGACTTTTGCCAGGTACGGATAGCAGTGTGATTCCCCTCCAGTTATCATTGGCCATAGCAATATGGACACATTAAATATTGGAAGGTATGACGGTTGGTAAAATGGATTCGTCTGCATAAGACGATGCTGGATAGAGATGTGTCTTAGTTTGTTTAAACATGCACTTGTAGCGGCGTCAAGTCAACTCTCTCAGAAGCGGGAAGAGTTCAGTACACACATACAGAAAAAAACGATCTGGAAGAAATATGTCACATGAACAGACGATATAAAGCTTCTAGTCGTATGGGCCTCTTTTGTATCAAATTGTAGAAAGACAATATAAAGCGTCTTGGTGTATGGACCTGTTCTGTATCAACATGTAGGAGGATTGTAATTGTTAAATACTATTTAATGCACATAGTTAAAGGTCTTCAATATAATAGTAGTAAAGACTGTCCATTTATGTATTACCATGGGCGTAGTCATGTCTCCAATGGGACTGGGTTACTTATAAAAAAAGGTAGTTCGCTCATTTTATTGTAAAATTCTTCGTCCTCGTTAGAGTTATTTCGCCCTTTTTAGAAACACGTTACACGTGGGGTGTGAAAGGGCGGTGGGTTATCCGCATGCCATGTTCTGATTTCCTGATGGGGAATGGTGTTTGAACTGCTCCCTCATTATATGGGAAATGACAAGATGTGATGAGAAACGCAAAGGACCCTGTATCTGATTTGAATGAGATCAGTCATAATTCTATTTGCCTACACATGATGCCTGGGAAATGGAGATGGTCGGGTTTCTATTTACCTACACTACATTTCTGGAAAATTGATATGGAATGTGTTAAGTTTGACTACACACAGTGTCTGGAAAATGGAGATAGACTGTGTTCTATTTGACTACACAGCATGTGTGGAAAATGGTCTTTGTTTGGGTTCTGTTGCACTACACACCATGTCAGGAAAAATTTTTATGGGAATGGATTGGGTTCTTTTTTTACTACACACCATGTCTGGAAAATGGGTTTAATTGGGTTCTTTTTGACTACACACCATGTCTGCAAAATGGTGATGGATTGGGTTATATTTTACTACACACCATGTCTGGAAATGGAGATAGACTGACTTTGTGTATTTTCGATCCTAAGGAATCACGAGCGACAGGCTCTTATATTATTTTATGCAATAATGGAAGAAATCTTTACTTCATAGTCAGATATCATTTTTCAGACCTGTGTAATGCTTTGACGAGAAGTGCTTTGATCATATGAGTGTAATTGTACAGATGAAATTCTATCAGGTTTTCAACTGAAACAATTTCAATAAATCTCTCCATATATCGACCACTAAATGTTTGAAGTGTTTAATGTTTGGCCACTAATACAGACCTTCAGAGTGTAAATACACTGAGAAGAAAACAAACAATTATTTTAAAACGGCACTGACATAAATTAAATAAGGAAACAAAAGATGATAACAAAAACCCAGAACAATTATGACAGGTCCTTAGCCTTGTCTGACAACTGCTCTAGGATGTCAACTCCGATAAGCAGACATCGCGAGTTCTGATGACTCTGCAACTCCTGCAGCTTGCCTTGTTCCAAATGTATTGAAGTTACATTTGATTTCGAGTTAAATGGACATGCCGATATATGGATCAAGCTGCATTGAGTTAACTAGACATGCAGCAGATACAAGCAATTGTTCATCTGTTCTGTACAGAAAGAAATGACAACCCACTAAACGTAAATACTGCCAAGAAAATAACTACATCATAAAAGCTGGGTTGATGACTACATCCTGCATTGAATATGATATGAATATATATGTATATGTGTGTGTGTGCGTGCGTGTGCGTGTGTGTGCATATATCTATATATATATATATATATATATATATATATATATATATATATAGAGAGAGAGAGAGAGAGAGAGAGAGAAAGAGAGCAAGTATTATTTGTCATAAATATGTCCTCTTTGTTACTATTGAACTACAATCTTTTTGCAGATACCAGTCGTTTATTTCATGTGCATACACCATTATATGAATTAAAACGAGTAAATTCATTTTTCATTCGTTCTAAAGTACCTGCCAACTATCACAATGTTGTCCAGATAACTGCATACTTTACAATTTTGCTGCAATAGTTTGTGATTTGATATCATTTCGCTCATGGTTTAGTGCATATACTAACTTTACATCCTGGTTGGGTTAGCAAAAGTGGTTGGTGTAGATTGTGACCACTCGTAGTTAAGATGAAAACATATTTTAGTGTTAGTCCGTAATTTATACTAACAAACACAAGTGTACGCTGATACAAATAATATATTAGTTTACCCAGGGACAATTGTTTTTACGCCGTGTGAATGTTAAGATGGACGTTATTAGCTTCACCATTGTTAACATCTGTGTATGTTGCCATGGCAGCCATAACCATCTCGAGTCTGAGCTTAATCTCATTTCCCGAGTTGTCATTATCACATATCTGGAAACTGAGATATTTGAATGTGATAACTTCTTCAAGTCTGTGCCAGTTTGACCTGATATTCACGGAATCTTATTTGGTTTTACTATCTATATATTCGCTAAACCATTTATTGCCTTTTAGCGTCAGGGGTAGACGAGTTTCCTGGAGACGGCTCTCTTGAGTGCTGAATATATTGTGGAATATATCGCCTTTTTATTTCAAAGGTCCATCGTTTTCGTGGCTGGCCTCTAGGTTTCCCTTCACTGTATCTGTGTAGCATAGTTTGCTGTGTTATGCTGTCTGATGGTAACATGTTGATGTGTGCAAACTATTTTATCTGTTGTCTCTGAATATATTCTAAGATTGGAGTAGTACCGGTTTTTTGTTGAATGTCTTCATTTGATTTAATTAGTGACCAAAATCATGCTTCTATCAATATTCATTTTCATGTCATTTTTCCAAACTTACTTCATCCAACTTCCAGGTGATTTCCTGTAGTTCAGATTCGGAACCTGTCAAGAGATCGGTATCATCGGCATAACACAAATTACAAAGTGGCCTATGGCCAATAGTTATTGATCTCCGGAGATCTTGTAATGCCTCTTGCATTATATATTCAAGATATATGTTATAATGAACTGGGAAGAGCATGCATCCATGACACACTCCTATATCCGTCTAGAAACATTCAACAATGTCTTATTTATTAAAAAGGCACTGCTTACATCTTTTACGATGCTTCAATAACTTCTTGATGTTTGTGTTGACGTTATATTCTCTGAGTATCTGCCACAGACCTTGGTGCCCCACACGATCAAATGCCTTTGTGAAATCAATGAAATTACGTAGGGCTGGTACTGATTAAAATTTTCTTGTTCGATTATTCGGGAAAAAATTAATCAATTAATCGATCAATGTCGATTAATTATAACGCATATAGAGATCCAACTATTTGTATCTGATCTGCAACAATCCATGACTTAACTTCACAGTTCACACAAAAATGTTGCAACAATCCATGACTTAACTTCACAGTTCACACAAAAATGTTGCAACAATCCATGACTTAACTTCACAGTTCACACAAAAATGTTGCAACAATCCATGACTTAACTTCACAGTTCACACAAAAATGTTGCAACAATCCATGACTTAACTTCACAGTTCACACAAAAATGTTGCAACAATCCATGACTTAACTTCACAGTTCACACAAAAATGTTGCAACAATCCATGACTTAACTTCACAGTTCACACAAAAATGTTGCAACAATCCATGACTTAACTTCACAGTTCTTCCCAGCAATATAATGTCATTTAATGGCATTGTTCAAAGGGCACAAGCCCATGGACCGCTGGATCAGCAACCAACTTCACAGTTCATACAAAAATATTGTAAATTCAAACTGTAGCACTGACGTAAGTGATTTATGGTTATGTCTGCACGTCTAAATAAATAATAATAATAATACGCGGGAAAAGTAAGTAAGCAACACAAAAATTACAATTACTAAGAAACTGAAAATAATATTTTCTTAAATTTTATTCGATCAAATTACTTTTAATCGATTGAAATTTTTAACAATTATCGACTAATAAATCGTTAATCTCCGCAGCACTAACATTATGATAGAAAGCAGGTTGATGATGTACATTGTACACCTTGGTGTTATACTCGTGTACAAATATGTGAATTATTGAAAGTATACATGAGTTGGCTCCTTAGAAAAAGTATTTTATAATGTTTATTTATACAATGAATGTGTGATGAGTTCCTAATGGCTGCAATGTCACCAGGATTGGTAACATCAATTGACGCTTCAATATGATGTTATGTGTTCCCTGTAATGCCAGCGCTCAATAGAAGTCCTTCTCTGAGTATAGGTCCTGAGTGCTGATCTTACACAATATAATGCATCGTGGCTTATTCGACTGATGATCGTTAGTTAATTTGCATGTGTTTTGTGTCGTTAGCGAATAGAAATCAAGGAATACCTATGATCAACAAAGGAACATGAGGCAGTGAGAGTTATGAGGGATATGTTTTAGATAAGGGTTACTGTTTTAGAGGACGTTTTTGTAAGTTCGAGTCTATATTTAGAGGTTGAGTATGTCTTTTCAATGAATCTTTTAATGTCTTTATTTTCTGGTACTATCCCCAGAATGGTATCACTATTGCAACTCATGTTCTTTTCTCCCGAGATCTGGCATTTCTTTAATCAGCTCTTATTTATGATTTTCTCAGTAATTATTATAATCTGAGTTTATGTTTTTTTAAATTTATGGCGTCAGTCGGTCAAAATTTCATTAATTGGTAGTAATGGATTCATAAACACATGGATTGTAGTCCACTCTGATACAGTCTCTACCAGTAACAAGGGTGTACTAGCTGAGTGTGGGTAGGTCTGCATTATATAAGCTGTCCAATATCCAGAAGCCGTTCAACCCTGGGAGACCTATTGTTTCTGCTGCATCCTGCCTTACGGAACACATCTATGATTTTCTGGATGGTGTCTTCCAACCATTGTTGGAGCAAATCAGCACATTCCTGACATGTACTAACCATACCCTGTCCATCTTTATCTCTATTTCACTGCACGTTGCTCACACCTATCGTCTATTTCTGTTTGATATCTGCTCTCTTTACACCTCCATAACACACGCATATTGTCTCAATGCCGTGAAGTTTTTCCTCGATCAGCAGTCCCATCCCTCTGTGTCTACTTCTACTCCCATCCCTCTGTGTCTACTTCTACTCTCATCCCTCTGTGTCTACTTCTACTCCTATCCCTCTGTGTCTACTTCTACTCCCATCCGTCTGTGTCTATTTCTACTCTCATCCCTCTGTGTCTACTTCTACTCCTATCCCTCTGTGTCTATTTCTACTCTCATCCCTCTGTGTCTACTTCTACTCTCATCCCTCTGTGTCTACTTCTACTCTCATCCCTCTGTGTCTACTTCTACTCTCATCCCTCTGTGTCTACTTCTACTCTCATCCCTCTGTGTCTACTTCTACTCTCATCCCTCTGTGTCTACTTCTACTCTCTTCCCTCTGTGTCTACTTCTACGTTCATTCATCTTGACGGGCTCATACTCAATCTCAACTACTTTCAGTTCGATGGGCGCTTCTTTGACCAAATCAGTGGGGTCGCCATGGGCACCAAGATCGGACCCAGCTATGCCTGTTTGTCCATGAGCCAATTTGAGCACCAGGTATAGGGATCCTGGTTAATGTGGCACGCGTCATAAACCTAATCGATAGTTTTCGCCAGGCCATCAAGTTTACATCTGAGATCTCTATTTTCTATGTGAACTTCCTAGACATATTCATCACTATCCAACCCTCCTCTCTCAGCGAATAGGTACATTACAAACCGATTGATTTCCATAGATTTCACCTATACACCTCGTCGCATCACTCTGCCTCTCGGGATTTCCTTCAATCTCTTCACTTTTTGGTCTCTGACGTATGTAGTGGTGAGGAGGACTTTCTCAAGGAAGCACACGAGATGGTCGATTATGTTACGCTGTCATCTATACGCCGACAGAATATTCAGATCTGCCCTTCATTGCGAGTGCAACCTCTCACGTCAAGACACCCATTTGAATATTTTGAGGTCTTTGGAGAATATTTGGAGGTCTTTGAACATGGTCAAACTTGTTCTCACTTTTCACCCCAATAGAGCTGCTGTTCATCGAGTCTTTCAACGACACTTTCGTCTTCTCCAGTCGGATCCCACAATGAAGTGTTCTCTGAGCCCCCTTCCATCTCTCTAGTTTCTTACAGACGTGATAAGAACCTCAGGAATCTACTGGTCCGGAGTCTCCTCCAGCCTGACGTTTCTAATTATCGTGACACTATCAACTGCAAACGCAACAAATACTACACCTATGCCTATGTCACCCAGACCCGATCTGTCACACTCCCTAAATCCACCTTCACCATTGAAGAGAGTTTCACATGTGTTTCCCACAACGTTATCTAAGGCACCTTATGCAAACGTTGTGTTATGAAGTATATTGGTGAGAATTGTAGATAGTTTGCAATCCGATTGTGCCACCTCCTATACAAAACCCTTTTGGGTTATCCTGTGTCTTCTACTTCTATGGCAAAGTCATCGGGACAACCTTAAGTCGTGCTTCTCTTACGAACGAATCTGTCTTGCATTTAAGAACCGCTACTAATTTGGCACTCTTAAACCCGTCGGGATTAATTAGGGCCTGTCTCATGGAAAATATCAAGTTGTTCTATCATGTCTCTGTTTCGTGTCACATGTATGTAGCTATTTTTGTATCTTTCTTGTCCGTGATAGCTCAACTTTGACATAATTACAACTCTTCATCTCCACTTATTATACAAACACCACAAACGTCAAGATTGTTTTGTCGTTTCACTATTGAAAGCAATTGTTCCAGTTGCCGATAACACAATTGTTGTTAAGTTAAAGAGCTCATATTCATTGGCATTTTTTGATGGGCGAAAGGTTTTGCTGGTGACGCCCATCTCCTCTCCAGTTTTCCTTACTATGTGATTACATAGAGGTGCGTTCTCTCAGGTCTCCATTGCATTGTACTGATATTGACACTGTATCGTATTTTTAACTTCACGCTGAGCAATTCACGGATAGTTAACTATGTCACAAACACAACCATCGTAGGATTCAAAATAAAGGCTTATAATTTTGAGTATTACATTCAATTAGTGTTATCGTTGAATCCTTTCACAGAAAAACCTTCAAGATATTATCCAGAACAATTAGGCTTATTGACTAACATACTATTGGTCACTAAATAACAGAGTCCCTACACGACAGAAAAAAAACACACTGTCATGTTATCTTGATTAAGTCACATTGTAAACGATAAGGAATTTCCGCTTGCGGTTCCGAGAACTAATAATAATACATTATTTCTAGGACATGATTGGTCTGAAGGCAGCGTCTGAAAAAATAACATTAGTTCAATCGTTCTTAAAAAATCAAAAGCCAGATCATCTAGTGCCAATGAGCGTTGTTGTTGCGAACGAAATGTTAGTCTGAATTGTTTTTGGCGTCAAGGACATATAACTTTAAAAACAAGAACGAACCTCCCATTATCTTTCTGTAACATTTATCGTAAATAACTAAATTTGTATTTGATATTTAAGTTGTTTAATCATGGGAGGGGACGCCGAGCATTTTCCCGTCTATTGACGCTACGTCACTGATACATATTTAAGAGCTGTGAACTTATCTATATACATTGTACTTTCGAAAATTCTACTTTTCAAAATATTTAGTGGTAACTAAGGATGGTGCCAGTTGCATTCCGCACTCTCCCTGGGACTCAACCACTAAATCCAAATTTTTCATTTTGAAACATTATGGTTTCTTGAAGTTTAAAAACATTGCCAACAAGATTTTCTTTTTTTTCCCCAATGAAGGTAAAAAGTATTACATCATGTCACACTTTCTCACATGATTTCCAGTCCACATTTTCTTATTAACAATTTCTTATCCACTTTAAGTTTCACAAGAAAAGAACATTCGCTCAGCTCAAAGATCAATACCTTTGACAAATGACGTAGTCGCCTTCAACTTCAAAATTAAAACCATTCATTTTGTTGGTAATCTATGAGATAATAAACGATAATGTGTTATGTGTTTGCCAGAATTTTCAGGAAGTTAATGGCGTGAAAATAGAATTGAGCCGAACTCAGGCGTAAGAAGTGATGTAAATCTAATAATTTTACTTCTAATTCTTGTAACGCAAGAAAATCTCTATATCTTTCTAATCCGTACAGTTGTTAATCTTTCATTCTTTGTAATCCCTGACAAGCGAATCTTTCTAAACTTCTCATCTTCGACAGAGCTGTATCAAGATTCCTCTTATTTCGACATATACGACGTTTGATAGCTTTAACGAGAGACAACAGGGAGTCCATTTATCTACGGGTCTATATATATATAAATATATATATATATAAATATATATATAAATATATATAAATATATATATATACATATATATATATATATATATATATATATATATATATATATATATATATATATATATATATATATATATATATATATATATATATACCGGGTATCGACATTTAACATATGGAATTATATTTCTGTCTCACACCGTTGATTCGGTCCTAGATAAGGACGATTTTTGTTTGTTGAGTGTACGTTAAAAAAACAACTCACCCTGAACAACTGGAACATGTGGGGACAGCAAGGGCACGGGGTCTTTATCACTAATGCCAGTCAAAACCTCCCTTCAACTGCACAATAGAAAACATGCAGAATTGAAAGTTTAAAAAATAGATTCGGTGTTAGGTGCCGGTGTTTGCTTAGAACGACGCACACTCATCTAAGAAATATTAAAATGGTTAAGAGCTGGAGAAGAACTATCAAGTTATCTACGAGATGTCGACATGAAATCATTATTCTAGACAGTGGATTCAGTGATTAGTGCAATAAAGAAGTTGCTCTAGAAATTCAACAACTAATAACCGATGTTAGCCTGAATGATATTGCTGTATACAGATGGTTCTGTTCAGAAGTAGTCATGTCACTCCAAAGTTATCTGTTATTCTACGATTTATTATTGAAAAATGTGAAAAGTATTTTATGACACGTTCCAGTATGAGAATGATAATCAACAGACTTATGGAGTCCTTAACATGGATATGTGAATAGACGGTTATGGAGTCCCTAACATGGATATGTGAACAGAGTTATGGAGTCCTTAACATGGATATCTGAACAGAGTTATGGGGTCCCTAACATGGATATCTGAACAGAGTTATGGAGTCCTTAACATGGATATGTGAATAGACGGTTATGGAGTGACTAACATGGATATGTGAACAGAGTTATGGGGTCCTTAACATGGATATCTGAACAGAGTTATGGGGTCCCTAACATGGATATGTGAACAGAGTTATAGAGTCCTTAACATGGATATGTGAACAGACTTATGCAGTCCCTAACATGGATATGTGAACAGAGTTATGGAGTCCTTAACATGGATATGTGAACAGAGTTATAGAGTCCTTAACATGGATATGTGAACAGACTTATGCAGTCCCTAACATGGATATGTGAACAGAGTTATGGAGTCCTTAACATGGATATATGAACAGACTTATGATAGTTTCCGTAGCCCTATTATTATATTTCTTCTTTATATCACCCTTCAGCATGAAATATACTCAGAACATACTCATCACCCACCACACCATCGTCTGGATGAGACAAAGGGAAAAGGAATCAAGCGCGATATGACATACGTGTCAGAACCTGAAGACACACTGCGAAAAGTATGTGAAATAGAAAAAGTTGGAAATAACATTGATTCCATGGAAGTGGACATGGAGAATAAAATCACTGATTAACGTAATAATTCAACTAGATAAAGCATGTCGGAAATGGATATTTATCATGACAGAGGTTACAGTACAAGAGCTCGCCCAGGAACGCTAAAAACCACAGGACATAATCATATACACACATGGCTCAGTCAACAAAAAAACAAATAAATGCGATTTGGGGTATTGTTGCTTGCAGAAACGGCTTCGAGTTGGTTGAAAAATCATCTGCATACTCTACTATTACATCGAGCATGAAGATTTAGATAAATGGAGTTATAGCAGCACTAAGATGGTTGATAATGAATTCATCACTAAACTCGGTAATATGCACAGAACTTCAACACATGCTGCGCATGATAGAATGCTGAGAAAGGAATAGATTACGTTATTGAACAAGTCAATTGTGCAAAATAGTACATGCCCATACTGCCCGGGTCATGCTGGAGTCAGAGAAACGAAAAAGCTGACTCATCGGCAGGCAATGCTGCGATTGACAGCACAGTACTGAGATGAGATAAAGCTGACTTAATTAAAGCAGTCATAAATTCATTGCAAAATGAAGACGTTGAAAATGTGCTTGCAAACTTACACATATAAGGAAAGAAAAAATTGGTAGTGATTAGAGGTGAGGGTAAAACATGTGCTTTAGTTTGGAAAAAAAAACCGAAGATCACGTAATCAACACCTGACTGGGACTTTGAGTCTATGTACACTTGAATGGCTGCTGGAATGGAGATCGGAGTCTATATACACTTGAATGGCTGCTGGAATGGAGATCGGAGTCTATATACATTGAATGGCTGCTGGAATGGAGATCGGAGTATATATACACTTGAATGGCTGCTGGAATGGAGATCAGAGTCACTTATGGGAATAGCTAGTGTTCTAGTTTATGTCTGCTAGTTTCTAATAAAGAATCAAGCGTGTTATTTCGTTTGAAACTAGGAAAAGCTGAGCACAAATATGTTATTTCATGTGAAACTATGTGGAACTCTGCAGAAATATGTTATTTCATCTGAAACTATGTGGAACTCTACTGAAATATGTTAATTCATGTGAAACTATGTGGAACAATACAACGTTGTTCTTTCATCCGAAATTATGTGGAATTGAGTACAAATATTGTATTTCCTGTGGAACAATACAAATATGTTATTTCATGTGAAACTCAGTAAAATATGTGATGTATGTGGTTTCTAAGTTACGTTTAACAATGCTGTGACCAAGAACATATGAAGTTAGTGCAGCCTTTGAAATGCCAATTCAAGGTACACGATGGGAGATTATAAAAAGAAAATGATCTCTGCATAAATAATAGACCGTTGAACATGTTCTGTAATTAGATGAGTTTGTTATGTGTTCTCAAGCGGTTTAACACGGAAACAGAATTGCGTGTTTAACTTGGTTATTTGAGTCATTAGCAGCACATAAATTATCATTTCCTGTTCATGAATGTCTGTGTATGTGTGAGTGGGTGATAAATGTAACAGGGAGAGAGAGAAAGAGAGAGAGAAAGAGAGAGAGAACGAGAGAGATAATTTTAGAAATCATGATTTCAGCAACATTCATCATAATTTACTTTCATCGTTTCCTAAATTAATGTTTCATCAAGGACATTTTTAATATTTAGTAGAAATGAGATGTTTCATAGTGACATGACCAATATGTGGTTTGAAATAATGAGAGTTTTGATAACATGATATATAGATTTTATTTAATTTCTTTATGATTTCTGAATTATTTAATTCATTTCTTTATTTCATTCATAGGAAGGAAGACTTTAAGAATGTTTTTAATACGAAATGAGAGATTTGATAAAAACGTGATTATTGTGATGTGTACGGTAATATAAAAGTTTAAGGGACATTGCCCTACAAAATGTGGTTCACAAATAAATGTATAATTATCACGAATGAACATTTGGACAGATAAATGTATATGTGAAATAAAGATCACAGCTTGCATTTAAAATCCACTACATAATATGGAAGTGGACTACAACCATATGAGTCGATCAAAGGTGACCATACGTTTAAGACAATAACGTGGGCGTCTGTGGTTACGCAGCACAGCTGTAAAGAGGTCAAACACGTTTGATCCCTAACGTGTACAGTCCCAGTGTGTAAGTACGATCGGATTCTCTTGTACTGCTGGCCTTGATATACTAGCGATATGGTCACAGACGTCTCCCGTCCAGCGTTAAGTAGCACAAATAAGAACGTATTAGTTACCAATGCCGAAGTTGGATGTGTTGGACGATTAGTCGAAGTAAAATGGCGACACAGTTAATTTATCTTTTCTGGAATATATGTAGCTGCAAATCTATTATGATCAATGTCCTGCTCCAGTTGGAGTGTGAGAACCGTCACAAATTAAAAAAACCGACAACACATGCATAAATGCTACCAAACTTCAATACAAATGGCTACACTAGATGCTACAAGAGATGTTCGAGTCTAAGATATATTCACTACTAAGGGTTGGAAATTCGTAGAGGACTGATTTAATTGTGTTCAGGATATCCCATATGTACTTTGCCCCACTCAATGAAGCATCATGTAGCCTGTAGAAAGTACGTAGCTGTATCTTCATGCGTCAATCCCCAGCGATCTCCGAAAAGATACACCCTGTAAATAAGTCATGGTGAGCTTGATTCTTCTTCTTCTGCGTTCAGCATCTGTGGTCATGCTATACCGGCAGGCCTGTCGTCATGACGAAGTCCACTGTCTTCTCCAGGTCAGAGCGGCTACCCCATAGCTTTTGCCTCAAGTCTGTATCCTCTGGCTAGGTCTACTGTCTCTGCTCTTTGTATGTTGTGCAGTCCTGAAGTATGTATTCCGGGGTCTGGGTTCCGGATCCACATGGACATTCATCTGTGTATGAGATCCTTAATCGGTAAAGGTGATCCAACAGTCTGCAGTGGCCTGTTCAAAGGCGAAATATTGTGGCTGTTGATATCTTTGGAGGAGATGTATTGCATCATGTCAGCTGGATTCAAATCAGCGTCTCTTGGTGTTTCTTTAACCATTACATTTGTGATTATGGTTATATTGAAGGTACTACAGATTGTCTATTGAAGATACTACATGTGGTGCTATTGAAGGTACTGCAAATGGTACTATTGAATCCAATACAGGCGGTATGTTTTATGGAATGTTGTACTATTGAAAGCATTACAGATGGTACTAATTTATTCAAAACAGATAATGCTACAAACAGTGCCAACGAAGGAGTCACAGAAATGTGTCACAGGCTGAGAAATAGAAGGAGTCACAGAAGTGTGATAGATCAAAAACACAAAAATTGTGTTGACGCATTAAAGACGTGTCTCACCCGAGGTTCTCATCAACTTCGTCAAAGTGTCAGCATCAGAACTCTCACTTAGTACGGTTCATCACAATCGTAATTATATCATCATCGTGTGCTTGAATCGAGATAATATTGTTGTTAGCTTAAATTACAGAAAGGTGAATTTATTCTATTATAGGAATAACCAGTAATTTCCCCAAACCAGAATCAAATGAACTTGGTCAACCATAACCACTGCACGCTTTACAGATCGCCACATTAGCTAGATCATTCGCTTGACTTGTCTCAACAACAATGCTTAATAACAATTTACATAATTTTTTGCAGGACGATGCGGACACTTTCCAGATTCATTTGTGACACTAATGTCGTTTCATAATATCGTAAACAGTCAGGATAAATATTTCAGCAGGTTTTTGAATATTGTAAACACAAATGTGATCTTAAAGAGAAGAAAGATAACAGAGAGGTTGGATTTATAATCGATATGTTATTTTTTTTATTAAGGAAGTAAAATATAGAATTACTTAGTCATAGTCAACATTTCTCAAGATGAAGACGTTCCTATGTAATATATTTAGGGTGAGAAAGAGAGATATTAGACGTTATAAAAAACCAATTCTGATGTGTGGAAGTAAATCTTGGACAATGTTCACAATAGTAAAATATTATGGTGAGTCAGCAGAGGTGTGGTTGTATAGAAGAATGTTAACGCTACCGTAAACAGATAAATAGCGTAATGAAGATATCTTGAAAGAAGTTAATTCAAAGAGAGAGCTGCTTACCCGAATCAGAAAGAGGCAGTTCACATTTTATGGATAAATCATGGGAAGAAGATACATGGAGCACATTGTAACAAAAGACAGGTTGAAGAGCAAGAGAGAAGACAACCTAACATTGTGACATGGGAGAACATTGCTATCAGAGATTATTGACATCCCACGAGATAGACGGCCGTGGAAAGACATGACAATCAACGCAAAACGGTATGGACCATAACAAATAGACGTTTTGTATGAATGTGATGTTTTAACAATGATATCTTGATGTTGAACGGCCATGTAATTCGTAATTAATTTCATCTATTAGAATATTAGTTAGCGATACGGTTATATATAGAAAAAATAGATCAACCGGGAGTCAGATGCAACGAGAGAGCTGATTCACAGTCGGGTAAAACTATAGTTGATGACAAATGAGAAAGGGCATGGCTGGGTTTATATGACACCACTACGATCCTGGAGATTATGTTTATTATTATTATTATTATAATATTATTACATCAGTCAATGATATATTATACAACGATTAAGATGATGCCGAAAGAGACAATGTACATGTCTATACAGTGCAGTTGTATTCCCAGTGCTGTTATACACTAGTGAAACATAGACTGTGCATAGACGTCACGTGAGTAAACTCGATAATTTTCACACAACTTGTCTCAGAAAAGTTATCAACATCAGATGGTCAGACAAGACTCCGGATACCCTAATCCATGACAGATCTGGTATCCCTAGCATTGACACTATTTTTATACATACAAAGATTCGTTGGACAGGTCAACTTGTACGTATGCCAGATCATTGAATGCCAAAAACTACTTCTCTTTGGTGAGCTGGAGAAGTGTACACGATCTCAAGGTGGCAAAAGAAGTGTTACAAGCACTCGTTAAAGATTTCACAGATAGCGTTTAAAATATACCAAGATGTTTAGGATTACTTTGCACAAAAGATATCTACATGGTGGTCTACAGTCACAAAGAGTGCATCATTTTGTGAAAAGAGGAGATATGCAGCAGCTCAATAGCAGAGAACAGTTAGAAAGTCACGGACTGACCAAAAACCGCCTACAGTGGTCATTCCATGCCAGAACCGTCCAAGGACATTTACTGCGCGAATGACGCTTATTAGCCAGAACTCATATGAAAGGGCATATCTCTAACTGAATTTCTAAAGAGGATGGTCATAACAAATGGTCATCATCACTTCTGATGGACAAACTACATAACATGTATATAAGAAATAGAATTGGGAGTGAGCATGGGAGGGGAAGCTATAGTTCGCTCCATAATTCATGTTACTCAATTTAGCTCAATTTTTACGAAAATTACCTGATGTAGAGCAATCATATTTTGCAGTTAGTCGTATACACATCACGACCTTAGGAATTCATATTGTACAAATTGATAGGTAGGTAGGAAAATGCACACAACGTTTTTTGCTATATAGTTTTGCTTCAGCAGAAAACAATGTCGCTCACATTTTACATTTTACTGTAATAGAAGAAAATAGTGGATCCAAAAACGTTTCCCAACTACATATAATAGCAGAAAATTTGAGATAGTTATCATTACTAGAGCTACATGTATTCTTTCCCTCTCTCTCATCAATGTAGCACGCCGACTACAGAGAGTACCTACCATTCATAGCACGTAACACTGTAGCTTCATGCAATAATCTCTTGAAATCCCCGAAAAAAGCACTTTGTAAACAAGAACGAAGCAAGATTCGAACCAGTGTTCTCTTGAACACATCTCGAACGGATTAACCACTATGCCAGACAAAACACAAAATTCTGCTGCCAGCTAACAGTATAGAATACAATTTTGTTTATTCGGTCTCAAACTCCCATATATGGTTTGTAGCAGGATGCTTATCCTATAAGCTCGCACACTCTCAATCTCCCATATATATCTCCTGTAGCAGGACGATGATACTACTAGATTTAAAAAAATATATATTCCAGAGATAAATGATGTGTCGCAGTTTTAATTGCACCAATTTCTCAGCACATCCGACGTCGGGGGCTACAATATAATAAACGTATATAAGAATACGTGTTGCAATGTCTTACCCAGGTTGCATTTGAATTACTTTATTATATGCGCCATTTCCATAAACAGACATGCGCATGGAACTAACCACGCCACTGTTCAATAAATTAACAATATTTTTTTGTACGAGAACTAAGTTGACCGAATCTAGCGGACAGGAAGAAAATCAGCAGCATCTTTTCATTATAAAATAAAACCGTAAGACGTCTTCTCCCAGACTTTGATTGATCATTGCGACGCTGGTGGCGGACATATTTCATCCTCTGTCTGAGAGCTGGGTCATATGTTAGTTTGCATGAGCAGACGATATGACGAAAGATCTGAAGTGAGTGATATATGTCTTATACTGTCAATGTTTATTGTTCTCGAAATCCGTGAACTGTGAGCTGTATAGCCAGGAATTTGTCAATAATGTGGAATTGTTTCATTGTATGTATGATGTCTCAAAGGTTACAAAATGACCCACACTTTTGAATACGCTGGTAACACACAAACACAATTTGACAATGATCAAATTAGATTACTTCCAGTAACGAAAATACGTTTCTATAGATTTGAATTTATTTTATCTATGTTGAAATATATATTGATATATTGGAAATGTAGCGGGAAATGTGGCGGAGAGGTACAGACTCGTCCGTGATGATCATTGGATCGGATTCAAATCCTGTCGTAGAAGTTGCACATTCATATCGTTCAGATAGCAGTGACGAACTGAGACCGATAAAGCAGTAGTTAGCGCACTGGCGTCGTATATGAGTGGGCTTGGATTCATTCACAGCTGAGAGGGACATTATTTTCATCGACCGAACCTTAATTGGGTACTGGATCAGACGAGAAGTAAAGACTGCGAGGCAAAGGTGATGACTACCACCCTCATATAGCAGAGCTACTGAAATGTGAGATTGCTAACATCTCACACGTCTACTGTAGCTATGTATTACGTTTGCTTACATTTAGTAGTAAGCTAGTGAGTTAAAAACGGCACAGAAAAATGATTACGTGTAACAAATTCTAGTGAATTAAAAACGGCACAGAAAAATGGTTACGTGTAACAAATTCTAGTGAATTAAAAACGGCACAGAAAAAATGGTTACGTGTAACAAAAGCTAGTGAATTAAAAACGGCACAGAAAAAATGGTTACGTGTAACAAATTCTAGTGAGTTAAAAACGGCACAGAAAAAATGGTTACGTGTAACAAATTCTAGTGAGTTAAAAACGGCACAGAAAAAATGGTTACGTGTAACAAATTCTAGTGAGTTAAAAACGGCACAGAAAAAATGGTTACGTGTAACAAATGCTAGTGAATTAAAAACGGCACAGAAAAATGGTTACGTGTAACACAAGCTAGTGAATTAAAAATGGCACAGAAAAATGGTTACGTGTAACACAAGCTAGTGAATTAAAAACGGCACAGAAAAATGGTTACGTGTAACACAAGCTAGTGAATTAAAAACGGCACAGAAAAATGGTTACGTGTAACAAATGTAGGGTTTATGCTACATCATGGATATGATATGCAACACAATATTAGAAAGACCAGGCACTACTAATATTTTATCATACTGAGTCTACGGAGAGATGGCTTTGAAACGATAGCAGAATATAAAATTGTCCTTTAGGGGATGCCCGAATATTACAACGACAATAATAGGAGGGGGAGGCCGGTGGGGTGGGGTTGAGTAGGAGAACGTTTGACAGTTATTGACGTGGGAAAAGGAGAGAGACTGACCAAAGTTAACGTCAAGTATTGTGTATTTTATACACCATTTACATTAATTTTAATAGAAAATTGTTTCAAACAATCTGAAAAAGTAAAACTATTTAATGCACAAGTTTCCAGACTATTTTGGCCACAGCCTTATTTGCAATACATTAATGTTGTTAGGCCCTGCCCAATTATATCAGTTTTCGGCGTTCAAGCCGTTGATATTTTCGACATAAATAGCAAATAATGATACATTACTGTTTATCTTTTACATGATTGAAATAGTATTCTCCAATATGTGCTTCATCATCTTGAACACAGCTATTATACAGATTTGGATGAAACAGACCAAAAGTAAAGATTGTAAAGAATATGTTCTAATAACAATACGTACAGTCTAATACAATTGTTTAAAAATGACATTTCGGAATAAAAATTAAGAGATTGCTTTGCAGTAGTACAAATATTATTGTAATAATTAAAACACTATAAAATATGTTACAAAATATATCGTAAAATCAGAAAAATGATTAATTAAAAAAAGTAAATAATGAATTATTTTATAAGGAGCCACCGACTCATATACCGTCTGAACGCTCTCCACAATTGATTCTGAACTCACTGTTGTCCCCATATACTCTGTTCACTCTAAGAATGAAGTAGGTCAGTGTTTCTGATTGGTTGTTGGACGCCGAACGCGTAAATCGACTGTTAAGTGCTCAATAATATAGTTCATTAGATTATAATACCATTATTAACTATTCTTAATTCTTCTTCTTCTTCTTCTTTCTGTCCTCATGTACCTTTCGGTGTTGAGGGGAGAGTGAGTGTACGGTCCTTTGCCCTTTTATTTGCCTCCTCTGCTGTTATATTTCCGAGTGTCTCTAATACACTATCTATCCACCTTTTACGAGGGCGTCCAATAGGTCTCCTGTTTTCGTATCGTTTGTTAAGTGTTTTTTGGATAATACTGTGCTCTTTCTGTCTGGTTATGTGGCCGTACCATTTAACTTGTTTATGTATGTATTCTATTGTTGGCTTGATCCCTAATTGTTTCCTTAGTGCTTCATTCATGATTTTGTCTCTCAAGCTAACTCCAATCATACGTCTCACACATTTCATTTCAGTGGTGTTAATCTTATGTATTGTTCTAGAATCTAATGTCCAAGTTTGACACTGATAACACAATGTTGGTAAGAAAATGGTGTTGAAAAGCGCTTTCTTTGTTTCTAGTGTAATATCTTTGTTTCTTAGTAAAGGTGTTAATTGACCATTAATCTGACAGGCCTTATTACATCTTGCGTTTATTTCTGCTTCTTGTTTGTTGTCATATCTCAATGTGCTGCCCAGATATTTGAATTCATCTACTTGTTTTAGTTGTTTATTATTTATCTGTATGTTGATGTTCTCCTTTTCTCTTGCAATATTCATTACTTCTGTTTTGTCTATGTTGATTTTCATTCCAAATTGCTTGCCTATTGTTCTATTATGTGTTTTAATCTGTGTCTATTATGATTAGGTGGTCTAGCACGTTTTTAATGCTGTTGTGGAATAAAACCTGGTCATCTGCAAAAAGCAGTTCATTTGCTTCATTAGAATTTGCTGTTTTGTTTATATGGTCCATATATGTAATAATAAGTAGTGGGGATAATACACATCCCTGCTTTAATCCTGTGCTAATCACAAAGTCCTCTGTGTAGCCTGCAGCTGTTCTTATAGTGCAACTGCTGTTGTTATAGAGACTTCTACAAACGCTAAATAAATGTTGGCATACTACATACATTTTTAATGTTTCCCATAGGTTTTCTCTGTTTCCTCGGTCAAATGCTTTCTCTTGATCTATGAAGGATATGTATACATTTTGGTTGTATTCTATTGACTTCTCTGCCAACTGTTTCAGAATAAATATTGCATCAGTATATCCTCTGTTTCTTCTAAAACCCATTTGTGTATTGCTAAGTTGGTGTTCTATTACAGGTCTCAGTCTTTTCTCTACTATTTTTGCATATAGTTTTTTTGCATGGCTTAACACACATGGTGATAATACACATATAGAATCGTATAGTGATAATACACATAAAGAATCGTATGGTGACAATACACATATAGAATCGTATGGTGATAATACACATATAGAATCGTAAGGTAATAATACACATATAGAATCGTATCGTGTGTATTGTGACGTAGTAAATGCTCTCAAACATTAAGAAATTTGCAATTTCAGATCTGACGTTTTTTATCCAATACGTGCCCTCTCTTACACAAATGTTCAGTTGTACAAGTTAAGGAAGCACGTTCGATCACTACACGATGAAATACTCTGGCAGAGATGCTAAACATTGAACTATCATGAGTTTTCAAACTTTTGTCGTTGTCCTAGACATGTAAATCGGCAACAAAATGGTGTAGATTTTTTTTAAGGACGTGAAGACCACTTAAAGTTATTACTCGTCATTTGTCATTTGACAGTATCAATTCACAGACCTGTATCCAGTTGAAATAAACAGTGATTACTTTATAATAAATTTCAAGATGTGATTGTTCATTTTTTAAACGTCCTAACACAAGCACTGTCGAACACTGTAGACGATATTATTTCCATTACCAAATATTACGTACACCATAGATCACATAATTCCAACTCTGCAAAGATCAATGCAATGTGGCATCGCACTAAATGTGACATCACACTAAATATGGCATCACGCTAAATGTGCATCACAGTAAATGTGGCATCACACTAAATGTGACATCACACAAAATGTGACATCACACTAAATGTGACATCACACAAAATGTTACATCACACTAAATGTGGCATCGCACTAAATGTGACATCGCACTAAATATGGTATCACATTAAATGTGCCCGCACACTAAATGTGACATCACACAAAATGTTACATCACACTAAATGTGGCATCACACTAAATGTGGCATCACACTAAATGTGACATCACACTAAATGTGACATCACACTAAATGTGACATCACACTAAATGTGACATCACACTAAATATGGTATCACATTAAATGTGCCCGCACACTAAATGTGACATCACACAAAATGTTACATCACACTAAATGTGGCATCACACTAAATGTGGCATCACACTAAATGTGACATCACACTAAATGTGACATCACACTAAATGTGACATCACACTAAATGTTACATCACACTAAATGTGACATCACACAAAATGTTACATCACACTAAATGTGACATCACAATAAATGTGACATCACACTAAATGTGGCATCACACTAAATATGGTATCACATTAAATGTGCCCGCACACTAAATGTGACATCACACAAAATGTTACATCACACTAAATGTGGCATCACACTAAATGTGGCATCACACTAAATGTGACATCACACTAAATGTGACATAACACTAAATGTGACATCACACTAAATATGGTATCACATTAAATGTGCCCGCACACTAAATGTGACATCACACAAAATGTTACATCACACTAAATGTGGCATCACACTAAATATGGCATCACACTAAATGTGACATCACACTAAATGTGACATCACACTAAATGTGACATCACACTAAATGTTACATCACACTAAATGTGGCATCACACAAAATGTGACATCACACTAAATGTGACATCACAATAAATGTGACATCACACTAAATGTGACATCACACTAAATGTGACATCACACTAAATGTGACATCACACTAAATGGGCATGAAATGTATAATTTTAAATTTAAAAATCATGTAGAAACATAGAATGCAAGTCCATGTAAATAAATTCTTGCTATTGCAAGGACTGTTTTTTCGTGTGTGATTTACCCTGCGAGAACCTGGTCCTTACTGTGTTCTCTGCAAACTGTTGTGCTACTTCCAGTGTCATATTGAAAAAAGTCTCTGATATTCTGTGCTCATTGAAGTAGTGTAACGTCTCTACTTCTATTTCCAGATTAATTTTCCCAAAGATTAATTCCTTATAATCAATAGTATCTTTTCACATGATAAATATTTTAACGTAACGTTTTCTATGTCTGTGATGAGCCAGTCTTATTCCATTTTTCAGGTATTTTCGGACGTCTGTGGTGGTTCGTCCCTATGTTCATGATAATTTTAGGACCTGCATATATAATTTCGCTTCACACTCTGATATTGTATTCTCTATTGAAGCACATATTAATTTAAATTAAATGGAGTTTAGCATCACGCATGTTAAAACGTACAATATATCTCAGACTAGTGACACAATGCAAATACTAATTCGTCATGACATTGAATTTGGTTACCGAATACATATTGATTGTCACAGTTCGTGATGCCATTGCACAGGACCAGTTACGTATTATTTTTATATTTTCTGATTTCAATTTTGACAATCCTCAAATGTCAATTCTGTACACCATTCATCAAATACAATGCAAATTTTATTTATAAATATTCATCCTATGTAAACATGCTATTCCTTGTTCACATCTCGATTACCTGACTATTCCAGAGTTGATCAGACCTCAAATAATAACATTCTCACATGCATCTTCACAAGATTAAATAATTGAACATTATCGGCATGGGTATGCTAGTCGCCATGACGCCAGACTGTCGTTAGTTTGATTATAAAGCTGTCATATTACGCTACTACATTGTTCTGTGTCCTTAGAGACATCCACTTTAGCATGTCTGAACTGTGTATTGTTGCTATTGAGATGCTCAAACAGAGAACCTGATAACTGCTGATAATTAAAAATGTGAGACCAAACTTGATTTTTGACATGAATGTTGAAAAGAAATTGTGCAGGTAATAATTATTTTGAGTATTGATTTCGGCACATTGCTAATATCATAGTCAGTGGTGGAGTGTAAAAGCTGGCAGTAACAAAATAAGGTGAGTAATACACGTAGGGGGTTATTCCATGTAGAAACCGCATCGGTGGTCAACGTTTCATGATTTAAAGTGGCCCATTGGATTTTTTTAAAATAATCTCTGAACCTGCTTTCGTCTCTGAATTAGTTTTTTAAGTAACGTTTTATTCTACGCTTTTTTGATCCGCATTGTGATACCTTATAAGGTCAGTGTTTTTACTTCACCCACGATATACTTAGGAATGATATCTTAAACTTCATGTCCGCCTTTTTACTTTCCCTGGTACCTATTTCCTTAGGCTAATGTATTTTGAAACGGTTTGGTGATTTAAAAAATGTTTAGCATTTGGACATGAAAGTGAATCTGGGATCAGAGACCCATATTTTAGTTCACTGACCACGTAGCTGTCGCGGCTCCGTAATATGTCCTTACTGATAACTTTATGCTTAAGTAACACTAGCAATTGCTATGAATACATAATAGCGCAAAATATTGAAACAGTTTGGGGTGTACGTAATATTTGTACGTCGTCCTGTACATGGCTTTTCTTTTATAGAGCGCTTTCCCGACTACCACAATGTAAGCCGGTCGGTTCTGTGGAAACTTTCATATTTCATCGAATGATAAGTTTAAGACTGCCATCGTCTCCTATTAGCATTATGTATACGGAAGAATAGTACTGCTTCTGTGTTCTAATATAAATACAGCAGCATTTAATTGTCTGATAACTGATACATCAGCACACTCGGTAATACTCACAGACTTTCAAATCATGCTGCGCACGATAGAAACGTACATGCTAAGAAAAGAATGGTGGGACTTATTGAACAACTCATTTATCCATAGCATTACATGGATATGCTGCACTGGTCATGCTGGGGTCAGAGGAAACGAGATAGCCAACTTATTGGTGATAGACGTCACATTGCTGAGAAGAGATAAAGCAGACTTAATGAAGGCAGTAATAAGTTCATTTCCAGATGCAAATGATGCTAATGAGGCTGAGAACGTACACATACAGAGAATGTTAGAAATGGGAGTATCTAGAGGTGAGGGAAGGAAAAGTAATTTTTTTGGAAAGTCCCGAAGATCACACAATCAACAATTGACCGGAACTATGAGTCTACATTCACTGGGATGGCTGCTGGAGCGGAGGGCGGAACACTTATATGAATGTCCCGCAAGCTGTGAAGCCAGTTTCTAATCAAGAATCAAGAATAATCTAACATAAAGCTAAGGTGCGATATATGTATCTCCCCCCCACCGCCCCTACACATCCGACTAATAGCACAGTTTTATACATTTATTTGACCTTCTACGGAATGATGTAGTCAATTGCATGCCTAATCATTCTTAGTGCTACTTTGTAACACGTATGGCATATCTTAATGCTGCAGGTCTTTGCTTTGATCTAGCCAATCGAATACCGCAACATATGATTGACTGATGATTGAATACTAAATTTATTGCAAATTTAACAAATCTTGTTTGAAATATTATTTGTTTATGCATGTGTATGTGTGTGTGTGTGTGAGGGTGAGCATCGATTTACCATATCTAAAGAGTATTCGCCAATGTGTGAACAGCATATCCTGGACTACAGCAGGGATATTCAAGTGTGACTAGGCTTCAGTAAAGACCTGTGGACAGGAAAGCAAATATGATCCGAAACGCTCATTTTTTATTATTGCCGTGAATTTCGTTGGTCTGTCTTGGTTTTCCTTTGGTATGCTACTCCAAGTAAACAGCGACAAACATAAAGCACAACAATAAAAAAGGAATGTAACGAATCACGACTTGTTTACTTTCTGTAAATAGGTTTTTATTACCCACGTTTCCGATTGAAGCCTTATTTTGGGGCGACACATTTCACATGTATAGTCATAATCGCTGTTACAGCGTAGAAAATAGAAAAGACTAGAAGTCAGCTGTTTACTCTATCGATCAATTTGTATCTACGTGTCTTCGTCTATGAGCGATGTTTCTGACATTTTTCTGTATTGATCTGGAACAGATCACGATCAGTTACCGCCTCAAATTTCATTTAAATTTGCGATTGAATGTAAAGACTACAATTAACATATCATGCACTCGTCTCTGTGATCAAGAACAACAAGATAGACATATCCTTAAACGCTATAGTTGTCGAGATTTTATAGTCCATGGCGTATGAAATGTTATGTTATGTTCCTCTAGGGTCATAGGTGGCGCATATGGCAGAAACCATATCTTTCCATTTGTCTTTGTATTACCAGGTGTTTCAGTTCTTGGGTATTGTTTATTGACATGCCTTCTCTATTAATGGTTCTTCGTAGAGTTTCTCTAGGTCGCCCTCTTATTACTCCAGGTGTCACCCAATTTAGTGACTGATGGGGAATTCTTAGGCTGTTCATTCTGAGAGCATGACTGATGTAAGTCCATCGACTTTGTCTAATGAAGGAATATATATGGTTATATGACGTACAGTTTGATATCCCACACCAGTACACTATAGAAAAGCTGCACCAACGATTCCTGGCAACAGGTACCACAGATGACCGCGCTATATCTGGTCAACCTATTGTAATAACACTCACTCAAGATCATCATATTGTACTAATGCATCTGCTCAATTGCTTCCAGGCAGCAACCCAGACATCTGCAGAGATGTCGTATGGTGGTGGTTATATTGTCAATCTACATCCTTCTGTCTTGTGTATTGTCAATCATTTTCTTTACCGATGTTCTCCCATGCTACAGTGCCAAACTATCCAGCATGTTCTTTTTCTCTCTCTTAGTTTCCTCTACCCTTCCTGCTCTTCAAGTTATTTGTTGTCATGATTGTTCATCTGTCTCTTTTCATGATGTGTCCACACATCGTGGGATGTCTACTTCTGATGAGCGTAAGCAGCTCTCTTTTTTATTTAATTAACCTTCTTCAAGATATCTTCTTCACTCTTTTTAACTATCCATAGTGTTTGCAACATGATTCTATAAAACCATAAAACCACAACACTGCTGCCTCTAAATAATTATCTATCTTACTATTCTGCGGATTGTCTAATATTGACTTCAATAAATGGTATATCTCAGACAACTTGCACATAATTATCAAATTCTTAACGTTTATCATCAAATAAAACCATTCATTGACATCTACCTTTTACGTTCAATGACTTTGCTGCTTTGACCACACAATCTTCTATGCATTTTTGTATGATTATGTAAGACCAGTGGTTCTAAACCATTTTAAACTCCGGTCACATCGTTCAGTTGAAAAATGTTCTCATGGTCAGGTCAAGAATAAAGTTTAGAAACTTTATATACTTTTTTATCATTTTTTGTATTATTATTTATTGTCACAGAAAATTTCAGAATGTTTGGTAATATTATCAAAATTTTATCTCCAGTGGTCCTTTTCGGGAAACTTGTTTTTGGTGGCCACCGAGGGAAAGATGCGTGTCAACTTTCTAAGCTGGATGTCGTATATCTTACTAAACTTATCAAAATAATTGTAAAAATAATTGTATTTCAATTTAAATTCCAGAGGTCGTAATGGCTAGATTACCAGAATCACGATCTCTACTATGTTTTGATGGTTGTAAAGCTCTGATATAACCAAATTGGACTAACATAAATGATTAGAAATAGGCTACATCACAATAGTACTCACGTTGGAAACATGCAATGCAGTTTTACTAAACGAGTACGAACACACTATCACTGTCGAATGCTCACGTTAAATAATACACACATCATCAAACATGATATAATAATACAAATATGAATGCGGAGGATATAACCGACGTTTCGAACCAAAACGTCTATATCAAGATATGCAAATAACATCAAAAGACGACCAGCGGATATGATCACACCACACAAACGTGTCGAGTGCACCATAGGAGATAAATTTTACTTACTTAAACTAAATTTTCTTTATATGGCCCTGACTAGTAAACGGATCTGTGCACCCTTCACTCAATTTCCATTATGTTCGCGCCTCCCCCCCCCCCCCCAAAGAAAAACACTTACCTCTTAGGTGGCCATTCGACCAATGTTGAGGTCCACTCTCCTAAGTTACTGAACACTATTAAAGAACACATTCGAAGGTTAAAATTTTATCCATTTCATTTCAGGCACAATATGGAGCATTTAATCCAGAAAGTAATTACTGGTACAGGAGAAATTCTTATCAATCATTACTTTATAGTCTCATTATAATACTGGTATAGTACACGTGATTGAGAACAGTAAGGACTGTTTCACAATGTGAAACATTGTATAGGATAGACTGCAATTGGCTAACGATCAATACATACAACATGAATGGAGATGTGGAGTATGCAAAACTTGGACCTCGGACCAAATCTCACAGTCAAGTCATTTTATTGTCCCACCAAGCTCATATTAAAGAACTGTATAAACTTGCACGCACGCACACGCACACACACACACACACACACACACATACAAACACAAAGTTTTCGGTGGATCTCACACGATAAAAGCTAAACCTGAGTAGACGTCCCAAACCGGTTGCTCACCTCTGAGTTTACTATTATAGAGCAACAGCTATAATCAGTTGAACAAGCATAGCGACGATGTACACTACAACCATTCACAATGCATAGAAAACGTGATTTGTATTTACTCTTTAAATGTTTATATATTTGAGTGATTATTCAATCCATAACGCGTGCAAGTTATAAAGTTCGTGCAGTCCCATTGTTTTGTTGATGTGATGTTTCTTTTGCATTTTTCGTACATCAAGTGCAAAACAGCAAATAAACATATTCGTATTCTAGTTTAAAATCAAAACTGGTTCAAATTTGGCACACGTTTAATACAGTTTTATACGAGACAAGGGTGACAGTCTGACTTTTATTGAAAGAAAGTATGTTATATTTTTTTTTAATGCATCGACTGACGATACGAGAGCGATGACAAACTGCTGGTATGCTGTCAGTGAAATGACAACGAGAGAAAGTTTCATACACTGCAGGTGTGACCAGTCCACTATAGGAAGGCTGCGCCAACGATTCTTGGCAACAAGTACCACCGATGACCGCGCCAGATCTGGTCAACCTAGTGTAACAACACTAACTCAAGATAGTGATATTGTACTTATGCATCTGCGCAATTGCTTCAAACAGCAATTCAGACATTAGCTCGTCCACGAGGCTTATTATCTCAAACACTGTGCGAATGATACTTCACGCTTTTTTTTTCTTTTTTTTACAAAAGAGATGTCCTTACATTATCATTAATTCATTAATAAAGGCCACATAATCAACAGACTAATTTGAGACCAACAAAATATTCAGTGACAAAGGATTTATTTGTAAAATACTATAGGTTTTACATGTGCATTTATTCATGTAAAACATGATGAAACGTTTGTAATGGTTGCTAGTATATACATCGTTGTTGTCTTGGCATACTCTGAGACCTCAATGTACATTTCTTAGACATATACAACAGACCTTTCGCATTATCTATCGTCTATTAGGAAAGGAAATCACTCGCAATGTATGTTTGTTAGTTTACGTTAATTTCTGGTTCTAAGCCGTTAGTTAGTTAGTCGCCAGATCATCACCACTGCACATTGGACACGTCCATAGTGTATCCACCATTACACTTCAGCTGGCAGGGCCGGTCCTATGCTGGTTGACCATCATTCTTTTGCGCCATCCAAAATGCTCACTTCTAGCAACACCGCATCTCAATCCCTGATCTTTAATACTAGCCACTGAAAAGAAATCATCATCCACACAAGTCCTACCCACGCGTGCTATATCTATCCAGGAGACAAAAAAAGACAGCTCGATCCACTGTCCCATCGCCCCACGCCACAATCTCGCATGACGGCAGCCGATCTGCTCTTTCAGTGCCTCGACCACTCTAAGCCGTTTGTATCTAAATGCAATAGTTGGCAATAAGTCGATTGCTATCTACCCGTAGATGTAGTGCTACATCAAATATTTGTGTGATTTGTCCATGTGATGATGCACGATTCTATCTCCAAAAAATATCTTTTAGTCTTTTAGGGAACAGTTGAGGGTGAAGAAGAAGAGGAGGTTTTTGGAAATCATGAATATATGTTATTAAAGTCTGGATGTGAGTAAGATTCTACACATTGAAATTTTTCTCTACACTTCTCTATTTGTATCACTGTATTAAACATTGTGTGTGCTTCTATACTCGTATCTGGGTTAAACATTAAGGAAGTTTTACTTCAAGGGGGGGGGGAGGCATCTTGCTAATTAATAAATATACATATTATTGAACCAACATTTTAGAAATTGTAGATTGATCTCTTATTGCAGGGACCTAACATCGTGGAGTTCATTAGTCATAACACATTTCTTGTATCGTACATATCATTGGTCGTGGTCTATTCCTTGTATCGTACATATCATTGGTCGTGGTCTATTCCTTGTATTGTACATATCATTGGTCGTGGTCTATTCCTTGTAATGGATAATTGTGCTCGGATTCTACAGCATTAGTTTCAATGTACCTTTCATTTCGATTGTTACCTTCAATATACCTTTCTGTTCGGTTCGTAGTTTCCATTCAGACTTTTGATTGGTTATTAAGTCCATTTATTGATTTTTTGGGTCTAAGTTTGAGACTTTTTGTTGTGATTTTAATTCCCATCCAACATTTTTTTTAGTTGTTAGTTCCAATCTAACGTTTATTTTAGTTGTTAGTTCTTCTTCTTCTTCAGCTTTCGCTCTCACATAACCACAATGAATATTTCGTGTGATTTCCGCCAGGGAGCGTGAAGTACGTTGTACTGCAAGTTCCACATTAAAACTGTGATTATTTGCACCCCGGTTGGCCACTTGTAGTCAGGACATCCGAGGTCCAGCACATCCGTTTTCGTCATTCCTTTATTTCGGGTTTGGTCCCAATAGTTGTTAGTTATAATCTATCTTTTTGTGTGGTTGCTAATTATGATTTAGCTTTTCCATTGGTTGTTAGTTTGTACCTAGATTATAGTTTTGATGTTAAGTTGTCATTGTGTATATTAAATATAATTGTGCAGCCTATTGGTTTGGCTGAAGAAGTTATTGTAAGTCTCAATTTTCTTATAGAAGATCTGTGATCTACACAGAGAAATTCCAATGTGAAACATTTAAAATAATAAGTAATACAGCACAAAAGTCTACATAGTGTTATTGCGTAAACCTCATTATCCTACATCAGTGTATGTGCTGCCCTCATGATCATATATTAGTGTATGTGCTGCCCTCATGCTCATATATTAGTGTATGTGCTGCCCTCATGATCATATATTAGTGTATGTGCTGCCCTCATGCTCATATATTAGTGTATGTGCTGCCCTCATGCTCATATATTAGTGTATGTGCTGCCCTCATGATCATATATTAGTGTATGTGCTGCCCTCATGATCATATATTAGTGTATGTGCTGCCCTCTTGATCCTTTGTCGCTCATGTGTTGCCCTCATTATATATCAGTGCACGTGCTACCCTCAATCTGTATCAGTGCACGTGCTACCTTCAATCTGTATCAGTGCACGTGCTACCCTCAATCTGTATCAGTGCACGTGCTACCCTCAATCTATATCAGTGCACGTGCTACCCTCAATTTTAAAAGAAACATTTACTTTTGCTGGGTGTTACGTAGGCGATCAGACATCGTCTATCAAAGGGAGGGAAAGACTGTATCGCTATATACTGAAGGTTGACTGGGCTATTTGGTGTTTGTCTGCGGTTTCAAGGAATAATTACAACTCCATCCGACGTATTTGTGGTCGAGCTTTAGACAATGTATTTCATACAGACGTGGTCAAATAATGCCCTCTGGGCGGATGTTAAAGCAGGGTGACCGGGGGCAACGGATGATGAAACGGCTGATTTGTTTTTATGTTATTGATAGATAAAGAGAGAGAGAGAGAGATTTTGAGAGAGCGAGAGAGAGATTTTGAGAGAGCGTGAGAGAGAGAAATGAAGTCAGGAAATAAGCTACGAGTTAGAGTAAAAAGACTTATTTGTCTTCTGAAATTGTAAAATGTCGAGTAGTGGAACATCTCTGGAATGCCTTAAATCTGTGAATACAGGTACACAACATACAGATCAATAATATTCCTTTAACAGCTGGAAAAAAACAAGTGTGTCCGCAGTTAGCTTTGAGGTTTGTGACCAGAGTGTCATACAGATTGTCGTCTTTCATATGGCTGGCCTACTTGCGATATGATTACAGAGGTCCTCCGTTTAGTGAAAGTGGTAAAATCACTAAACGTATCAAGATGTCGAAGTCAGATGTGGCGGGCCATTGGCGCAAATAAACGACAACACAGCGCATTTTCGTTTTCTGGACATAATAAAACTGAAAATCTAGGAGGACCATTGTCTTGCTATAAGAGAAATCTAGTAAGACCATTGTCCTGTTATAAGAGAGATCTAGTAGATAGGACTATTGTCCTGTTATAAGATAGATCTAGTAAGTAGGACCACCGTCCGGCTATAAAAGAAATCTAGTAAGTAGGACCATCGTCCTGCTATACAGATATTGTAGGTAGGATCAATGTCTGCTATCAAAGAGATATAGTAGATAGGACTATTGTCCTGCTATAAGATAGATCCGGTGAAAGTTTCAGAGCAAAAGAATAAAGAAACAGAACATATATCTTTATTGTTTACTCACAATTAGGAATATGGAATATGATCTACAGGTATTTGCGCACGCAAGTCGTAGAATGTGTTCCTTGATCCCGTGTTTGCCAAACAATTAGGGACATATATAAGAAAATGGTAATCAATCTGCATGCATTCTGTATTTGACTTTTCCGAGATTTACAGATACTTATTATAGCTCTGTTTATTTTGTATATCATCTTTCCCTGTATAATGGTTTGTTATGAGAAATCTTCAGTGAAATTCAGTGAAATCTTCAACAACTCATTGTTGTGATTATTGTGACCACCATGTGATCGCATTCGCTTCTGCATCGTCAACGAGTAGAATATCATAAACTGTGACACCTGTCATACATAGTAAAAGATATGTGGAATGAACGTGTGACTACATCAGAATAGAAACAACGAAGGAAGCACCAGATTTGTTAATGACAGCGGTATCCTGGATTTTATATTGCCATCTGATTTTCATCAACTTTCGAAGACGTTATTTGAAAGGGATTGCGCTTCAGTCCTCATCACCTCAAGAGGTCTTTCCATGAATATCCCCGTTATTCATCTACATATACACATCTCAAATGTATCAATTCTCTTTTCTATCTTACTAGTATTTATTGAAAATGAATGCAGAAGAAGAGGAAGAAGAAAATACACTACTGTATTTCAATAAAACTATTTATATACTCAACACCTTGAATTTTGCCAATACAATATTTATTTATCAATAATTTGTAGTGAATTAAGAAAATTACGAAGCCCGTACACATCCTGTTTGTACGATGCTATATTCAATTGATCAGAAATAGGTACACCTATTACCAATTAACTTTCGTTACTGCATGTTCTCACGTGAAGTAGTGCAATGAAGCTTTCTATGGGACAATATTAGTTAATAGAACGAACTTGCAACCAGACACTTGTTTTATTTAGCAAATAATGTTAATACTAGTACCTAATTCTGTTAATTTTGATATTGTCTTTGCGTTACCCCAATCTCCTCATTTCCAGTTTCGGGTTGTTTCATGAAACTGGAAACTCCAGTGATTTGAGTTTCACCTCTCGTCATCTCATACAGTCAAGATTTCATTAGCATACAACACACTGTACAACCTCTGCCTTGTATGTTATATGTATGTATATAGTGAACATTGGAAGAGCGTAGTCTATCTCTTGAACCATGCTATTAGAATTCTCTCATTCTATGTATATAATTTTAAAATTCTATCATTATTATTCCTGCCTTCAATTTCTGTACATTTCAAGCTGGATTTCTCTTAGGCCTGGTCATATTTCCTCTTTATAAATTCGTTTGTCTGGATGCCAGGAGGAATGCAATTTCTTGCGATGTCTATTTTTTTAAATATATTAATATGTAAATTGAGAATGCGTTCTTGTACTGGCATCTCAATGCATTTATGACATTTCCGGCATGTCTCTTGTATCGATGTAAAATGAATCAGTGCAGACAATATATATAAATGTAAGACAAACCGATGCTTGGTATATCTATCAATATAAGACGAACCAGTACTAGGAATAACTATCAATATAAGACGAACCAGTGCTAGGAATATCTATTGACGTAAGATAAATCAGAGCTACGATTATCTATCTTTGTAATACGAACTAGTGCTTGGAATATTTGACAACGTCAGACTGACCAATGCTAGTAATGTCTATCGACAATAAAACGAAATAATGTTGGGATTTATCGATGTAAGACGAACCATTGTTATGATTTATCGATGTACGGCGAACCAGTGCTAGGAATAATCGATGTAAGACGAACCATTGTTATCATTTATCGATGTACGGCGAACCAGTGCTAGGAATTATCCATGTAAGACGAAACAGTGTTAGGAATTATCGATGTAAGGCGAACCAGTGCTAGGAATTATCGATGTAAGGCGAACCAGTGCTAGGAATTATCGATGTAAGGCGAACCAGTGTTAGGAATTATCGAAGTAAGACGAACCAGTGCTAGGAATACCTATCGTTATAAATAGTTAGTTAGATAGTTAGTTAGTTAGTCGTCGGATCATCATCACTGCAAACTGGACACGTCCATAGTTGATCTGATCTTTCCTTGAGTGTATCCACCATTACACTTCTGCTGACAGTACCGGCCCTATGCTGGTTGACCATCATTCTTCTGCGCCCGACATAATGCTCACTTCTAGCAACAACACATTTCAATACCTGATATTTAATCCTAGACATTGAAAAGGAAGCATCATCCACATTAGTCTCACTATCGCGTGTTATATTTCTTAAGGAGTTCAAAACGTCAGAACGATCCATTGTCCCATCGCCCTGTGCCACAATCGCGCATGATGTCAGTTGATCCGCTCTTTCATTGCCTCGAACACCCACATTTATCGGTACGAAAATAAATATATAACCAATTTCAGCCTCGCCTTTCTCAAGGCCTCAATCCACTGTTCGCGAGCGAGACACACTTGTACCTTCTAAATCATACTCATAGAGTCACTCAAGATGCGGACCTGCGTTACCTTCTGTGTGCGTAGCCACTCAAATGCCCTGGTCACCGCCATAGTCTCCATGGTCATATTACTCGTAGTGACCGAAAAGGCACCACTCTCCTCCCTGCTCGTTTTGCTTGCGCACTGAGCTGTGAAGACTCAAGTATTGCGAACATGTCTAATCACAGATCCATCAGTGTATATAATCACATCCCCCTCTTTGGTATTCTCACTGACCAAAGCCTGAACTTCTTTCTCCAAAGCTGTGGGACACAATTCTCTGCATTTCCTGCTAAGTGATATTACTACTCTCAAACAAGTTTCAAAATCTGTGGGTAGACTTATCCATTCCGCCCCTGGTGCCACATCCTGCAATCTGCACACGCTTTGTCTGACATCCTCAGTACGTCTTATCCACGACTTCCCTCTGTTGAGTCTGCTGCCTTTAACTTTCTGCATTTCGGAATGCAACGGGTGTTCTTTATTTGCATATATTTTAAGGTACGCCCGTGCACGCTAATACTGTAATCTGTGCTCAGCAGTTGGACAGTCAAGTAGGTATCGCATGGCTCTTGTCGATGTGTCTCTTGTGCATCCCAGTATGATACGCGTTGCTGCATTTTGGATTCTATCCAATCTTTCGATCTGCGTTTGGCTAAGAGTTAGAATTGTCAGTGCATATTCTCGTATCTCGACACCAATTTGTCAGTCCGTTCAGCTCCTTCTGTAGTTCCACGATGCACTCTTCTCAGGATGTCATCGTTATAAATGATATTGTACATTTCTTAATGTGATATAGTTAGTTCCTATTGGGCATACGATGGCGAATAGGGGTGGAGATGCTCCATGTTTTGTATCTTGCTACAAATTGCTGTAGTTCTTGTATATTTATTATGCCTAATATTGATATTTCTCTGATTGTTATGGGTAGTTTATTTTAGGCGACCTACTTTTTCCCTTCTTCGTTGCAAATGAAGGTATTTCTGGAAAGTCTATTTATATTTATTCTAAGTACATGGCTGATGTGATTCCAGCATGTGTTTCTTATACACCATGACACAAGTTCTTGATGTTTTTCTTATCTTGTTGAATTTTTTGTTTTAAAATCTGTCCATTTTGTGTTCAATATTTTATAAAGTCACTAAATGTCAGAGCTAATTAATTTAGTTTCTATTGTTTGTGTGGATCTCCAGTTTTTCCGATTGTCTGTGAGATATTGTTTGTGCACAACTCCAGTTTTTCCGATTGTCTGTATCTATACGATGTGTCCCTTGTTTGCCTTGCAGCGTCAGGGGTGGAAGAGTTCTCTGAAGATGGCCTTCTTGTGCGCTGTTTGTAAGCTTGTTCCTGTGGCTTAGTTGATTTCTGTGATCCATCTTTTACATGGTCTGCCTCTGGCTTTATAACCGTTATGTCTATGTGTCATGGCCATTTGTGGCATGCTATATGTCGGTAGTCTGGAAGCGTGTGAAAACCACTTGATCTGCTGTCTTTTGATGTGTTCCAATACTGGTATTGTTTTGGTTATCTGTCTGATGTTATCGTTTCTAATTATATCTCTTAATGACACTCCGAGTATTCTTCGTAGACATGTCATTTCTGTTGTCACTATTTTTCTTTTGTCTTGTGCTGTCATTGTCCAGGTTTGGCACTGGTAGCATAGTGATGGAATAATAATAGTCTTGTATAATGCAACTTTAGTGTCTATGTTTAGATTTTTGTTCTTGAAAATGCGTGTCATCTGTCCTATGATCTGGTATGTTTTGTTGCATCTATTTTGTATCTCTTTACTTGTTTTCCCTTCACTCGATATAATGCTTCCTAAGTAAGTGAACTCATTTACTTATTTAAGGTGTTTGTCATCTTAAACAAGTAAATGAGTTCACTTACTTAGGAAGCTTTTTAAAAAAAAATGTTCCTCGTTTATGTAATCATGCGTATTGTTCTCATATTACGTTAGCCATGTTATCTCCATTATATGATAGTGTATAGTGCACTTCTTTACTCTTGGTGTGTTATGTTGTGTTCTTTATAAATGCATTTTATTCACAATGTCGATTTGCGTGTTTTTTTTAGTGCTCGAATTATTAGCGCAATGTCATTGCCCTGCTACCAAGTTTCACCTGTTGCTTTCTACACAAGAGGTATGGTGTTCCATCCTAGTTCGTGATGTTTATAATTCAGTTTCTAGAGAACCCTGATGGATATCGGCTGAAGCTATTACTTACTTTCTATCAGTGACAATACGCATACGGTTGTGTCTGTGGCTCTCACTACTGGCCCACTAGACAAATCACTCATGCAACAGAAAACCTTAGTAGATGACATGCCTTTATATTGAGGCTCTCTTATGGAAGCTGTGTAGCATGTCATTTATACAATTATAGACCCCCTTTTGAGAAGAAGATTTCTTCAATTGGCATTGCACTAAGCCAAAAGAGGAAGTCTCTTGGGTAGGAAAGAACGCTCAGAAAAACTGCCCAATTACACATATGAAGTAAGAGCTAATTGCTCGCAATTCCTGGGGTTCTTAATCAATCAATTAGTGACAATTATGGGAAGGCGTCGTGTCGCTTGGTTAATCGGACCGGAATAAATATATGACAACGAAAGTACAGTGAAGTCAATCCTCTACACATTTTTCAACTATTAAACCACAATGATATGAGATCTCGTAAATACAAAGTAATCGATTTAACCACCATGATAGAAGATCCCGTAAACACACAGCCAACTATTTTACAATGATGAATATGAGACATCGTACATGCAAAGCAAACTATTTAACAACCATGATAGGAGATCTCCGATTTTCCCCCATTGATAATTATCTCAGGTCAGCAATGAAACTTTGCAAATTGTTTATCATCAGTTTACTATATTTTAGACAGAGAATTACAATAAATATATGTACTGGTTAAAGCTAGGAACAGTATGATGAAGTTTTGCTAATCACCTGAAACACAAAACACAAATTGGTATTTAGATCAAAAGTCCTTATCAAGAATTCATACACAGCGTTGAAAGTCGAGCAAGATCGACACAGTTGACTATCACAGTGCTGAGCAAACTGCCATATAGATGACGTCAACTATGTCGTTCTTGCTAGTTGTTTTATGCTGTGTATGCAGTTTTGCTAAAATCATTTTGGTCGAAACGTTGATTTGTGTGTTATTATGTTTGTTTTCAGTTATTCACAAAATTCATCACTCTGTTCCTAGTTTTACTCGATAGATTTCATTTTTGCACAGCGAGCATATGTTTTCACTAAATATATATTACATAACTTATGAAAATAGCTTGACAATCTGTGAAATTAGTGATCGCTTGTGGACAACAATTGTAATTTCATAAGTCGTCAACAAGGAAATGGTTATTGCATTGAAAGCTGTTATTCCGGTCACGTATTGATTGTGTATGTGTGATAAATAGATTATTGCCTGCACGTAGCTTTTTCTCTCAGGGCAGTTGTATGAGCTATTTACGAGGCATTGAGGTTACGGCACATATCGTCTAAATGCTGCCAACAAGATATCATGTCTAATATATTTTTTGTCCTCGTTTCTCGGTTACTAAGTGCATTCCTTATATTATTTTATTGGCTCTATTCTACTTTAAAAATAATAATAACATAAAACAGTTATAAAAATATGTTATTGCGTGTCACGTCTCATTCGATCGTGGAAATAATTCCATTTCGGATATAGCATATCAGAGGGTATGATAAATTAATACAGTAACGGAAGTAGCATATAGGGTAATACACTAATATTTCAGTCAGTACATCTATTATCTTTAATTTTTGACTTCCATTTTCTTGGAGACCTGGTTCAGAATTTCACGTTTAATCAGATGTCTCGTAGAGCGTGAATGACATTCACTTCTTCTTATTAAGGAATATAAGTCTCAATAACATTGAGTGTTGCACGATTGTTGATGCAATTCTCTCACTTGTTTAACTTTAGCAAGAAACCTTGTCTATGCTGGTGTTTGTTCTTAGTATTCCGTGTTTTCTTTTAGTAACAATGTAATGTTTGCCAGATCTCGCCGAGAGAACACAATACGCTTATAACGTGACTGTACCGAGCCCGTATGCGGTACAGTAGACCTACAACCATTATTTATTAGGACCCCATTAGCATATTTTACGATTTTGATTTTGTTAGTATTTCGGTTGGTCATTATTTATATACTTAGAGACGCCTTGGCTATTTTTGACATGCAATTCCATGTATGTGAATAGTGACCAATGAAATTCGCAACAATAATAAAAAAAGACGTAACGAATGTGGTCTATTCAACTCTGTTGGAAGATCTTAAATGAAGAGGGGCATGGCTGCACAGTGTGCTACTGACGGGACTATACGCCCCATTCAACTTTAGCATGGTTTTTGGGACACTTTAAGCCTCTTTGTGATGAAATTTCCTCACAAAACTGTAGTTGCTTCATACGATGATGATGATGTTTGTGCTGCCATTCCCTCACTCATTTTACTTTAGTAGAAACCTTGTGGAAAGTGAAAATGAGTATAGATTTGTATAGAAGGTGAGTATAGATTTGTATAGAAGGTGAGTATAGATTTGTATAGAAGGTGAGTATAGATTTGTATAGAAGGTGAGTATAGATTTGTATAGAAGGTGAGTATAGATTTGTATAGAAGGTGAGTATAGAATTGTATAGAAGGTGAGTATAGAATTGTATAGAAGGTGAGTATAGAATTGTATAGAAGGTGAGTATAGAATTGTATAGAAGGTGAGTATAGAATTGTATAGAAGGTGAGTATAGAATTGTATAGAAGGTGAGTATAGTATTGTATAGAAGGTGAGTATAGAATTGTATAGAAGGTGAGTATAGAATTGTATAGAAGGTGAGTATAGAATTGTATAGAAGGTGAGTATAGTATTGTATAGAAGGTGAGTATAGAATTGTATAGAAGGTGAGTATAGAATTGTATAGAAGGTGAGTATAGAATTGTATAGAAGGTGAGTATAGTATTGTATAGAAGGTGAGTATAGAATTGTATAGAAGGTGAGTATAGAATTGTATAGAAGGTGAGTATAGAATTGTATAGAAGGTGAGTATAGAATTGTATAGAAGGTGAGTATAGTATTGTATAGAAGGTGAGTATAGAATTGTATAGAAGGTGAGTATAGAATTGTATAGAAGGTGAGTATAGTATTGTATAGAAGGTGAGTATAGAATTGTATAGAAGGTGAGTATAGAATTGTATAGAAGGTGAGTATAGAATTGTATAGAAGGTGAGTATAGAATTGTATAGAAGGTGAGTATAGTATTGTATAGAAGGTGAGTATAGAATTGTATAGAAGGTGAGTATAGAATTGTATAGAAGGTGAGTATAGAATTGTATAGAAGGTGAGTATAGTATTGTATAGAAGGTGAGTATAGAATTGTATAGAAGGTGAGTATAGAATTGTATAGAAGGTGAGTATAGAATTGTATAGAAGGTGAGTATAGAATTGTATAGAAGGTGAGTATAGAATTGTATAGAAGGTGAGTATAGAATTGTATAGAAGGTGAGTATAGAATTGTATAGAAGGTGAGTATAGAATTGTATAGCAGGTGAGTATAGAATTGTATAGAAGGTGAGTATAGAATTGTATAGAAGGTGAGTATAGAATTGTATAGAAGGTGAGTATAGAATTGTATAGAAGGTGAGTATAGAATTGTATAGAAGGTGAGTATAGAATTGTATAGAAGGTGAGTATATAATTGTATAGAAGGTGAGTATAGAATTGTATAGAAGGTGAGTATAGAATTGTATAGAAGGTGAGTATAGAATTGTATAGAAGGTGAGTATAGAATTGTATAGAAGGTGAGTATAGAATTGTATAGTAGGTGAGTATAGAATTGTATAGAAGGTGAGTATAGAATTGTATAGAAGGTGAGTATAGAATTGTATAGAAGGTGAGTATATATTTGTATAGAAGATATGTATAGAATTGTATAGAAGGTGAGTATAGAATTGTATAGAAGGTGAGTATAGAATTGTATAGAAGGTGAGTATATAATTGTATAGAAGGCACGTATTGAATAGAGAATTCTGCCGAAGTCTAATGTGTCGGGCCATTGGCGCAAATAAAACGGCGACACAACGCATTTCCATTCTCCGGACTACATCCTGCTGGAAATATAGTAGGACAATGGTCCTGCTACAAGAGAATTCAGCAGGAGTTTGAGAATGAATGCTGAAGAAGAAGAATAGATAATAAACGTCCTGAGATTTGCTGTTTGTGAGTCCTCGGTTAGCTAACGACTAAAATTGTTGTTTGTCAGTCCTCGGTTAACTAACGACTCCAATTTGATTCTGAACAATCTGTTACATTATGAACATGAAAGTGGAAAGTTTTAACACGAGTAAACAAATTATGCTTTCTGTATTGTCTCTGTCGAATCGCTTGCTGTGTAGTTTTTCGGTTCTATCACATGCTGATGATGATATTTATCAGGCAACGGTATTTATTATGTAATTTAAATATGAATTAATTTAGGACGATTGTTAGGAGAGTTGTTTGGTTGGCAAAAGACTGGGGTTAGGAAGGGTGCTAGAGTGTGTAGAAAGGGTTAAAGTTCAATAAAACTAAGTACCCGTTGTCTGATGAACATAGCTAAGGGAATTAGTCAAAAAAGAAAGAAGATGGTGGGCACATGAAATGCAATTGTGTCTTTGGTTCCATCTCCTAGTACCAGCAATGATCTGCTCATGAAATATGATTATGTCTCAAGTAAAAATCTCTTAGTACCAGCAATGATCTGCCTATGAAATGTGATTGTGTCTTAAGTTCAAATTTCTTATTACCAGCAATGTTCTGCCCATGAAATGCCATGAGGTCAAGAGCTGTGGTTTCCCAAGGGCTTATGGCAATGCATCAGTGCTTGAGAGATAAGTACATTTTTTTGGAAGGCTGCCTTTGAATAAGCCTGTTATTACACAGAATCGAGAAGCTTACAGATTGGCAGTAAGGAAAATGTTCTGTAAATGACACGCCACCGAAGAAGACAATCTCTACAATTAATTCCCGGCACATGTTTCAAAAAATATTAACATAAAATTCATTATATACTCTGTCGATGCATCTTATTTCCCGTTAGTGAGTATTCACTAACGGGATAACACTAATTCAGTATTCGTCTACGAAGAATACTCGGAGTGTCATTAAGAGATAGAATTAGAAACGATAACATCAGACAGATAACCAAAACAATACCAGTATTGGAACACATCAAAAGACAGCAGATCAAGTGGTTTTCACACGCTTCCAGACTACCGACATATAGCATGCCACAGATGGCCATGACACATAGACATAACGGTTATAAAGCCAGTGGAAGACCATGTAAAAGATGGATCACAGAAATCAAAGAAGCCACAAGAACACGCTTACAAACAGCGCACAAGAACGCCATCTCCAGAGAACTCTTCCACCCCTGACGCTGCAAGGCAAACAAGGGACACAGCGTATAGATAGATAGATAGAGTGAGTTGTTGCATGTACCTTGTGTGATATATGCTGCATGTCCTTTCCTTCCCTATGTCATGTACATGGTTCATTCTTTAATTTACTCTCCATCAGAAATAAATAGTGCTTACCGGTAGTCGAACAGGAGGCCAGCACTCTAATTTCTCGGCCGTGCGCCACACATTGTATATCATTATACATTCGCCTTTAATTTACAGACCGCTATGTGTATAAATGAAATGAATAATGGGTTGATGATAGGGAAATAGAAGTACAAAAAGATAGATAGACATATAGTAGATTGAATCTTTCAATTGTTATATATTTAGTTCTTGGAATTGATTACATCCTTTATATATTAATTTCTTCGCGTGTGCTATATCTATATAGCTGTCCATCTCTGTCCATCTTGATCATTTCATCTCTTGTGTCCTAATTGATTTCTTTAATTTATTTCAGACACGCACATACATCTTTCATTTCACATTCTTTATTTCGGAATCGATATCGCTACACTCATGACATTGTCTTCAACTGCTAGCATATTCTGTCTTTGATTGCAAATATGTTGCACATTTTGTATTCTTTGAATAATCATAAGACATTCACATGGTTATAGGCCACATTCACATGGTTATAGGACACATTCACATGGTCATAGGTCACATTTATATGGTTATAGGCCAGATTCACATGGTTATAGGCCACATTCATATGGCATATGACATTTATATGGTTATAGGCCACAGAATAGTTCTCACGAGTCTACTCTGTGAATAAATTTCTACTTAAGGTCCTTTCATGTGACGCCAGAACTACGTAAAACAGAATTCACCGTTTCTTCTCCAAGATGTTATAAACAAACTGCAGGTTATTAAGAAACACTTTTAGTAGTGTTGAAAGGGTTTTAGTAGTGTTGAAACATTTTTAGTAGTGTTGAAACAGTTTTTGTAGTGTTGAAACAGTTTTAGTAGTGTTGAAACAGTTTTTGTAGTGTTGAAACAGTTTTTGTAGTGTTGAAACAGTTTTTGTAGTGTTGAAACAGTTTTTGTAGTGTTGAAACAGTTTTTGTAGTGTTGAAATAGTTTTTGTAGTGTTGAAACAGTTTTAGTAGTGTTGAAACAGTTTTAGTAGTGTTGAAAACGCTTAAACGTGCGTTGTTTTGACATTTGATGAAGGAAGAGTGCACGACTCACTTTCTACAATTATTCTGCAAGGAGCAGTCGAGAGTGGAAAGAGAGGAGGTGGACAGAGAACATCCTGGATTGATAACATCAAGGAATGGTCTCGACATTATTTTTGCACATTTCTCCGAATAGAAATGAGAGAGCGTTTTGTAATGATTTCTCCATTATGACACCCCTCTGACCCTGAGGGGTTATAGATCATATTATTATTATTATAATAATTATTATTATTATATGCCTTCCCCTTCTTCTCATTTCCTGTTTATTCCATGTCAATTGATGTCTTAAAGAGGATGACCTAATAGTAATGGGAGATTTTAACGGAAGGCCAGGGAAAAGAACGAGAGAAGACAGTAGATACCTAGAACCTTTTGGGGATACACTAACAACAAGAAATGAAAATGGAGAAAGATTACTAGAGATATGCAGTCAAAACGAACTATACATCACGAATACTTTCTTTAAACACAGAGAGTCACACATCTATACTTG
The DNA here is from genome assembly GCA_034231615.1 of Meghimatium bilineatum. Lineage (NCBI taxonomy): Eukaryota > Metazoa > Mollusca > Gastropoda > Stylommatophora > Philomycidae > Meghimatium > Meghimatium bilineatum. Next base: position 16,429,935 of record CM067298.1, on the reverse strand, counting down.
GCACAAATGGAACAAGCCTGAATGCAGAAGCCAGATTGAATTCATATTAACATAAACCAAGAACAGAAGACAAATCACGGACAGTAGAGCCGTACCTAATTTATCAGATGATACAGACCACCATATGGTGATGGCTACCATCAGAAAGCCAAATGCAAGCGAACATATTGATAAAATACACAAGAAAGACAATGACAAGATCATTAGAATTAACAAGCTTCAAGATGAAAACATATTAAAACTCTTTGAAAGACAAATAGCAGAAAAATACAAGAAATTAAACACAGAAACAAGAATAGTAGAAGAAGAGTGGACACAATTTAAAACCTCAGTAATGGACACAGCTAAAGCAATATGTGGTACTAAACATCGTGGTAAAGCGGGAAAAAGAGCACCACGTGGTGGAGTGAAACTATAAGACAAGGCGTGAAAGAGAAAAAGAAACTATACAAAGACTGGAAACATAACAAAGAACAAGAAACATATGAAAAATATGCATTAGCACGAAAAAAAGTAAAACAACTGATTAAAGAAGCTAAAAGTAAATCATGGTCTGATTTTGGCAAGAACTTGAATAAGGATTACAAAACAGCTACAAAACGCTTCTACAAAACAATCAAAGTTATGAGAACCAGAACAGAAAATCACGATTCTACAGAACTAATAAATGACAGAGAAGGTAATCCCATTTCAAATAAGCAAAGAGCATTAAAAAGATGGAAAGAATACTTTTCTGAGTTACTAAATACAACACCAAGCAATAATACAGAAAAAGAAACCATAAAGAGTTGTAATGAACAAGAGCCAAATATTCTCATAGAGGAAATTGCCGAGGTCATAAAAAAGGCAAAAAATAACAAAGCTCCAGGGATAGATAACATACCACTAGAAATTATAAGAGCAGCAGGAGAAACAGGATTATATTGGCTACACATAATTTTTAACACAGCGTGGAGGCAACAGAAGACACCAACAGACTGGAGAAAAGCTATCATAGTGCCAATATGGAAAAGGAAAGGCAGCAAAAGAGACTGTAACCAGTACAGGGGAATTTCCTTGTTAAGCCATGCAGGAAAACTATATGCAAAAATAGTAGAGAAAAGACTGAGACATGTAATAGAACAACAACTTAGCAATACACAAATGGGTTTTAGAAGAAACAGAGGATGCACTGATGCAATATTTATTCTGAAACAGTTGGCAGATAAGTCAATAGAATACAACCAAAATTTATACATATCCTTCATAGATCAAGAGAAAGCATTTGACCGAGTAAACAGAGAAAAACTATGGGAAACATTAAAAATTTATGGAGTATGCCAACATTTAATTAACGTTTGTAGAAGTCTCTATAACAACAGCAGTTGCACTATAAGAACAGCTGCAGGCTACACAGAGGACTTTGTGATTAGCACAGGAGTAAAGCAGGGATGTGTATTATCCCCACTACTTTTTATTACATACATGGACCATATAAACAAAACAGCAAATTCTAATGAAGCAAATGAACTGCTTTTTGCAGATGACCAGGTTTTATTCCACAACATCATTAAAAACCTGCAAGACCACCTAAGCATAATAGACACAGATTAGAACACATAATAGAACAATAGGCAAGCAATTTGGAATGAAAATCAACATAGACAAAACAGAAGTAATGAATATTGCAAGAGAAAAGGAGAACATCAACATACAGATAAATAATAAACAACTAAAACAAGTAGATGAATTCAAATATCTGGGCAGCACATTGAGATATGACAACAAACAAGAAGCAGAAATAAACGCAAGATGTAACAAGTCCTGTCAGATCATTGGTCAATTAACACCTTTACTAAGAAACAAAGATATTACACTAGAAACAAAGAAAGCGCTTTTCAACACCATTTTCTTACCAACATTGTGTTATCAGTGTCAAACTTGGACATTAGATTCTAGAACAATACATAAGATTAACACCACTGAAATGAAGTGTGTGAGACGTATGATTGGAGTTAGCTTGAGAGACAAAATCAGGAATGAAGTACTAAGGAAACAATTAGGGATCAAGCCAACAATAGAATACATACATAAACAACAAGTTAAATGGTACGGCCACATAACCAGACAGAAAGAGCAAAGTATTATCAAAAAAACACTTAACAAACGATACGAAAACAGGAGACCTATTGGACGCCCTCGTAAAAGGTGGATAGATAGTGTATTAGAGACACTCGGAAATATAACAGCAGGGGAGGCAAATAGAAGGGCAAAAGACCGTACACTCACTCTCCCCTCAACACCGAAAGGTACATGAGGACAGAAAGAAGAAGAAGAAGAATTCATGTCTTGCAGCACCAGTTGTCATCTAATAGTAGATGATGAGAATACATTTAGTAGATGGTTATATACCGGTAGATGGCGATAATAGATTTAGAAGATCATGATTTAACGGCAGATTGCGATTTAGTAGATCGACAATATTAATTAGAGAAATATTTCTCTTACCACTGTAATCATTAACATTATGAATGACCTCAAAAGACCAACGGAAAGGAGCTGATAACGTATTATTTTATGAAAATATATCTTCGACGGAAATATTTTGCAGTCCTGTGAATTAGTAGATAAAAAAAAAACCTGTATAGTATTTCTGATTTTAGCGAATACTATTTAACCCGGAAACGGAAATGAAGAAGAGCCATTAAGCTAAAATCTTCAATGTTCAAAATGGGAAAAGATCACATTTCTGAAGAAGTGTATTCTTTATCTAAATACATTAGTCAATTCTACCCAACTTTCTAGCAAGATAGTAGAACATAGTTTAATGGTGATACCTGTCTGTGCCCTTAATAGCACCAAAAAGAAGAACAACAGAAATAATATTTAGTCCGTAGGGTAAAGACAACTTCTCATTTCACTCCCTGCTAGCCAGAACAAAAGTGTGTGTGTTTCCGGCTGACGAGCGTCTTTTCTTACTTACGTTATTTTCTGACGTTATTTTCTTACTTCCGGCCCGGCAAACCTGTGTTCAGCAGTAACAAAGACATCAACATGTCATAAAATTACAGTGCATTGCCTTTTTTAAGTACATTCTTTTTTAAACGTAACGATCAACACAGTGCTGTCCTCAACTGTCTCCAACTTTCCTTCACGACGCTTAACATCACTAGTGGAAACGGCAATAGATAATCACTGATAATACACACGAACACTAACATAAACGTTTCGACGAGATGGCCTTTTTTAAAGAGTACAACATAACGCACAACGAGTAAAGAACGACACTATTGAAGTTGTTGAAGAACGAAACTCGAAATGTGTAACACTAAATTATAACAACACAGCACAATGTCCCAGACATTCATTTCTAGAACAAAAAGTTAACAAACATAAAGGGCGATATTTTCAGAGTTTATACCAAGTGTGTAATATAATGCCGTCTACACTAGATGCTCTACACATCTTGGGCGTGAAATAACACATCCACAACAAAAATATTTGATCTGACCAACAAACCAACGGACATTAAGCTAATGGAAAACACTCTTGAAAAAGTCATCAGCTTCACATACCTTGGCATCAAGCTATCAACAACAGGAGATTCATCAACAGAAATATCACACCGTATTGCACTGGCTCCTACCTAACTCATTCAATAAGCTATCAAATATTTGGCATTCAGAAACACTAAGAAATAACACAACATTCAAAATCTTCAACTCCTGCATAATTCCATCGTTTACATATGAATGCGAAAGTTGGAAATCAATATCAAACTTAGAACAAAGACTAAAGAACTTTTGAAAATAAACGCCTTAGAAGTCTACTGACCATACGTTGATCAGACTTCAAATCAAACACAGTTGTCAGACAAGAATCAAAACAAGAATATGTATCCACCTATATTAGACAGCGTCTGTGGAATTACATCGGACACGCGCTACGAATGGATACTGAACGACTCCCCTGTCAAGCTTTGATGTGGTCACCAAAAGGCAAGAAAACGAGGAAGACCAAAAGAAACTTTACGTACAATTATTACAAGAGAACGTTTCATCATCGATATCAGAAACAATGAAGATCTGAAGCAAATTGCAGTGAAACGAGAGACATGGAAATCTATGACATCCAACGATAATGTTAGGAATAACTAACACTAGATGCAACAAAGAAAAGTGCCACAAAAATCGTTCAGATCGCCATCTCTTCAAAAGTTTTCACCATAGCGAAGATGTATATCTGTAATTTGCTAGAATTAGCAGACATTTTTGATAGGTAGAGATATTAGTAGAAAAAAATATATCATAAGATGAACTGCAGTCTGTGAGAGTATATCAGAAGGAAGATGTAGAGGACGTCCGAATTCCGTTACAGCAATCTTCGATACAACGATGACACTTAATGAACATCTAGCACTTGTATCTATCAATAGTAAGCCGTAGATGATTGGAGAATTTGATGTCTGTACCGAATAAAAGGGTCACATGAATAAATACATGCATCTCTTCATTTTCACTGAAAAACGTAGTGATGTTTAGAAACCAATTTTCGTAGGTTTAAACCCAACTCGCTGTAGAAGTCAGCTAGACAGTAGAGATAAACAATACATCTAGAAACAAATATTAGCAGATTTAATCATCCAATTTTCTCATGTCGGCGTCTAGACAGGAGAGACAAACAATACATCTAGAAACTAATGCAAGCAGAAGTGATACCACTCGCTCCAGTAGACGTCTAAATAGAAAAAATAAACGATATATCTAGAAACTATACATGTATATTTAAATCTCCACACACTTCAGTATATATATCTAGACTTTATAAACAAATACCACACATAGAAACCAATACAAGCAGAGTTAAGCCTTACTCTTTCTAGAAGGCGTGTAAGCAGCACAAAGAAACGTTACATCTTTCTCGCCATCTACATGAAGGTCGCATAATGGAAAAGGAAGAAATATAACAGTTTAAACATTAAAAGAGATTGCAAAGTCAGCAAAGGCGACAAAATGGGACGAATTTTGCCATATTACATATGAAAAATCACTATAATTGTTCTGAATGCCAAAGAGGGGGGATGTGATTATACATACTGATGGATATGTTATTCGAAATGTTCACAGTGCTTGGGACTTCACAGCTCAGCGCGCAGGTAAAATGATCAGGGAGGGGAGTGAGGCCCTTGCTGTGACTACGTGTAGCATGATCATGGAGACTAAGGCGGTGACTAGGGCATTTGAGTGGGTAGGCACACAGAAGATAACACAGGTCTGCATATTGAGTTTGTTTGTTTGTTTGTTTTTCGTTCGCTCCATTGTAACCATCACGGATATCCGTGCGATTTCCGCCGGGAGCGTGATTACGTTGTGCCACCGTTATGCGCCTTGTAGGCCTAGCACATCCGATTTCGGCATGCCTTGACAATTCGGGTGGGCTACCCTTAGCCTGTGACAACCTCTATATCTGTCTCCAGGCACGCGTAGTGGAGACTCTTCGCCCAGACGATTTTCTTGCTCTTAGTCTGACTCAAACGAGGTGTTCCACTGTCTATGAACTTGCCTCGTGTAATTGGACGTGCTGTGCCTGTGCCCATTGGGTACTGAACCGTTTCTCATCCGTGAGCCTGGTTCCTTAAGGGGAAGAACTCAACAGAGGAGTTGGACCATGGCTCTTTCGCCCTCTTAGCCGAGGTGTCATTCACCGACATCGTGTACCCCTTGTCCAAGTTCGAGTCTCACACCACGCGTTTGAGAGCAAGGCGTTCTCGAGCTGAGCGTCCTTGTCCCAATAGCGCCTGGGCCCATCAGGTACTGAACCCTTTCTCTCTTCAAGTGTATTTCCGGTGTAGGAAAACTTGACAGTAGAGTTGGGCCAGGGCTAAATCGTTGTCCCTTTTGTGCCTGAGCGAATCGAGTACGGAACCCTTTCTCTCTGCAAGTGTACTTCCGGTATAGGAAACATTGACAGTAGAGTTGGGCCAGGACTACCATCGTTGTCCCTTTCTTGCCTAAGCCCATTGGGTACAGAACCCTTTCTCTTCGCGAGCATATTTCCGGTTTAGGAAGGCTCGACATTAGAGTTGGGTTAGGTCTTCTTGCTTTACCAAACGCCATTGGATGGGTCTGGGTATCTGCCTGTAAGGAACTCTGGTAGCTAGAAGCCCGTCTCGAGCTGACGGAGCTTGTAGCTCTCCCTTTCCTAGGGACTTTTCACTTTCTATTTGCAGTTCGCGCTGCCCTCTAGCGCTGTTCTGCCCTTTCATTGTTTCATTGTACTCGGTATGAAATCTATGTCTCTCGCCATGTATCTACCTTTACGTGCATTTTACATTGGCCGCCCCTCCAATGTTCGGACTGGACTGACTAGCTTCACTGTATGTCGACAGTGTCGCTATATGTGGTGATGCTGGTGGTGTCGGAGATATGTCTGTCCGTGTGCAGGCAAATCTCTTTCCATCTGCTACCTCCACATTTTCGGACACGATCCCCAAATGATTTGGCCAGAATCAGCTCGAGCTGCTGTATTTCTGTTTCCGGGGTGCACCGCGTGGAGGTACATTTGGGATCTTGGTTATCTGCTAACCCTGGGTCCGCCTAGAGCAATGCGTTCCCTTTGCACCCCTGCATATTGAGTGACTCTATGAGTATGACTAGGAAGGTACACGTGGGTCTCGTTCGGAAACAGTGGATTGAGGCTCGCTGAAAGTAGGTACATTGATTTGGGTACCGGGCCATGTGGATGTTCGAGGAAATGAGAGAGCAGATCAACTGGCGTCATAAGCGATTGTGGCACAGGGGATGGAGCACTGGTTCGATTTGCTATTTTGAACTAGTTTGGATGATGATTCCTTTTCAATAAACAGGATTAAAGATCAGAGTTTGAATTGCGGTATTGCTAGAAGTGAACATTTTGGAAGGCGCAGAAGAATGATGGTCAAACACCAGCCTTCTGGTACTGTCAGCAGAAGTGTAATTATGTATACACTAAAATAGAGATCGGAGCAACAATTGACCTGTCCAGTGTGCAGTGATGATGATGCAACGACTAAATTAATTAAGCTAAATAAATTAAACTAAAATAAATTAAACTAACTATGCTACATATAGAAACCAACGCACGTAGATGTAAGTCCAACTCGTGCAAGCAAACTTATAGATAGTACACACAAATAAATAATGTATGTAGAAGCTAACACAAACAGATGCAAGTCAGATGCAAGTCACACACGCGATAATATGCGTTTAGATAGTACATACAAACAAACAATTCATGTAGGAACTAATACAATGAGATTCAATTTCTATTCACTCTAGCAGACGTCTCGACAGTACACACAAACAAACAACACATGCACAAATTAATACAAACATATTAAATCCAGCTCACTCCAGTAGGCGTCTAGATAGTACACACACACACACACAATTACTACATCTAGAAACTAATAGAAACTAAGTCCCACTCGCTACAGTATATATATATATATATAAATATTATACAAACTGAAATAGATTGACTGTCTGTTATCTTATAAAATTCACATTTCCAGTGCGCTATCTAAACCATAGATAATATCAGCTACTGCGTCTGTGGGTCTCACCAATGGCCCACTAGACAAACCAACCAGCAACAGAAAATCTTAGTAGACGGCATGCCTTTATATTGAGGTTATCTTCTTATAGAAGCTTCATGGCACGTCATCTATACAATCCCGTAGTCGTAACCTTCGATAACAGTTACCATGTTGTCCGACAGGCCGACGTTGTGCTCGAACTAGTTACGGGCACGGCGTGGGTGGGCGGAACAATAAAGAAACATGTCGCAAAGGCCAGAGTTTTGCCCTGATGCGGACGTCTGTTTCAGCAACATTAAACTCGAAACACCATCGAGTCGGATGGCTGCTGGAACATAGAGCGGAGCACTTATAGAAATGGCTATGTGCTGTGAAGCCAGTTTCTAATCAATAATCTCAAGAATATCTCAAGCTACTAAGTGAATAAACACAGTTGTCTCAGGCTCTTGACATAAACAATTGCTCAGTCGCATACATTACAATTCAGGTTCTTGACATAGACAAATTCTTAGTAGCATGCATCTTCTAAACATCAGAGACAATAATATTAATGTTTGCCAAGATTGTTACAGCCAAGATTAAACAATGCTGACTGGAATTGGTAACATTAAGTTGGTATTTAGAATTCTACAAACTACGTTTCATTCAATGTTAGCGGATCTTCGTACAAGAGTTAAATCTTATCATTATCGTACTTCATCATCGTAAACATTTATTCCCATTGATAGTACCAGACAGTACCGTTTTATTGTGTCGCGTAAGCCACTTATGCAGTGAAGCATTCTGGGAGACATAAGCTAAGGAGTAAGGGTCAGGTGAATGCTGTTATAAGCTGTCCTTGTCTCTCACGTTCTTTGATGTTGTCCACACATTAATCCTTTTTTCTACTTCCTTTCATATTCTTGTGGAAAATAGGTATATAAATGTAGCTATACGGCAATTAAAAAATAGAGCTGAAAATGTTGCTATATAGCGATTGGAAAATAGGGCCGTAGATGTAGGTATACAGCGGCTGGAAAATAGGACTGCACATGTAGCTATACAGCGACGGGAAAATAGGGCTGTGGATGTAGCTATACAGCTACGGGAAAATAGGGCTGTGGATGTAGCTATAGAGTGCTTTGAAAATAAGGCTGTAATGTAGCTGTAGAGTGATTGGAAAATAGGGTTGTAAATGTAGCTATGCAACGATTACAAAATGGGGTTGTAAATGTAACTATAGAGAACGTGGAAAGTAGGGCTGTAAATGTAGCAATACAATTTTTTGGAAAAAAGAGCCGCAAATATAGCTATAATGCTATTTATCTAGTATGCGCTGTTTCGTAACCCGAGTCCGAAACCATAACGTTTCATTTGATCTGGTGTCTTCTCGTATTTCTATTCGTCATGTCTTATTCTGTCTTCAACATTGCCTCTATCAATGGGAGATGTAGTCCAGCTCTTCTCTACTTATGTTGACATGATTATTTTCGATGGTGTACCCAATCCTTCAGCATTTGCTAACTTCTTTCTTTATTTCCACATGATAGTTGAGTGTTCTCCACAGTTCATCATCTAATATCAAATTTGGTCATCCCAAGCAAAGTAGACGACAAGTAGACACATATCATGTGGTGATAAATATTTGTGTTTGTATGTGAATTTACGAATCACAAAGCAATACAGACTTTACATTTGTAGCAAACAATTGAACTAAGTTAATACTAATTAAAGAAGAACACAGCTTGAACACTTAATAACCACTGGAAAAATCAAAGGGAGAAGAGATAGAGGTCGACAAAGAGAAAAGTTACTAGATGGGCTTGTATCGTGGCACGGTAGAGGCTCACCAACCGAGCTTATTGACAACACAAGAGACAGAGAGTCGTGGAGAAACATGATCGCCTACGCCAGTCGGCATGGCACTTGATTGATTGAATATTAATTATGAACAGCAATTTGAACGAAGACATTTCAATAAGAAACTGCCCTTATTAAGTCAGTTTATTGCCAACTCCTGGTCTGTTCCATATTTTTGTCAATGTTGTTTTGAAAATAGAAAATGGTTTACAATGTCTATCTACTGATCATTTATTGTTATTGGATCTTTTTGTGTATTGCTAACGCTCATTTCGTTTGCTTTACTGACATTGATTTGACGTCATGTTTGTGCTGCTTCTTCTATATGTCTTGTTCAGCATTACTTATTGTTTGTCCAATTGCTTATCAAATGTCCACTTTATTTTTGTTTTCCGTAAGTTCTTAAATGTTATAGAATAACTTAATCTATAACAATAATAAATGTTGTCGGAGATATCAAATATCCTTGCCTAACTTAAATGAACTGCAATAGGGGCCAATAAATTGTACTTATAAATTACCTTGCATGTGGCCTTCTCTGTTGTTCTAGTAGAGTATATTTCTACGTTGTATAACGTTTATGATATTGCATCCGTCCGTACAATTTGATAAATTACTCCACGATATAAACTTTTGTGTTTTCAATGTGTAATATATATATATATATATATAAATGATTGTATGGCATTCCCTATATTATGCTCAGAGTGTGATAGACAATTCCTGGCACACATATTACTCATGTCACATACACACCACATACTTGATGTTCATCGTCGTCCTAGTTGTGGTGAATGGTCATCGTCGACTGTGACGAGCAAACAACAACTGGTACTTCTAAGTGTGCCACTCTCTGATCTGAATATGATAGTTTTGCTCAACATTCAAACAGTTTCTCCACTAATTCCACATTTGTTGCTTGCTGTCGACCTTCTAACAAGTATTCTTTCTATCCGGGACTTTCTCTGTTACAGCCTATAGTGTTATAACGACATGTCATTGTTGCATAATTGCATACAACCATATTTTGTTTCTTTAGCTCGTTAATCGTATCCCTCTTTTTCTTTGTTGTAGATGGCGAAGTTCCAATATTTTCATAGAAAGAGATCATAAATGTCTATAATTGTTGCTATGTCTGCTTTCATTGCTTATGGGGAAATGTCATCCATTCATGACGCATTCCTGCGCTGTAGCTTTAGTGGTTGGGTACTCTACTATTTAGTTGACGTGCACAATTCTTTGTATAGATAGTAGCATATTTTCTTTGTCAACGTTTGTCTGGAGTAATGCAGGGTGCATGTTTAGGATTTAAGTGAAATTATAAACTTCTACGCCAATTCTAGGCCCTACAGCGAACCCGGCTAACAGAGCCACATCCTAGCAACAACCAGGCAGACAAGCCACAAAAACCACAGGTCCCCAACTGTCTCGATATAACCAATATGGATACCAGTCCTAGGTTGAAAGATGCGGGCCTCGACCATATGAGGCATAAACCCCTACTTAACAAACAAACTACGCCAATATTTCATCTTGTTTATGGTGGCCTGTTCACTCTTTTCTTCTGCAAATCATGATGTAAATGTGGAATTCCTTGAATCCGTTTCAGTAACACAAATATTTAATTTTTAGGATATTAATGTGTTAAATTAATGATCAATCAGTTCTTGATTCAACAAGAAAGAATTTTTCTATATCAAGATGGGCGTGGCGAAACAAGAGCTATTTGCGTGTAAGCACAAGCGAAAGGTAAACCAACACAGAGTACATGTGGCAAGTCGCTACACGCTAATGGGTATCTTGAGGAGATACGATAACTTATATGCTGATGGTTCGATGTCCAGTGAGGATGATCTATCGACTAACTGTACTGCTATTACAGACATTACTATTATTTCTTCTACAGCTACCACTATCATTTCTATTTCTTCAATCATTAGATTCCATTTATTAGTATTTTACTGCAACCACTGTTAAACATTACATTAAAAAGATGCAATCATCTACAGCCCCTACTGTGACTAGACATGACACCATTTGACATTCAAAAAACAAACGGAAATATTTGCCTGCCGAGCATTTATTGACAGTTGCATGGTCTCAGGCGTCATTCTAACACCTTCATACATATCGTCTAAAACGATTAGCTTAGCTGGAAAGTACAGAATACTTACTCAATTTTGTACATGTAGCATTACCTTCGCATCACAATTATCTACAAATACTTTTGTGAGACAAAAAAAAAAAACAGTGCGTACTTGAAACGTGAGAGGTGACGTCAGTTTTTTTTTTAGATCGATTGCATTGGCTAATTACTTATGCCGTGATCGATTCTCATCTAGTTTCTGATATTAACTATTTCAGTACAATGCAGAATTTGACACTGATTTATGTGTGATTTCTGTCACGAATATCTATAAATTTAAGGTGCCAAAATAGTGTGTGAGTACAGATGTCATATGGGGGTGTCAACGCTGGGTCATACATGTATGGAGTGATTAAATAGGGGACAATAACTTAGGTATGACCAATGTTCATCGCACAACGGTTCTCATATTGCAATAAAAGCAACTTTACTTTTCAGATTGCACAGTTGTATCACCCAATTATGCGTTGCTATGACGCCTTATCATTACCATTTACACCAATCTCTATAAAACACGAAGGCGTATCAAGAGAGGAAGGTCCAGGATGGCAGAAGATACCCTACTCATAGTTTACGAGCTGGAGGATGTGGGAAAAGGCTGTGCATTGGTGACATTTGGTAAAGAGACAAAACTATTGACAACAGTTGTGATACAGATATGGAAGAGAGTGCCGCGACTGGACTGCCAACAGAACAGAGGGAATGATCAAAGAATTCATACTGCAGCACTCGAAGCCACACGATACACTAATTTACACAAACGGTTCAGTAACGCAAGAAACAAAAAGGTGTGGTTGAGGTTTTGTGGCCTACCACAATGGCAAGAAATTAGCTGAGAAATCAGCTGCGTATCCCACTACAACATCGAGTATGAGAATGGAAATAGAAGCGGTGACAGCAACTCTCACCTTGCTGGCAACGCAACCACCAACAGACTCAATGATTCTATCGGACTCTCAAAGTATGAAGGTCAAGATAGAAAATTGTATGATCTGAACTGAATGCGTCACTTTTCTCAACAACTCGCAGAACGTTACACGGATCTACTGTCCAGGTCATGCTGGGGCAGGGGAAACGAAAGAGCCGATGTGTATGGTGGTAAAACATTGGTGAACGTCACTAAGATAAGAAGTCACAGGATTGAATTGACTGCAGCAGTCGTGGATCCCTATAAGAAAACGAGGGGGGAGTCGAACGAGACCATGCATATATTCAAAGAATGGTAGGCATGGAAGAGACTAGAGGCGATGGGAGAAAGTGCTCCCTCTCAAGAACGATCAGAAGAACGCGTAATCCGCAACTGACTGGAACACTGGGCTTATACACATTTACATGTCTGACGGAACGGCAAGGCGAGCATGTATGGGAATGCCTCCAGTGCTGTGACGCGTGTTCCTAATCACGAATCAAGAAGCCTTGCTACTGTAGACATAATTCCACTCCATCGCACTCTGTCCATTCTTTGTGTTGTCCAATTCCAGATCATATATTCATGTAAATCTTTCTGTATTTTCACATATTTATCTTTGTCTAAACAGCATGGCTCGTTCCAGAATCCTACACTATTTTGGACATATCAAACGCAATGACAGCCTAAAGAAGACCATAATGGAGGGATTGTGCCAGGAGAACGAACAAGAGGCAGACCAAGTAGAAGTGGGATTTAGGATGTCAAAGACCACCTAAACATGACAGTAACAGAAGCAGGCAGACTGGCTAAAGATCGACAGAAGTTTCGAAAGGCAGTGATGACTGCTACATGCTGTTCAGAATATACTATCTGATGAGGTATATGTCTTCTTCTTGGCCAAATCTGGACAAAATTCATTCAATAAAATAGTGGCAGACTCTTAATGTGTGGATGTCTGCATATAAAATAATTACAAGTGAAACATGTCATCTGTGTACATACATACACACTCTGTATACATACATACACACACTGAGTAGGATGTTTCTATCTAAGAGTTCAAAGTCTTCTTGGTATAAAGGAATGTCCTACATAACACCCCTCTATTTTACCTTAAATAGAAACCCACAAAATAAATAATAGTTTAATCGTTGGTAGTTTCTGGGTTTCCAAACAAACAAACAAACATAAAATAACGGAATGTTTGTTACATTGTTTAATCGTACACAGGGAAACACTTCCATACATACCCCACATCAAATATGTGTTAATTTCACTACTAACATTACATAGGGTAACAACAGAAGTAATATTTCTCTACTAAAATTACATAGTGTAACTTCAGACGTAATAATTCACTACTAACATTACATAGTGTAAAAACAGAAGTAATATTTCATTACTAAAATAAATGACATAGTGTAACAACAGAAGTAATATTTCAATACTAAAATTAAATAGTGTGACTCCAGAGGTAATATTTCAGTACTAAAATTACATAGTGTAACTGTGAAAGTAACATTTCTTCTAAATTCTATTTTTATGAAAGGACGTTTTTTGGATATAATATATTACTCAGGATATAGCCATCATAACATTATTATCTTTTATCGTAGTGATTTTCTGGGAAATATAAATATATTTAGTAGGTTGCCATTGCTTTCTGAACGGGCCGGATGCACATTTGCTTGCGGTCAAATTTGAACCCGATACCGTGGCTGTCATAGACGCACTCTGTAAGACGCCGCCACAGAGCTGGAATTATGTGGGAAAATAAGAGGTAGATAAATGAGTCTCCATCGTTGCCAGTGTTTTCTAACAAGTAAAGTATATCATAGGGATTGTGTTGTACAATGTATCATAGTGATAACATTACACAGTTTATCATAGGGATAATATTGTACATTATATTATAGAGATAACGTTGTACCGTATATTATAGGGATAACGTTGTACCGTATATTATAGGGATGACGCTGTGCAGTGTATTATAGAGATCGTCAAACCACAACCTCTGAACTATTATCATCTTTATTTCAGTTGCTCTTGAATCGAGACGTTTTACTTAGTTCTGACAAGATTAGAAATATGTATAAGCGATGCTTCGAAATTGATGAATAGTTGAACAACTGGAGAATGTAAATGAAACAATTATTATTTTCTGATTTCTAATTCATTTGTACATATTTCTTCAATTAATGTTGTGACAATGTGGAAGTGTAACTGTTGATGGTGACATCATGCCAGCACGAAGTTCACTTGCCAGTCATCAGTCTCCCTTAGAATGTGCGATAAATAGTGCTCTAGGTCACATAGTACTACCAGATCGATACAATAAGCTGTCACACGATGATTGATGTGTGTGTACTGTGCATGGGGGTAACATAATTGTTAGCCAACTGTCCAAGGGAAGTAATAATGAAATAGTAATTAAGGGTGTTACAAATGTACTTTTTTAATCAATATATTTAATAGTTAATGGTTTCACGGTTTCTAGAGATGTATGACATCCCACTGAACCTATTTGTTGCCTAGCATGTTTAATAATTTAACACTGCTGGGCTGATAACTACGTCTTAAATTTGATATCACTTTTGCATTTAGTGTGAAATATCAGATTAGAGTGTTACAACAGATAAATCAGGTGAAAAATTATGAATTAAAATTATTGAAATACATACATAATACAATAAAATGATAGTTTTCTAATATATATTTTGAGATGTGTTTGGGGACATTGATCTTGTTTTATCCGTAACTCAATTCCAATAAGTCCGAGCTTTATCACTAAAAAAATCAAGTTGAGTTGTTTTTTTTTTAAATCACTAAAAAACCATGTCTGTGAGTGGCATGACGTGTTCACAACACAAGTAGAATACACAATCCTCTACGCGCCAACGATATCTCGTTGATCAGCAGTTATTTAGAAATGATGTGAACAGAATGAAGTCCACCACATTTTATTTCCCCAGAAGATATGGTGTCGTATGTACGTGTCAGTTAATACAACGTTCTTTAAATGACACCTGACATAAATAGATAGGCAGCAGACATATGTTGTCATATGTCTACAGTTTTGATATGATTGCTCTTTGCTGCATATTCCACGATAAATGGTACCAAGACCAAACACATAATTAAACCTACAATATTATAAAACCATTAACTCGTTATGGTCGTAGAGATGCCACACAGGATACATCAGTACAAAGAGTCCCCCAAAAACCTCAATCCAGTATTTAGATCCAGCATCAATATGTTATCAATCCAGTACTTTCTTTTGCCACTTCTTCTCATTACACTTACCACTGTTCCTTGCAAGATACTTTTATTGAATGGTTTCACATTACGTACTTAACACTATCCATCTGAATATATTGTTGTATATCTTTGTTGTAATACTGATCTTATGTTTACAAAATATATTCAATCTTGTCATGGCGGCAATCGTCATCTCGAGTCTTATCTTAATTGCATATCCCACGTTGCCATCATCACATATTTGGAACCCTAAATACGTGACGGAGGTGACTTCTTCCAGTTTGTGACCATTTGCCCGGATGTTAGTAGATCTTGCATGCTATCACTTGTCATCAATATCTTGCGTGATATCACTTGTCACCAATATTTTGTAAACTATCACTTGTTACCAATATTTAGCATGGTATCACTTGTCACCAAAATCTTGCGTCAAATCACTTGTCACCAATAATTTGAGTGATATCACTTGTCACCAACATTTAGCGTGATATCATATGCCACCATTATATTGCTTACTATCACTTAAAACCAATATCTAGCGTGATATCTCATGTTAGCAATATCTAGCGTGATATCACTTGTAGCCATTTTTTTCGTGATATCACTTGCCACCAATATCTTGCGTGATATTACTTGCCACCAATATCGTGCGTGATATCATTTGTTACCAAACACTTGCATGATATCACTTATCACCAATAACTTGCATATCATTTGCCACCAATATCTTACGTGATATCACTTGCCACCAATTTCTTACATTTATCAACGATATTTTCCTTGTCCTATTTCCCACTTACTTCCTCCTAACTTTGAGGGGAGTTCCCGGAGTTCAGAATCGAAACCAACGACACGATCGATATGATCGGTATAACGTAAGTTACAAAGTGGTCCACCGCAAGTAGTTATTGATGTCTGATGATCTTGTAATGTCTTCTGTGTTGACTCAAGCTGCGAGGTGAACGGGTGCGAACTGAACAGATCTTGTTTAAATCCATCTTCTGTTTTCATATGTTTTCTGTAACTCATTGGAAGTTAATGCTGATTTATCGGTCTTTTTGTATATCTACTATGTTTAATTTTCAGTCTCCTTAGATCGCTGCAGTAATCTCACGCACTCTTGAGAATGACCATGATTAACACTTTTGAAAAGCTTCTGAGTGGACGAGGTCATTTAATGCACTAACTTTGTTCAATAGATCCATTGGTATACGTACTGACATTGTGACCATGCTCGCCAGTGTATCGATTCGCTCATTACCTACAACACTCGCATGTCCTGGTAGGAATATATATCTTACAATGTCTAAATCTGGAAGTGTATTGTTCTAGAAGTTTACAAATAACTATCAAACTGTTTTATTTTCATGGCTCTTAATGACTCGTCGCTCGCTCAGTCAATCCTGTGCCATTCTGACTGGTGTAGGCGATCCTTTTTCTCAACAACTCCCTGCCAATTGTATTAAAAATCTCAGTTGATGACATTATCCCATTCAAAGACAATCATTATCCCATTCAAAGACAATCTCACAAACAGCTTTTCCTTTCGTTGAGTGTTCCCGGAACTCCAAAGTTTAGTAAATATTGGCGGCACTATTATCTGCCAGCAATATAACAAATGGCTACCAAAAAGATTTTGGGGATGATTTTTCCCTGGGCTCATCCCATACATGGTCAAATTAATCCAGTCTATACTAAAATTGGATGTGTCAGACCGAAAGGCGCAAATATCGCAGCTAAACTGTAAATATTGACAGAGCATTGGGTTCTTTGGTCTGCATTCTTCTGATCTGTAGGAGTCTGAGAACGAACGCAGAAGAACAAGAAGCTTCTCTCTTTGTCTTCCTTTGCCTTTGTATTCTAGAATTTTTCATAGTGTAACTAAATGTTCAAGGCTGAATTCTCTCATCACATAGTATATACATTTATACTGCATTAATGGTTTCAATAATACGTTAGTCTTGCTGAGACATATCTTAGTCTCTACATTAGTTTACCATGGCAGTTTCGTCATTGTTCTCAATGCCATATCACATTAGCGCCGAGTTCGTATATGTATTATTGAACTTGATCTGTATTCGAAGGACTGAATGACGATCGGTGTTTGTGCTAAGGCACGTTTTATCGCTTTAGAAATGCAGTAATATTGTGACATCTGAGATCATTGGTAACTCCTGCAATCCATTTTGATCTTGTTGTTCTCATTCTCGTGTTATATGCTCTTGCCGCTGGCCAATATGTGGTTTCATTCTCATAAAGTTGTCGAACCATTTAATGCTCGTTTTTCATTATATAGGACCACGTGCGTTTTTCCAACAGTAAATGTAATCTTTTCATTTCTCACATGATCTTTTCTTGTTCTCTTTGATGCTTTTCTTAGACATCTCTTTTCACACTTAGTTAGCTTTCCCTCTTGTTCTTTAATTAGTGTCCATGTTTGACATTGATAACACAATGTTGGTATGTTCTGTCCATAAAGTACGTAGAACATTAGGGAGAGGGTGTCTGAAAACGTTTGGCAGATGTCGATAAAAATAGAGGGGGGAGTCTAAGAGAAGTTGATGTTAGCAATACATTTTTATAATACAACTTAATTTGTATGAATTTCATATTGTTCTATAAAAACTTTTTATTTTTGCTAAAGGCTATTTGTTATTGGAGGGGCGGAAAGGGAACGTTTTGTATTAGGTAATTAAATATTGGAGGGGGGTCTCTTTATTCTTGACAATTACTGGCAAGGTGAGGGTGGGGTGGAAAAGAGGAGATGTGGCTAAATTTGGCAAGCAACAGTTGACGTAATTATAGACAATAATTATGTTCTATACTGAATTAATGATTTGCCTTAAGGTTTCCATGGTGACAGATGTGCATTTAAAGATAGGTTTAAGTTCATAATTTCAGTAGTCGGGCTTTGTGAATTCTTGTCTCGATCTCTCAGTTCATTCTTTCAAAATTTGTAAAAATATTCTCAAGATATTTGAATTCCTGCACTTGTTTCAGTAGCTGATTATTTTATAATTACATTAACTATGTGTGCACTTATACTTTCAGAAGTGCTAGCCGATGCTCTAATATCAAACTTTTATATTATTACAGCAAGAAATCGTACATGAAATAACAACCACGTTCCTTTTCTGGAAGAGTGTATATAATCCACATATAATCTTTATTGGCATATGTTTGAAATGTTACTTTTTGATGATTCTCTAAGAGAAAACCATTCATCCATCAAACTAAGTCGTTTCTATTTTCTGACAACGCGAAAGTATGTCTTATAACTTTTGCATAAAATTCTACAAAAACCAATCACTTGGAATCTCCATCTCAATCATCCATGAAACTGTGGCTTTATGGGTTATCGATCTGCATTAGTAGACACAAGTAATGAATGAATGCAAGATATTAGTTAATGATTGATACCTTAACGACATTTAAAATGAAGTCATTAACCTAATTTCTAAAATAACAAAAATACTAACCAAAAAAAGTACGAAGAAATAGAAATAGTCATTTCTAAGAAATGTATTTATATGGCTTCATCAAAGCACTTTAGAAAAATTGTCGAAAAATTAGTATATTCGGTTACTTAAGAACATTAGAAAAATTTTAATTGGTAGGTATATTGACAAATACATTAGCACGCAATTCTGTGTTAGACTTGCACGATCGAGTTGATATGTTGAATAGGAGGTGAACGTTTGAAATGAAACTGTTTAATTGTTAGATAAGTATAGTAACAAGTTGAGTTAGGGAAGGTAAACCACAACACGGATGGGAACTGGCTACCCCTCCTAATAGTTTCTGCGGCTAAGTACATGCAGAGTTATTTTTATCCCCGACTACAGGTTGCTGACATGGGACATTCCTTTACATTTTGTTAACATACAGTCTCTGTGTCTGAGAATTGCAATGTACAGTGTTCTGTTTCAGCTGCAGGAATCCATACTTTTCGGAGAGTAATGGCAAACTACTAAACGCAAATAGTTTTTAAGAAATTACTAGTCAACAAATGTTGGACTCATTGCTAGTTATCGAATAAGATAGTCTACTAAAAGCAGTAACAGATGAAGCTTGTGAGTAGTCGGTGCTTGAAGTTGGAGCAAAGTATAGCAACACTGTTTAGCTTCTATGCATGTCGTAAGAGGATGCAAATAAGGTAATGGGGTGGAGTTGGCTGTCCCATCCCATATGGAGTCACGGTGACTAAGAATCTCTGCTGAATTATAATGTATAATGCCGAAAGGCGCAGATATCGCAGCTAAGCTGCAAAATATGACACAGCGCATTATGTTATCCGGACTAGATCCTGATAATCTACAGGAATTTGAGAATAATACAGAAGAAGGGTAAGACGTTTTGAATACAAATTATCACGGCAGACGGATGTGTTGGAGACATAAAACTTCGACACAATATATTTTCAATTAAATGGACTACATAGTGCTGGACATATAGTAGAACCATTTTTCAGCTACAAGAGAGATCTAGTAGAACCACCATTTCCATCTGCAAGAGAGATCTAGTAGAACCATTGTCCAGTTACAAGATAGATCTAGTAGAACCATTGTCCAGCTACAAAAGAGATCTAGTAGAACCATTGTCCAGCTACAAGAGAAATATAGTAAAACCATTGTCCAGCTATAAGAGAGATCTAATAGAACCATTGTCCAGCTACAAGAGAAATCTAGTAAAACCATTGTCCAGCTACAAGAGAGATCTAGTAGAACCATTGTCCAGCTACAAGAGAGATCTAAGAGAACAATTGTCCGGTTACAAGTGAGATCTAGTAGAACCATTGTCCGGTTACAAGTGAGATCTAGTAGAACCATTGTCCGGTTACAAGAGAGATCTAATAGAACCATTGTCCAGCTACAAGAGAAATCTAGTAGAACCATTGTCCAGCTACAAGAGAGATCTAGTGCAAACAATGTCCAGCTACACTAGAGATACATCGGCTGTGTGAGAATCTTTGAGAATGTTTAAGAGTGAACGCTAGAGAATTAAAATCAAGTTCAGGCATCGTACCAGTAGTCAGATCTAGGACTTCTGTTGTAGTAGTCGTATTCAGACCGGGGACTGGTGTTGTAGTAGTCGTAGTCAGACAGGGGGCTGGTGTTGTAGTAGGCGTAGTCAGACAGGGGGCTGGTGTTGTAGTAGGCGTAGACAGACAGGGGACTGGTGTTGTAGTAGTCGTATTCATACCGGGGACTGGTGTTGTAGTAATCGTAGTCAGACAGGGGACTGGTGTTATAGTAGGCGTAGTCAGACCTAGGACCTGTGGTGTAGTTATAGTCAGACCGGGAACTGATGTAGTAGTAGTCGTAGTCAGGACTGGGATGTGTTGTAGTAGTCGTAGTCAGAACTAGGACTGTTGTTGTAGTAGTCTTAATTAGACCTAGGACTGGTAGTGAAATAGTCGTAGTCAGACCCGGGACTGATGTTGTAGTCATTTTAACAGTTTCTACTATTTATTTGTACGTGTCTATAGTTTTTTTGATTTTTATGCATTCAAAGCAATTGTTATTAATATTATCTTACGTTCTATTTGTACTAATATGGTCTACTCGTATTTAATAGATTGTCTGCCGCATTTTGAGTATTAGATCACGTGATGTATGCACATACATAATATAGTATCTGAACGTCACTGGGACGGGACTGCTGTTGTCTCTAACTAGAGATCAAAAGCATTGGACAAAGAACACACAAAATGAATGTAGCTCTAAACAAATGTAATTAACGTAATTAATAAGCATATCTTAGACACAATAGCACCATGCATATGCCATACACAACGAAATAGGTAAAATTTAATATAAATATATCATATAAAATATAGATGAGCTTTCTATTTCTTCTTTCACAGCTTTATATTTCTTCCAGACCTTTCTGTTTCTCTCGGAGCTTTCTTTCATACTCCGACAGCCAGCTCTCAGCAGTATGCAATGATTCAATAAGAAGTATCCAACTCACAGGTGGTCTATGCGTGCGTATAGAAGTCATGTTCCACCAACGTGTATGCAGACGTAGTTAGTGGTATCAATGTTAGCCACTTTTTTGTAACATACAGAAGGAAACTGTATATATACAGGTAAACAACACTATAAGGATATCGTGAATAATTTGGGAAATAAACTGATATGTGAATGTGTCATCATCATCAAGAGCCGTCTCCGCAACGAAGGTTGGCTGCAACTTATCTCCAACATCTCCTGTCTCTTGTCTTGGTGGTGCACTCTGCTAGACTGTAACCTGTCCATCGTGTAATGTTACTCTCCCACGTGTATCTCTGCCTACCTCTTGCTCGCTTCCCTTTGACTTTACCCTCAAGTAAGGTCTTCAATAGGGTGTCATGTCTTTTAACATGTGAATGTGTAAATAATGCAAATTGCATGGTTTTATATATATATAAACAAACCTATGTATGTGTTAATAGTATTTGTTAATTGAAGATAGTATATCATATTCAGGACATATAACTCAACACATCACTTTATGTTGTAAGGACTTTCTTTTACACGCGGTTTGGATGCACAAAAGCCTGTTGTAGCGTTCGAACCTGTTACTTTGGCAGGCAGAGACTAGATGTGTACCTCTCCACCGCATAGCCCGGCATAATAGTTAATAATAAATACTAATGATCTTAATGCAAGGGGAATCATGTGTGTCGTGTAGAGAATGGTGTGGGCAGTAATGCCGGTACAAAAGTGGCTACATTTGCAACACGACCTACATGAGAATAATGATTGGGAAAAAGATGATAAATTTCTAGAAAGTACTATAACGCTAGGCAAGAAAAGTAGAGATTGGTTAATGGAAAAATAGAGATTGGTTAATGGAAAAATTCATTTATTTTCCTTTTGCACTGAAGTTAGCGCATAGGGTAGAGGTCAGATCTCTTCAATTCTGTCTGTTTAAAATCTATTCTGTGCAGTTCTTGAATAGTATGAATATTGGTTGTTTTACTTTCTCTAAGTATTGTTTTTCTGAGTGTTTCTTTTGGTCTACCCCTTGCTCTTTTGCCTGTAGGTATCCATTCAAGAGATTGGTGGTGTATTCTGTTGGTGTCTACGCGTAGGACATGCTTGATGTAGGACCAACGGTGTTTTCTGATAACATCTGTGATGAAATTTTGATGTGACTCTTCTCTTATTTTATCATTTGATTTGAATTCACTCCAATGGGTAAAACAAACGATTAAAATTAAAAGAACAATAAAGCAGCAGGTCAAGATGACATCACAAGTGAAATGTTAAAAGCCTCAAATGATAATACCTTGTCATTTTTACTGGATATTTTCAATATGTTGTGGAAAAACGAATGCCCACCCCAACAATGGAAAAAGGGTATCACAATGAAACTACAAAAAAAAAAGGAGACCTAACAAACTGTGATAACTGGAGGGGAATCACACTGCTATCCATAACTGGTAAAATTCTCTGTAATATGATGCTTTCAAGATTAAAGTTATCCTTAGACAAAAGACTTAGAGAAGAGCAGTCAGCCTTTAGACCAGGTCGTTCCTGCCTCGACCATATATTCACTCTTAGAACAATAATGGAAGAATGTCTAGAATTTAGAGCTAATCTCATAATGGAAAAATAGAGATTGGTTAATGAAAAAGGCTCGGGGATCTACTGTCATGGGCACGCTGATGTTCTTTATAATGGGATAACAAAAAAGAATTGCATTAAATGACGAAAGTTCACGAAGGATAACACAGATGTGTTGAAGATTCATGATCAAAATGTGACGTACCCAAAGACGATGTGTCGGGACATCGTCACAAATAAAGCGGCGACGCAACGTATTTTCATTATCCGGGCTACATTCATTTGAATGTTTTGTAAAATAATTGTTCTGCAACAAGAGATATCCAACGTAAGTTTGAGAATGAACACTGAAGAAGAAGAAAAGTTACGCAAGATAACAGATGGTTGCATGCCCGAAAGTTTACGTAGGAGAAAATACACGTGCAGAAGTTTTACGTCCCAAAGAATATGTAGGAGAAGACATAGGTGCAGAAGTTGCATGTCCGAAAATGTATGTAGGAGAAGATACATGTGTAAAAGTTGCATGTCCGAAAATGTACGTAGGAGAAGAAACATGTGTAAAAGTTGCATGTCCGAAAATGTATGTAGGAGAAGATACATGTGTAAAAGTTGCATGTCCGAAAATGTATGTAGGAGAAGAAACATGTGTATAAGTTGCATGTCCGAAAATTGACGTAGAAGATACATGTGCATAAGTTGTTTGTATGAATATCGATTATTTTAAGAGAGTTGTTTATCAGCTGCATGTTTTATTGGTGGTGTAAGATAAGACAGATGTTCCGTAGAAGCATGTCGTATTCATGATGCAACATAGGAGAAATGTTCCTCAGTTGCTTGTTTCAATGGTTCGAGATAAGAGAGATGTTTATGAGAACTATGTTTGAATGTTCATCATCATCAAGTGCCGTCTCTGCAGCGAAGGTTGACTGCAACGGATCTCCAACATCCCCTGTCTCTTGTCTTGGTGGTGCATTCTGCTAGACTGTAACTTGTCCATCGTGTGATGTTACTCTCCCACTTTGCCCTCAAGTAAGGTCTTCAATAAGGTGTCATGTCTTTTAACGTGACCAACATATTTTATTTGCCTGATCTTTATTTCTCTTAGTAGTTCTTTCTTCATATTAAGTGTCTTTAGCACCTCTTTATTTGTTTTATTCTCTTTCCATGACGTTCTCCCTATTCTTCTATATACCCACATTTCAAAGGCATCAAATCTGTCTTCTAATTGTTTATTTAGTGTCCATGTTTCTGAGCCATACATTAATATAGAGTAGATATAGCATTTTATAATTGTCATTTTTAACTTGTTTGTATTTTGTTTAGATCTTAATAATTTCCTCATGTCATTGAAGGTACTTTTAGCCATTCCTATTCTCCTTTTCACTTCTGTTTCACATCTGCCATTATGTGTGACTATGTTTCCAAGATATTGATAATGCTTTACTTGTTGTAGTTTCTCTCCATGTATGTTTATGTTTATCTCTTGTTCTTCTGTGTCTTTGCTGATTATCATGTTATTTTTGGATATTTATATCCAGTCCATATTCATTACTTGATTTATTGTCTTGATCTATTAGTCTTTGTAGTTCATATTCACTTTCTCCTAAAAGAACAGTGTCATCTGCATATCTAATGTTGTGTATTATTTTCTCATTGATCTTGAGTGTTTGAAAGGTAGTTTAAGATAAGAGAGATGGTTCTGAGCTGCATGTGTGAATGGTGGTGTAAAATAAGAGAGATATATTTAATTTTAATGTCGGATAGTTGACGTAGATGAAAGAGATGGGATGCAGTTTCACGTCCATAAGTTGAAATGGGAATAGAGAACGATGTGCTGGAGTTGCATGTCCGAGAGTGGACGTCGGATAAAATGTGATCATGACGTTTCTTAAGCATCGACTGTAACATGTAGGCACTGCGTGATAATCAATTGTTGTACAATGACACTGCAATTAATAACAAAACTATCACGACATTCGTGTATAATTAATCAATAGACTATATACATGAAACTAGAAGATTAGTGACCACTAAGATGTGATTCTATGTACGTACATGTATTGAGAGTAACATAAACTGTTTGACTAATGAACGAGGATATGCTACATGGGTTAAATATCAAACTCTAGTGCTTAAAAAATTCAGAAATAAATATCTTTTATATTAGACCATTTTATGATACAGTTGGAAGATTGACAGTTGCAGTGATAATTATTAAATGACATTAGAAATGAAATTTCTTGAAAATGAAAAGTTATTTTATTTAGTTCGTACTCACACTCCAACCACGTCTCTCGTATAGAACGATAATTTGCATACACTAATTCAAACTCCAACCACTTCTCTCGTATAGAACGATAATTTGCAAACACTAATTCAAACTCCAACCAGGTCTCTCGTATAGAAGGATATATGCGCTACACGATTTACAGAACTATGTTGTCAAGAGAGCATAAATTCCTTGTGCCGTTGTTCTATTTTCACCAATAGACCGATAAATACGATGTCGATAGACGTTGGTAACTACTACATTCAGCGTTTTAAACACTTCCAATGAATGGCGCAAGTCCGTAACCATATCGATAGTGTTGTCGCTAAGTCATTCAACAATTTAAGAGATTTTCAGATTCTATATATTTCAGTAAACAATTTCATCCGTTGAATACATTCATTCATTCATTTTCCTTTTGCGCTGACGTTAGCGCATAGCGCAGAGGTCAGATCTCTCCAATTCTGTCCAAGTTGTAATTTTCATGACATCACCGTCGAGTGTTAGTTTGCTTCCTAGATAGGAAAATTTGTGTACCTTTTCAAGTTGTTGTTTATTTACAGTAATTATGTTAGGTGAACCGGTGAAGTCCATAATTATTATTTTTGATTTTATTTAGATACCTATTTGTCCTGCGATGAGTTTTAATCAATGATTTTGTTTGTGCATCTGGATGGTTTTCACTCAATAGTGCAAGATCATCGGCAAAATCCAGGTATTCTAGTGTTGTTTTATTGAAGACATAAATCTAAGTAATATCAGAGCCAACATGGTGATAGATAATTTTAAATACTAACGCAATACAAATCCTCATTATCAAATGTTATTTCCGCACAGTAGATGGGTCTCAAAACCTTCAACTATCAACTTTTCATGAAGAATAAAAAAGAAGCAGATTACGTACTGATGATGTGTATGGCCGAGGTTCTGGGTTCGAATCCCAAAGTAGGCGATTGTGCATTCGAACCGTTCTGAAAGTAATGGAAAATTACTGAACGTGTTTATGATACCTAGAAATTCCTTACAGGCAGCAAAATTCTGGGTAACAACCCAGACTACGTCCTGAATAGGATGTGACGTATATATATATATATATATATCATTGTTAGTTTTTGGTTTAGGTGGTGACTTAAAATGTTCATCTGTTTAGTTATAGTGTGATTTACTGTGACTTAGAATGTTTCGTCTATTTAGTTATAGTTTGATGTACTGTTGCTTCTACTTAGCAATTAGTTTTAATTTATCCTGCTGTGGTGTCGTTTACGTCACTAAAAGTCTAGTTATATTTTCTTTAGTTAGAAGCAGTGATGGCCTGCATTGGTCTTCTGTGGTAATTTCTGCGGAATTGTAGTCAATAGACGGATGTATTTTATCATTCAAACTATTTGACATCTGCACAATCTATATTTGTGAACATATAGAAGAAATGCGATGACTCAAACTTTTGTGGGAAAATAATAAACAATATTGGATATGTAGATGTCACTGTCCTATTAGCAGAAAGTAAACATATACTACAACTACTGCTAAATTAAATCAAAAAGTCATGTGAAGAATATGGACTAAATATACAAATTTAAAACAGGAGATAATTAACAAAATCACAGACGAATAAGTGCTAAACATTAAAATATATGGGTATAAACTATAACAAGTAGAACATTACCACTATTTTGGAAACATAATCACAAATGATGGTAGATGTTAAATACAAGTTAAAATGGAGAATAGGAATGGCTAAAAGTACTTTGAATGAAATGAGAAAAATATTGACATCTAATATATTATAAATAAAATCAAACGAGAATTATAAAATGCTACGTTTATACGCAGAAATAAGGATGATTAACAAACAACTAGAAGACATTATTCTTGTTATTGGAATGTGGGCATATAGAAGAATATGGAGAACGTCAATCATGGAAAGATAAGAAACATAATTCAGAAGATCTAACAACACTTCATATGAAAAATAAATTCATAATTAAAAAAGAATTGATATATTAATTAAAAGATATGACACCGTGCTGAAGATTTTACTTGAGGAGCGAAGTCGAAAGGAGGCGAGTAAGAGGTAGGCAGAGATACAAGTGGGAGAGTAGCATCACGCGATGGACATGTTACATTCTAGCTATAGCATGTACATTCTAGTGCACACCAAAGCAAGAGACACGGGATATTGGAAGTCAGTTGCAGCCAACCTTTGTTGCAGAGACGGGGCACTTAATGAATGAATGTAGTCCATAGACATGCCATTCATTGATGCCTTACGTATATCTTTGTACCATATATGCTATCAGCCTCACTTGTACCTTTCAAAAAGTTCGCTAAACAATTTCTGCTGTAGGATACAGTTAATGTTCATTCTTCGTACAGACTCAGCAATTTATATGCATGTGTGTGTCAGATTTTCTGTGAACTAAAATGTTAACAACATTAAGCATATAGGCATACGAACTAGTAATGAACTATTGAAATAGTGAATGAAATCTTGAAGAGAACACATCATATAAGGGAGTGCTAAACAGTGCTAAAGATGATGGTTGTCAGTGTCTGGTTATATCTATTTGAATCCCTAGCCAACCACACCTTACAACCGTACATCTACCTTATTTAATAATATGTAATATTTTATAACATGCATTTTAATATATTTTTTATACTTTTTCATAGGGTTTATACAAGACGCAGAACCTATAACCTAGCGTCGAAACCAGCAATTTTGGCGCTCTGGACAACTAGTAATTTTGAAGATCTGGAAAATAGTAATTTTGGCGCTCTGGACAACCAGTAATTTTGACGCTCTAAACAACCAGTAATTTTGACGATCTGAGAACCAGTAATTTTGACGCTCTGGAAAACCAGTAATTTTGACGCTCTGAAAAACCAGCAATTTTGGCGCTCTGGACAATCAGTAATTTTGCAGATCTGGTCAAGCAGTAATTTTGGCACTCTGGAGAACCAGTAATTTTGATGCGCTGGAGAACCAGTAATTTTGAAACTCTGGTTAACAAGTTATTTTGACTCTCTGGACAATCAGTAATTTTGGCGATCTGGAAAACCAGTAATTTTAACTCTCTGGACAACCAGTAATTTTAACTCTCTGGAAAACCAGTAATTTTGGCGCTCTGGAAAACCAGTAATGTTAACTCTCTTGAAAACCAGTAATTTTGACACTCTGGAAAAGAAGTACTTTTGATACTCTGGAAAACCAGTAATTTTTTAGACGTTGAGGACAACCAGTAATTTTGATGCTCTATAAAACTAGTAATTTTGGCACTCTGGACAACCAGTATTTATGCCGCTCTGGCCAAATTATCTTTCCGGAACTATCCTCTACCGTTAGATCGAATGCTTTCTAGAGGAGTCTGCTTTATGGATTTTCTGAACACCTCATGATTCTTGACGAATGGAAATACCGAAGCCATCAGAATGTTTAAATAACGTGATTATGTCATGTGCCTCATACTAGGGATGTTGTATGTCCAACAGCGGTGTGCCTTCACACACAGGATTTTGTAGTGTCCAGCAGCGTCTTGTATGTCCTGTGCCCACATACACGGGATGTTGTATGTCCAACAGCGTTTTGGTCTGACCGTACCACTGCTACCGTTAACTATTACTTGCATTATTATTTTGTCCCCGCTGCTATGTCTCATATGACCAAAACCACAGATTTCTTGTTATAATATTGCTTAGAAGTGAACTCTCTTCGACGCTTAATTGTCTTCATTACTTCATGACTCGTCTTATCATTCTCCCATGGTACTCTCAGAATACATCTGCATTATTCTACTACGAAATAGCTATTCTATGTGTCCCCTGATTGATAAAGTGTTCGTGATTCACAGCCATATAATGCTACTGGAAATATATTTCTGTAATAACGTGTGGGTTAGCTTTACTCTGTTGTCTTTTCATGTAAGATAGTTTTGAAGATCACTATTGCACTTACTCTTGTGTTTGTTTTTGTGTGGGTTGTACACTTCTTTCAACTATTTATTGTTGCACCAAAGATTCTAAATGAATGGCATATTCCCGTTTATGGTTGTCAATTATGACTTGAAGTCAGTTTTTGTCTTTTTCTGTAGTCATAATGTTTATTTTCTTTGTATTTAAGTACTCGTTGTTATCTTCATTATAATTGGAGGTCTTAGGCAATCGAAATATCGGATGATCTCCCTTCAAAATTAATATGCAATATTTCGAAAAATCTGTTTTAAAACACTGTTTTGATCTGCTGTCATACGGCCCACTAAATAGTGTAGGCTGTAAGTCTGTCAATACTTGGCCCTCTGACGGCCAAGCTTTGACACACTGCTGTTCAAGCTGTGACACTCTTACGGTCAAGCTTTAGCACTCTGGAAGCCTAGATTTGATATTTTAGTAGTCAAGCTTAGTCTTCGGTGCTACCACTTTCCCCATAAACTCAATTTATTTCTGTTCTAGGGATACTGGAGACTTCTGTTCTAAGGGCACTGGAATTTTTTGCTAAAGGGACATTGGGGACTTCTCCTTTTAGAATTCAACCGGAGCTATTCCTACGAAATATCGACTATGTCATGGCCTATAACATACCTTCCCTACTGGATAATACATGATAGTGATGATTAGATATAATTAGTGTGTGAAGATTAACAATGACGATAGGACGATGACTATACATATTACGATGTAAATATATTGGCAGTGATGATATAAATTTATATATACTAAAATCTGTATTTAAAACATCATTGTCGTTGTATGGAGCTCTCAGAGAGTCTAACACCAAAGTTACATATATCCCTGGGATGACGAGTGTTGTTACTGATATAAGTGGTATTTAGGGCACGAGGTGATGGGTCACAACTGAAGTCACATGGGACATGATCCAAACGAAGCAGTTTCTTGAAGGCTGTACGAAAGTCACGGTTAAAGTAAGCATATATCAGAGGATTGAGGCACGAGTTGAAATATCCGACCCAGAAGAGGGCGGATCCAAGCATGGGTGGATACGGGCACAAGTCACTACACATTGTTGTTGACACATACCATGAGAAAAACGGCAAGAAACATAATATAAAAGCACCCATAATAATCCCTAGAGTTTTAGCAGCTTTGTGCTCTCGTTTCATTCTTCTTCTTTCAGATCTGTGATCGTCCCTTTCTAAGCAGGCGCCGCTGGAAGTCCTCAAGTCTGAGTATTGCGTGTACACAGACGATGCCTGTATCATTTTCTCTTGTTTCCGCGCCTCCACAAAAATACGAGCATATACAAATAGCATGATAGTACATGGAATCCAAAATGAAACACTTGAAGAAACACCTGCATAAACTTTGTTAACAGTAAAAGGGCATGAATCAGGATCGTTGATTAGTGCCTGGACGTTTTCTTCTGTAGTGTAAAGTTGTGAATACACCGGAATGTATGATATAAGTATAGATGACACCCACGTCACGACTAGCATGAGTATAGCCCGGTGTCTCGTCATTTTAGTCTCATAGTGTAGTGGGTGTAAAATAGCTATATATCTATCCATACTGATGCAGCACAGGTGAAGGATGGAAGCAGTGCTGAAAAGTACATCGTTAGCGTTAAAAATATCACACATGGTCCTGCCAAAGACCCACTTACCCGAAATTTCCATGCTTGCATTGAATGGCATTACAAGAATCGCCACAAGCAAATCAGCGAATGCGAGCGATACAATAAAAATATTTGTAATTCCTCGAAGTCTTTCGAATCTAATCACACTACTAATAACGAGTACATTACCGAATATTGCTCCGACCATGATGGCAGCCATCGCCATACCACGTAGAACGAGACCAACAGCAGATAAAGAGTTAATATCTAAATCCGTCTCATCAGCCTCCAACTGCGCTACGCTAAAGTTATTCCTTGTTAAATTTTCTTCCTTGTTCACCTGCATACTGAAAATAGCACTTCCAGTATTGACTGTTCCCGTTTTTTCGGGAAGCATTACAGTAAGAAGGACCTCGCTCACTACATTCTCTACTTTCCCTATTGTATATTCCTGCGAGGGATCCGAAACTGGGCTGAAATTTTTGCCCATTTTCCACGCCCACTATTCATTGATGACCAATTAATTGTTGCAGACGTACCCCAATTGTGCCACTCTTTCTCGTCAAACTATTCATTGCCAATTTTCTCACCAGAAAAGTAGCTCCCTTACTTTATAACAAGCAACGATAACTTGATTAAAAGTAATATATAATTTTCAAGTAATAACAAGCCACGATGTATCCAATAGTCCAAATAATGTTTCGAAATTGGATCTGATAAATGTAACTTCGAGATCAACTCCAACAAGAACATAACTAAACCAAACAACATACTTGTAGTAAAAAGAAATACGAAACTCCATCAGCTTTCATGTTCCCATAATCCGGCTAGAATACTTTGATGTTTAGTCAATACCCAGAAATTGGACAAAAATTGGATGTCACCCGGGGTTGATGCGGTCCTGCGTGTAAAATACCATTTTCCTCAATTTTTCGTTTGCTGACAATTGTTTCAGTACATAATATTGCCTACACTGACAGTCACAATGTCATGACAGACTTCAAACAGCACAGTTTTTACTACAAGAACATACCAATAATCACCAATATATTCCATCCTGGCTGTGGTGTCGCGAGAAAATTTAGTGTTGGCACCTGTATGAATTGGCGGGTGCAACTGGTATCGTGCCTGACGTGTAGTATTGATCGCGTTCATGAGCCACATAACCACCGCCCACAAACCGAAAACTTCAAATCATGTACATAAATACTGGTAGTATATCATATTCAGGACGTAGCCATGAACCCAGAATTGTTAGGCTGTTGTGATTTTCTAAACAATATAGATACGTTCAGTAGTTTGCTATTATTTTCTGAATGGTCCAGATGCACAATTGCCTGCAGCGGGATTTGAACCCGGTACTTTGGCATCACAGAAGTGCACTTTATCACTCCGCCACAGATTTGTATATTTATATATATATATATATATATGTATATATATATATATATATATATATATATATATATATATATATATATATATATATATATATATATATATATATATATATATATATATGTATATATATATATATATATATATATATATAGTAGCATATTGTTTGGAGGGGCAAATAATAGTGATACTGTTCCTGTCAGGTATATCGTAGGGTGCGACTAAAGGGTTTTGTGGGTGCAGATAGTCTCCCCGTCCCATTGAGGGACACAATAACCCATGGGTCATCTGAAGTCAAATGTTTCCGGCGGAAAGGTGCAGATATCGCAACTAAACTGTAAACATCAACACAATCATTTCCGTAATATTGATTATATTCTACTGATTTCTGTGGGTGTGGTTGATATCGAGAAACTGAAACATATCAGTCATCACTACATTATCTGAAAAGTATACGCATCTTTTCTAGTTTCTTTTCTTTTTCGTTTTTTTTGTTTTATTCTCGCCTGGGCAACGCCGGGTATATATATATATATATATATATATATATATATATATATATATATATATATATGGTAGTATTTAGTGTATTTGAAATATCTGCATCAGTCACGCTCAAATTTCACCGTATAAACCGGCACATGAGCAACCGATTGTGTAGCACGTGAAATGTGGCTAGAGAGAGAGAGAGAGAGAGAGAGAAAGAGAGAGAAAGAGAGAGAGAGAGATTGTCTGTTAGAGAGTGATATGGAGACAGAGAAAAGAAATCAGAGAGCTGTAATGTGACAAATACATTTACATTTTATAAAAATCATTATATACATGAATAGGGAGAACATCATAGTAAGAGAAGAAAACAAACACAGAGATTCTAACAACACTTAATATGAAGAAAAAGTTATTAAGGGACATAAATATCAGGTAAATAAAATAGTTTGGACACATGAAAAGACATGACACCTTGTTGATGTCCTTACTTGAGGGTCAATTCGAAGGGAGGCGAGCAAGAGGTAGGCAGGGATAAAAGTGGGAGAGTAACATTTCAAGATGGACAGGTTACATTCTAACAGAGTGCATCACCAAAACAAGAGACAGGAGTTGTTAGAGGTCTGTTACAACAAACCTCCGTTGTGGAGACTGCATTTGATGATGATGAGGAACAACGTTGCGTGTCTTTTGTCAATTATACAGCCCCGGTGGCTCATCGGGATCATCCTTTTAAAGCGAGACATTTGACTTTTCCAGAAATTGTTATTGGCTACTATGTGTATACTTTGTGTCTTCAGTCAATCAATACTAAGGTAACATAATAAATGCTCAAAATGGTATGATGATTCAGAGCTTACAACACAACCATACCTAGCTATACGTGAGTTTAGAAAATACTCACATTAGGAGAAACACAGATGCACACAAGGAGACGCACAAATGCATACACAAGGAGACACACACAAGGAGAAAAACATGCACACACAACGAGACAAACATGCACACACAAGGAGACACACACGTGAACAAACAATGAGATACACACATGCATACACAAGAAGACACACAAGGAGACAAACATTCACACACAACGAGACAAACATGTACACATAAGGAGACACACACGTGAACAAACAATGAGATACACACATACATACACAAGAAGACACACACAAAGAGACTTACACATGCACACACCAACACAAAAGGGGACACACACATGCACATAAAAGGAGACAAATATGCACAAACAAGGAGGCACACACTTGCACACACAGGGAGACACGCACATACACACACAATGAGATACACATGCACACACAAGGAGACAAGAATATAGAAAAAAACATTATATATTGATTGATTATTGATTTTGAGCTGACATTCTCAGGGCACACACATATGTGCTCAGTCTTCACAAGTACATATAGAAATGTATGCATACAAATGTAGCTCGCAGGTTGACACACTCCCATTCTGTCCCTCCGATGACCAGTTCTACTTGTACCACATTACAGGGACGCAGCTATGATTACTTTAAGGACATACCTTAACGTTATACCTTAAACAATATGGCTATGTGTCCGTTTTCGTGTGTTAATTTCAATACTTGATGAGAAATATATCCACGAACGTCAGTGTGTCCAGAGAAGTAAACCCATGTGACACCCTGAAGGTTGGAACATGCTATAGAAGCTGTACTCACACCGACGACTATTTTGAATCATTCAAGGCACGGCCTGTGACTCAGATACTATAACTAATTTAGTAAAATTAGTCTCAGATAGTCAATGGAGAGCTGTAGTAACACCTTCGTCTTCCATCATAATAACTGGATGTAGTTGTGTCATATGTGCTACTAAGCATTAGGTAATCATTTTACAACTTGCACTAGCTCTAAAACTCCAACCAAATATCTCACCACGACAGACATATGAAACCATGAATACTATGACATCATCATCATCATCGCCTGAGTTATCAGCTATTAGTTGATTTGTTTCAATGTGTACTGTTCCGCTGACATACTTACTACTATCTCTGCTAATGTGATATTCGACCAAATGGACGCTTGTCACATTTACATCAGATGACATTCTTCTCCTTATGATTAGGCTGAGGCGGTCGCAATCTCGCATATTGTATTTTCACGTATGAGCCATTCACTATATGCCACTCTTAATTCTGGAGCCGTTGTGATCACCAGTCTCCAGAACAATAACGATACTTCCACGAGTTTCTCATTGCATGTCTTATGGACCATCAGTATTTGCTATCTCTTAAAATATTGTAGAAATTTTAAGATGTTTTACGATGCATCATTTATATAAATGTACACTTTTATAATTTATATAAATGCACAATTTTATAATTTATATAAATGTACAATTTTATAATTTATATAATGCACAATTTTATAATTTATATAAATGCACAATTTTATAATTTATATAAATGCACAATGTTATAATTTATATAAATGTACACTTTTATAATTTATATAAATGTGCACTTTTATAATTTATATAAAAGGTGTCACAAGGAGACAAAGAAAAAAAATGGGACAGCAGACCTTGAAATAATTCAACTAACAGCTGATAATGATGATGTCATAATATTCACAGTTGCTTCTGTTTGTCGTTGTGAGAAATTTGGTTGGGTTTTTATAGCTAGTGCAAATGGTAATTCTTTTATGGAATTAATGTTATTTCCTCACTGCTTTTATTCGTCCTTCCATTATTGTATTCTTATAGCACAGTAATTATCATAGTGTCATGTATGGCTTCCAGGGGGTCACAACGATATAGACAGGGGCCACAGAGAAACATTTTGAAACTGAACATGGTACAGTACGGGACCTATTTGAATACTAATAAATAAAAAAGCAAGACAATACCAGTCATCTACACAAACGAAAATACACACAATAACAATGATGTTGAAATCTGAGAAAATACACACAATAACAATGATGTTGAAATCTGAGAAAATACACACAATAACAATGATGTTGAAATCTGAGAAAATACACACAATAACAATGATGTTGAAATCTGAGAAAATACACACAATAACAATGATGTTGAAATCTGAGAAAATACACACAATAACAATGATGTTGAAATCTGAGAAAATACACACAATAACAATGATGTTGAAATCTGAGAAAATACACACAATAACAATGATGTTGAAATCTGAGAAAATACACACAATAACAATGATGTTGAAATCTGAGAAAATACACACAATAACAATGATGTTGAAATCTGAGAAAATACACACAATAACAATGATGTTGAAATCTGAGAACAAAGAGAACTTGCTGAACAGGTGGGTCATGAAAAACACTGGAAGGGACATGTATAAATATATGACCAGCCCAAACCATAAAGATAACATGTACCTCAAGGAAAGAATAGACCAGGGACCATCTTCTAATTGTGCACACAACACGTACAACTTAAACGTTACCGTAACTGAGTCTAATCACAACACACTCCAGGGTGTAGACTGTGCAATCATCTCTACGAAACTGTCGGCCACTACCATTTTGAATAACCAGCGCTGGATGACGCCAGGAAAATGTTTCTGTCTCCGAGGCCAGGTAAATGGAAGACATTATATGGAACACAATAGCATCTTCTAAATACACGTATATATCACACAATGGCATTGCATCAAAGAGCATGGGTACTTAGCACTCTGGATCAACAAAAAAAAAACAAAGATATTTAACGAGGTATAGTTCAACAAGTCTTTAAGAAATTGTCAACAAGCTCCTTTTGGGGCTCGAGGTGGCGGTCGCAAATGCAAACGTGTAAAAGGAGACCACATGCGAACACAGATTGAATACCACTGCTCTATAACAGTGGTTCTTAGACTTTTGTGAGTCGTTGATCTTGTGACAACGATTTCTTCTGTAGCCCCTGTGGCCTACACACAAGCTTGTTGAATTTCTTCTGACCATATATTTCAATACATATCGTTCAAATAGTTACGTTTCCGTGCCCCT
Source organism: Meghimatium bilineatum (assembly GCA_034231615.1). Taxonomy (NCBI): domain Eukaryota; kingdom Metazoa; phylum Mollusca; class Gastropoda; order Stylommatophora; family Philomycidae; genus Meghimatium; species Meghimatium bilineatum. The sequence continues at coordinate 16,392,931 of CM067298.1, read as the reverse complement.
CTTAAAGAGACCCACCCTTTTAAACATTTTTTTCTGTGTCCATTGAGGTCTATGGTAATATGACCATTTTGATAACCCTGCGCTAGAACACTCAGATTGATTCGTTCCTTTTAGTGTGCGTATTATATGACTTAAAAAAAACCAACGTGATCTACACATACGCCTGTCTCGATCTCGAGTGTTTGTATAGTAACTGCTTATTGGTACGATTTTACAACTCTATACAATATTCCAGTCCAACATTTATATTATTTCTAAACACAGGAAACAACTTAGCAAAATCACAAACTACGATTTACAGTTTATATGTCTAAAATACGTATTAATGCGCAAAGACGTCAAAAAAGGTAGAAATTGATAAAGATGAACGATCCCACTTACATAGTATATTTTTATTTTAAAACATGGTAAATATCAGGGAAGTGTTGGCTTGTGTTTATATAAATGTGTGACTGAAGTCTCGGCTTGTGTCTATATAAATGTGTGACTGAAGTCTCGGCTTGTGTCTATATAAATGTGTGACTGAAGTCTCGGCTTGCGTTTAAATAAATGTGTGACTGAAGCTTCGGCTTGTGTTTAAATAAATGTGTTATTGAAGTCTCGGCTTGTGTTTAAATAAATGTGTTACTGAAGTCTCGGCTTGTGTTTATATAAATGTGTTACTGATTTGTTGACCGACATTTTAAAAAAAAATGTTGAAATATTGATTGAAACTACGGAAACCAGTTTCTAGAAGTTAGGGGCTGTACATAACCTATGTTAACAATTAAGGAAGCGAAATCTGGAAAAGTATGGCAGTTGATAAGTTGAAGAAGATTGGAAGGGGGGGGGGGTGATTTAACAAAATTGTCCATCAACATTACTGTTTAGTATACACCAGCTGAATTATTAAAATGTGATACAATTATCTAAAAATGTGAAACAAGATATATATTTTTTCATATTTATACTGCACAAATATTTAGTTGGGGAGGGAGGGGTGTTTCACGACAGTTTTTGACATGCGGGAAGGCGTAAATTTTTGAAAAAAAAAAGTTTTGACGAATTTTATTAACAACTCCATCTGTTTGGACGGGGAAAGTTTTAGTCAATAAACAACGCTGAAATTTATCACTAGTAGTGGCCAATGTTAAAATGGTACGTTAAATACAGAACAGATACCATATTCTTCATTTAGCATAATGGAGACTACGTAGTTATTTCAAACGAAATGAAAACAAAATAAAAGTTTTGCTTCATTGCTCTCCAACAAGTACAGAGTTAACAGATAACCATGACACTAAAAAGTACCTACATCTGATGCATTCAGGTACCATGCGTTTCGAAGCTCGTGTGATTCACTTACGTAACACTTTATGGATCGGCCTCAAGAACTCTAGAGTAAATGGAATGAGGAATGATTGTAACTAGAAAATATGTCTTATCGGTACGACCCGGCCCCCAGAGCTTACAGACCTGTCGCAACACAATGTCACAAATATGACATGTGATTCCTATTGTAATACGTAGCTGGAAATGTTTGTAAAACCTACACTGAGTGTAAATGAGAATTTTATGGTGTAAGCAGCACATTTTATGATAGCATATCCTGTTCATGGTGTATTCATTAGCCCAGCATTTTGTGGATGTGATGATTTTTAGGAAATATAAATACGTTCAGTAGTTTGTCATTGTTTTCTAAACGGTCTGCATGCACAGTTTCACATGGCAGGATTTGAACACAGTACGTTTGGCATCACAGACTCGCCCTGTACGACGTCGCCACACAACCGGACAGTGCAACATTAGAGGGCGGTATTTAGTGTACATGGTCCCCATCGCGGCCAGCACCGTGTAGTGCTAAAATCTAGCAATGGGGCGACTGAAAAGAAGCAGCGTTATCCATCAAGCTAAACGACTCCGCAGACAACTTACAGACCTACCTGAAGTTGACAGACCCTTAAGGCCTGTACCAGAACAAACTCCGTGGAGTGAAAAGCATGGAATGCCAATATACATTCAGACCCATGTGAAAGGAATACTAAGCGAGGACGAACAGAACAGTGTGCAGCGAAGGACAGTCACCCTCAGTTTCCTGGATGAGGAATATCCACAAGATATATGGGTCAGAGTATACACAGATGGGTCAGCACAGAATGCCGTGAGGAATGGAGGTGCATGTGTATATGTAGAATATCCACACACGCCTAGAGATACAATCAGAACACCGACAGGAACATTCTGCAATACTTATGATGCAGAAATCCAGGCAATTAGTGTGACAGTTAAAAATTGCTCAACTCCAACTCTGGCCTACAGCCTGTGGTATTCCTGACAGATGCAAGGTCAGTGCTTCAAGCTCTCCAGTCTGGAAAACTAACAGACTTGAAAAACTACTTAGCGAATTGTCTTACCAGTATAGGGTAACCATGCAGTGGATACCTTCTTAATGTGGAATACCAGGAAATGAAAAAGCAGACCAACTGGCTAAGGAAGGTGCTACCGAAGATCAACCAGATATACCAATCACCTACCATCAGAAAAAACAGATGATCAAGTCAATAAGAAAGCCACAAACACCAACACAAGATGACTATCACATTATGAACAGATAAGAACAAGTTATAATTTTACGTCTCAGAACAGGACACAACCGACGCCGCAGTCACATGTATACAAAGTTCAAGATTGGCAACACAGAGTGCCAAACATATACTTCAAGAGTGTTCTGAGCATGAAACGCTGAGGCAGTCATATTGACCAGAGGAAACAACACTGGAATCAAAGCTCTATGGGACACTGTATGAACTACAAAAGATAGTGAGTTTTATTCAGGAGACAGAATTACAGATATAGACATGTTTCAAGTGAACGAAAGAAGAAGAAGAAGTGCACATTGTAGTACGCTTGGGACATCGAAATGTGGAGACTTAGAGCACTTGTGGAGACGTAGAGCACTTGTGGAGACGTAGAGCATTTGTGGAAACGAAGAACACTTGTGGAACCGAAGAGCATTTACGAAGACATAGAGCACTTGTGACGACGAGGAGCACTTTGGAAACGAAAAACACTTGTGGCATGAAGCTGAACGGTCATTTTGAGAAATGATGTGTGTAGAAACTCACACTTTGAGACGAGGTGTTCCAGATGTTGATGAGCGATATTTCATCTTAGAGTGCGAATCGACTCGAGTTCAAATCTACTGTCGAGTGTTTCTTACTGTCAGGATCCTAGATGATAAAATATTGAATACAGAGAGTGCAAGTAATCGTCCAATTATTCGATATTAGTTTCCTAACAGTGGAACAAATACGAGATACACTTAATCGACCAACGTTCAATCCATACTAATAGTTTCTACTCTTGTAACTAATATTTAGTAACATATTCGCTTTCAAAATACACGCGCACAGTCGGTGATAAACCGCCATGATATAAATAGATTTCAGCGACTCTCCGCGCCTGTCGACAAACTGTCAGAGGGTAGACAACCCACGTGCATATGTCATGCCCATATTGGATATGCTAAGTCGTCAATTTTCAGAGGACTGGATTACCATGAACGCGACCTTCACTATTTTTGTATGGTCACAATGTTATAACCACATTGGACTAGTATCCATGGTTGAAAGTAGCGTACTTGACATAAGAAAATATTTCATTTAACCAAGGTACGAAACATTACTGCAGATAGACATATCTGGTAGAGAAGAGCTATACCGGGATCAATTTCTAGTTCGGTTGGAAGTTGTTGAAATCACCAAATATGTCTAGCTAAACGCAGGCAAAGTAAATCGGTATCAGGTGTCCTGGGAAAGTATAGGCTACATCATGCCTAGGTCTATCGCTGATCAATAAATATTTCGGGCCCGACATGGTCTTCCCCAATACGAAATAGTAGAGTGGAAAATAGAATCTTTACTTTACTTACATTAAGGAAATATGAATATAACTGGACAAAAAATACCTACCACTATCTGGACAGGCAGGTAGAATAGTGATCGCTAATAATTGTGCCTCTGTGGTGTTAACATTGTTTTTACTGTTGTAACTGTTTTTCACAGTTTGTTTTATATGTTCTTGAGAAATACCTAGCTGTTCGAAACGTTCAAAATGTTTTGTGTACTGTAGCTTGTATGTTTTCTTGTTTACAAATTATAACTTTAGTTTTAGTTATAGTCCGTCGTGTTTAAGTGGAACTGTCTAAAACATGTGTTCTACGTAAGCACTATTCTATGTCTGAGGACTTTACACAATAATATAAACAGACGCCTTCCCGCATGTGATCATGTTACACATATGTGTACTTGTGGAACAGAAGAGCAAATACTCCGAACATATCTTACAGACCAGCCCACAAGTATGAACAACTGAGAAAGACATATTGGCAGAACGGCTCAACTTTTTACCCAAAGAATTGTGGAAACAAAGAAGAACTCCGGACACCAGTAGGTTGTTCCAGAAGACTTGTCTAGAAGTGTAGGTATCACATTAACAAAAGAAAGATAAAGTCTTACGGTTACAGCAAACATCATATAATTGTGATCATGTTTGAATGTAAGTTATGGCGATATGTATTTGAAAGTAAATTGTATAGTTTTACTATTTACAAATTACAATGGTCAAAGTAGTATTTACGGAAGAAGATCTAAATCTTGAATTAGAATTACAAAAGCTGCAATGATGTTAGCAGTAATCATCATCAGCAGGTTCCACGCCGCTTGCGTAGCCGATCATGTCTCTCCACATCTCTCTTCACGTTAAAAGTAGCAAACATTTATAATGGTTGAGTGAAACGAGTATGGAAGTTAGAGAACGTCATCAATTAGCTTAAAGAACGTCATCAATAACGATACAGAACGTCATCAATGAGGTTAAATTACGCCATCAATGAGGTTACAGAACGTCATCAATAATGTTACAGAACATCATCAATAAGGTTACAGAACGTTATCAATAAGGTTACAGAACGTCATCAATAAGGTTACAGAACGTCATCAATAAGCTTACAGAGCGTCATCAATAAAGTTACAGAACATCATCAATACGCTTGCAGAACGTCATCAGTAAGGTTACAGTACGTCATCAATAAGGTTACAGAACGTCATCAATAAGGTTACAGAACGTCATCAATAAGTTTACATAACGTCATCAATAAGGTTACAGAACATCATCAATAAGGTTACAGAACGTCATCAATAAGTTTACATAACGTCATCAATAAGGTTACAGAACATCATCAATAAGGTTACAGAACGTCATCAATAAGTTTACATAACGTCATCAATAAGGTTACAGAACGTCATCAATAAGGTTACAGAACGTCATCAATAAGGTTACAGAACGTCATCAATAAGGTTACAGAACGTCATCAATAAGGTTACAGAACGTCATCAATACGGTTACATACATGGAAATATAATCTGCACATGAATCAGTTTACTACACTTCTTCAGCGTTCGTTCTCAAACTCCTACAAATTAGCGGGATGTAGTCCGCAGACAGTAATGATTAATCATTGATAACAGATTTACTGCGATGTATGCGCCTTTCGTAATGACATATCGGAATTCTGCATGGATTCTGCATTACTTTGACCCTATATCGAATGGAGTAGTCAATTCCACTCCATAACCTCCTTAATCGTCTCTTACGACATGCATTGAAGGTAAACAGTGTTGTTATTCTTTTCTCCACTATCGTGCTCAGAAACACATGGGCGTGATGTTGTATACGGCAATTAAAATGAAAGTCAGTGAACATGTACATGCAGATTGAAACAGTATTCAAAAATTAATATAAATATAAATATAAAATGAAAGTCAGTGAACATGTAAAAAAAAAAATTAAAGTAACCCATAGCATTTATTAATGCGTAGGGGTGTGAGATGTTAGCGATCTCACATTTCACAGGCTCTGCAAATGAGGGCGGTAGCCATCTCCTCTCCCTCGCAGTCTTTACTTCCCGGATTAATCCGGTACCCATTTAAGGCTGGGTCGACCTGGGAGCCGTTGCGATCTGAAACCATTTCCGCCTCAGCTGGGGAATGAACCCAGGACCACTCATATGCGAAGCCAGTGCGCTAACCACTGCGCTAACGCGGCTCCCCCAATGAACATGTACATGCAGATTGAAACTGTATTCATAAATTAATATAAATATCTCTCTCTCTCATTTAGTGAGTCAATGGATCATAGTCCTCATCATCATATGTTCTACGTGTCTTGTACGCCTGTGCGAAAGCTATGCCCCCTCACCAACTCGTTTGTCAATGAAGATTCTTGTGAGAGAAATATCGGTCCATAAATTATATCAACAATTGTTTGTCACTTGTTGACCCTTTACATTTTTAATAACTATCATGATTTCAGGAACCTTCTTCTTGCGTAAATATGTCAAAACACAATCCCCCCCCCCCCCCCCACAACTTCCACAATTTTTTTAAAGCAGGAATGAACTACAAAAACTAGCTACATTATTTGTTTTAAAAAAAGATTTTCATTAAAACTTTCATATTCAAATAATGTAATTGGTATAAAAAACAGTTTTGTTGACGTCAACCTTTATCAACCCCGCAACCCCCTCCCGATCCCTCCTTGTCAACAACTGTCAAACTCTATCAAACATTCCAAACACCCTCTTTGTTGACGTAATTTATAGACATCCTGGAAGTACATGGAGGTTTTCACGGGTGTGATTTGTTACTGTAATTATATCATTGTAGTATGTTGATGTAGCCAATTGTAACTACACTCAAGAAATGATGCGTGCACAATATGCCTGCCCTCTAGCGAGTGTAACATAACATTGTGAGACCGTAACAAGAACAGAGCGTTGTTTAGTTGTAAGGGTATTCTGAGATGTCATTAATCTTTACTTTGCATCTTCTGAAGAACTGTCTTCAAGAATATTGCTGGATTTTGAAGGATCAGAATTATGGCATTGTTTCGTGAACTTTAGAAATTTGGCTATTTATCTTGTCACGTAACAGAACGTGAACTTAAAAGTGGATGTTAGAGAATGGGAGGGGATAGGTAACATTCAATTGCTTTGTTTTGTTGGAGAGAATTGGAGAGAATTGGTCTTTGTTGTGTTAGAGAATGTGAGGGAATGTTAGCGAATGGAATGGAGTAGGTAACAGCCAACTTATTTGTTGTTTTAGAGAGTGGGAGGGAGTAGGTAACAGCCATCTTATGTGTTGTTTTAGAGAGTGGGAGGGAGTAGGTAACAGCCAACTTATTTGTTGTGCTAGAGAGTGAGAGGAAATAGGTAACAGCCAACTTATTTGCTGTGTTAGAATGTGGGAAGAAATAGGTAACAGCCAACTTATTTGCTGTGTTAGAATGTGGGAAGAAATAGGTAACAGCCAACTTATTTGTTGTGTTAGAGTGTGGGAGGGAATAGGTAACACGAATTTGTTGTTTTGTTACTATTTGGAAGTAATTGTTAACTATTTCTTTGTTGTGTTTAAAGAATGGGAGTGAATAGATAACAATCAATTTCTTGTGTATTTATGTTCAATATTTTTATTCATTCTAATGAAACGAATTGACACCTCATCCGTGTGTATGTTGCAGGGGACCAAAGACTAGCAATACTGTTTAATTTTTATTCCTGACGTATTAGGGAATTAAGATGGTAATGAACGTGGTATTGGCTTTCCATCCAGTCTAGTGTCAAAGTAACCTAGAAACCGGATATAGCAGGTAGAAAGACGCGCTAATTGCAACTCAACTGTAAACCACGAAACAGCCTTTTCCTTTCTACTGCTACATCATGCTAATTTACATGAGTTTAGAAGCAACTCAGAAGACAAAGAAGAAGAAGAAGAAATATCTTTCATTGGAATGTAACACATCTTGCAGTAAGTGGTACGCCGAACCTAGACTGATATCTGAATGTTTGACATTGCCAAGTGGAAGTAAGTAAAAAGTAAAGTAACCCATATTATCCATATTATTATGGAGATGACTCACGCCGTGGGGGTGTGAGATGTTAGCGATCTCACATTTCAGAGGCTCTGCAAATGAGGGCGGTAGCCATCTCCTCTCCCTCGCAGTCTTTACTTCCAGGATTAATCCGGTACCCATTTTAAGGCTGGGTCGACCCGGGAGCCGTTTCGATCTGAGAAACATTTCCGTCTCAACTGGGGAATGAACCCAGGACCACTCATAGAGCTAACCACTGCTCTACGCGGCTCCCTAATCGGCAGTACGAGAAGTTTAATGAATATAATCGACTCTGAGATCATTACTAAGTGTAAATGATTATTACCTGAAGCGAGACCACCGAAGTAAAGACCTCTATGCAGATAGTAACATACCCCAACGGCTGATTTTATATTCGTTCGTTGTATTTCGTTGAACGGCCGTGGCTTTTAAAATATTTTTGGACATGCGCCTCCACGTAAATAGATAGTGACCAACACTTCTCGATTAGAAACTAACATCATATCTCACGAGACATTCCCATAAGTGCCCCACTATCACACGAGACATTCCCATAAGTGCCCCACTATCACACGAGACATTCCCATAAGTGCCCCACTATGCAGGCTCAAAATCCCGGTCAGGCGTTGATGTACGTGATGTACGGTTCTTTCCACAAAAACAGTACATTTTATTTCCTCTTTTCTAATCACTTCCATTTCTGTCATTATTTGTATGTGTATATTTTCATTCTCATTGTCAATATCTTCATTTTTCAATGAATGTACGACTGCTTTAATTAAGTCAATTTTATCTCTTCTCAGTACTGTGCCATCATTCGCAGCATTGTCTGAAAATGAGTCAGCCGTTTTCTATGACTCCAGCGTGACCCGGACATTATATCCATGTAATGTTCTGTGGAATAGTTGTTCAATAAATCAACCAATTCTTTCCTCGGCATGTTCTTTTTTTTTATCTTGCGCAGCATGTTGTGAGAGTCTGTGAGTATTACTGAGTGTGTTGATGTATAAGTTATCTATCAACTTAGTGCTGCTGTATCTCCATCCTCATGCTCGATGTGATATTATAGTAGACAGATGCTCTTTCAACTAACTTCAACCGTTTCTGTACGCGATTACACCCAATCACATGTATTTGTATTTCTGTTGACTGAGTCATCTGTATATATAATTATGTCTTGTGGTTCCGAGTGTAACTATGCGAGCTCTTGTTCTGTAATTTCTGCTATGATACCAATCCATTTAGGACATAGTTTATCTAGTTGAATTATTACGTTAGTCAGTCATTGTTTTCTCATTTCTACTCCTCCCATTTACGGTACTTTTCTATTTCTTTTATTTCACAATAATCTTATTTCACAAGATGTTGCCAACTCTGGCAGTGGCAGCATAGTGTTGGTACAAATATGTTCTTAATCATTTCTTTCTTTCTTTCATGTTGATTTTTGGGATGCAATAGCAGAAATGACAGCTGGTATGTCACAACAATTGCCTTTTGTCATCTTGCTTTTATCTCTCTATCGAGTCGTCGGTCGTCGGTGAAGATACTTCCTAAGTACTTGAAACCATTGACTTATTTTATTTGTTTGTTCTCTATTTGGAGGTTTAAATGGTCTGTTGATATTGCTATACTTCATACTTCCTGTCTGTGTGGTACTCCGTATCTTGTATTTATTGCATATTATTGATAGTGCGTTGATGTGAGTTTGCAGTTTTTCTTCGTCTTCGTATATGACGCTGTGATCGTCAGCAAAAATCAGTTCATTGAGTTCGTTGTTAAGTTGTTCATTCTCTGTTGTTTCGTTATACAGCTTGTATATCTCATTTTGTGTTTTATTTACAATTATGTATATGTAGACGTTGAATAGAATACGCGACAACCCATATCCCTGCCTGACTCCTATATTAGATATGTTGATTATCCTCTTTGCACACCGGACACGTCCATAGCTGCTTAGATCTCCGCTTCAGTAAATCTCTCAGGGTATAACGGATGATGGTTCTAGTTCTATGTTTGTTCACTGCTCTTTTTTAAATCTTTGTTAGAGGTTCTCTACGGACCATGCCTATCCTTACTTCCAATTCATGCATTCTCGATATTGACTCATGCTCATTCATCTCAAAATCCTCTAATTGTGAGGATTCACGAAGAGCAATGAGTATGTCTGCTCGGTCCATAGGCTGAACGTTATGGTGGCGAGGCTAGCTAATTGGTCAGGTCGTTTCTCTTCCCTCCACGCCCGCGTTTCGGGGACAATAATAAGCGTGAGTTTTCGTAGTGATTCCTGCGTTTTTGCTCGTTATAATGCATTCACCCATTCCCTACGTGTATCACATGTTTTTCTTTTGATTCATATTCAGAGAGTCACTTAGTATGCACGCATGGCTCCTGTTTTTTGTTATGAATAGTTCTGTATCTCTATCTGTTGCTCTCACCTTGCTTTGCCGTTTTTCTTTAAATTTTATATCTTCTTTGGCTATTCTGTGAATATTATTTGGTTAGCGAAAAATGTCTCAAATCAAAAGTGAAGAGAATTCTTTAAGGTTCCAGTAGGACACTGAAGAATATATCTTCTCAAATTAGGCCGTGGTGGAAATTATGTAAACCTTTACTGTTTACAACAGTATCATACACCAGAATAATAACGGCGAATCTCCTGGTGTACCGGTTAAGCTGTTCTCGTTTATACATTTATTATTTTTTGGGATCCTAGACGATTATCGATTGAATCTACCGATGTACATGCTATAAGTTACACTCTCAAAAATATGCGTGCCGCTTCGTTGAGAGGGACAAAGCATATATGGGCAACACGAGTACAAGGACAACAATCATATACTACTATTCAAAAGTTTTTGTTAGAGAATAATAAGAAATATTTCGTTTTTCTCGATTGAGTATTAAAATCTCTTATTTTGTGAGGCACTCGGCTTTAATACCGAATTGTGTGAGGCACACGGCTTTAATACCGAATTGTGTGAGGCACACGGCTTTAATACCGCCTGCGAACCACATTGGGTATAACACGATGTATACGCAATTATAGTATATATATATAATAACCGACAACCGCAGGCGATGATGACAACAGTTTCAGACCTGTGTTTCTGTAACTATGTAGTGTGTACCGAGGAGACAGAAAAGTCAATCTTAGTATAGAATTCACTGCCACATTTGGGGCAAGTATAGTATATAAGTGGCTATGTCTCATCAACATCAATTAAATAAACTATTATTAAAACAAGAAAGTACCTCTTGTGATGTAGTAATCTCCTTCCAGACGTGGATAATCGTCTAATTTAATTATATCAGAGCTTTTCAACATACAATATAAGGGAGGTTATTATTCGGTCAACACCAGCCCCGAGTTATGTTAAAATGACATAAACACACTAATAGTCTGTTATTTCTATTGATGCAAACATGAATACATCATGGTGGAGTTTAACGGATTATGGTATATTGTTGTGACATGAGCTTCTTTCTACCATGGCATATAGCCCATATTGTTTAATCAAAATATATACAAAACAATGCAAGTGATGTTTTAAGGGAAATAATATGGTATAATTATTGTTTGCAGAAATCTCTGTTATTAATTCCCTTGGTGAAATAAATTTCTCTTGTGAAGATAACAACAGTATTTTATTGTTACGTAGATTGTTTATTGTCTTTCACCAGGTGGTGTGTTATCCAGACTTGACGTTAAGCGTAGGTGTTATTGGAGCTTGATCTTGCGTTCTAAAGCCAGATGTGTGACCTTGGTTGTGCTAGACCGTGTTTTTTTCAGGAGCTCCTGACGTTTTCTATCCATCGTTTCCTTGGTCTGTATCTGGCTTTGCGACCTGATCTCACTTGGTTATATGTTTGTATGGTTATATGCCTGTTGTTACGTAGATATTACATTGACTCTTTTGTTAGCAACCAAAGTCATCTAGATCTACCCAATGCTCCGAAAAGTTGACACTTCTTCATTAATTTAACCATGTTTACATTTGTCACAGTAGCTGACCCTGTTGGAAAACAATTAGGAGACAAAGAGTTAAGTTTTACTTGGTTATGATCATCATCATCAAGTGCCGTCTCCGCAACGAAGGTTGGCTGCAACGTATCTCCAACATCTCCTGTCTCTTGTCTTGGTGGTGCACTCTGCTAGACTGTAACCTGTCCATCGTGTAATGTTACTCTCCCACTTGTATCTCTGCCTACCTCTTGCTCGCTTCCCTTTGACTTTACCCTCAAGTAAGGTCTTCAATAGGGTGTCATGTCTTTTAATGTGTCCAAAGTATTTTATTTGCCTGATCTTTATTTCTCTTAGTAGTTCTTTCTTCATATTAAGTGTTTTTAGCACCTCTTTATTTGTTTTCTTCTCTTTCCATGATGTTCTCCCTATTCTTCTATATACCCACATCTCAAATGCATCAATTTTGTCTTCTAATTGTTTATTTAGTGTCCATGTTTCTGAGCCATACATTAATATGGAATAGATGTAGCATTTTATAATTCTCATTTTTAACTTGTTTGTAATTTGTTTAGATATTAATAATTTCCTCATGTCATTGAAGGTACTTTTAGCCATTCCTATTCTCCTTTTAACTTCTGTTTCACATCTGCCATCATTTGTGACTATGTGTCCAAGATATTGATACTGTTTTACTTGTTGTAGTTTCTCTCCCTGTATGTTTATGTTTACCTCCTGTTCTTCTGTGTTTTTGCTGATTATCATGGTTTTTGTTTTTTGAATGTTTATATCCAGTCCATATTTATTACTTGATTTATTGACTTGATCTATTAGTCTTTTATGATAACAGGGACAATAAACTTGTCCAATCATCAAATCAAGGATCGATATAATTGCTGATGTGACTAAGTCTGCTGAAAACCTCACACAGGAACTTAAAACGGTACAGTACAAGTAGATGCCACCACATAGTAAAATTATTTCACTTGTCACTTGTTTTTGTGCTATAAACTAACTTTTGGTGTTTGTGCTTTGTGCTATAAATGAACTCTTGTTGTGTGAGCGTTTGTGCTATAAATACATGTGTGTATGCATATATATATATATATATATATATATATATATATATATATATATATATATATATATATATATATATATATATATATATATATATATATACCTAAATTTAATATTGATTACAATTTATATTATATAACATTTTAACGTAAGGCAAACGTATAATTGATGAAATCGACGTTTCAGCCTTAAGATCTTTATCAAGTTAGGTACACACAAATACAGAGCATCACCATAGCAGAAGATTACAGTGAATTCACGTGTATATTAACATACATTTAAAAAACAATCTCCCATGTAATCAATGTGTGAACCTTTCATCAATATAATCCTGTTTCGTATTTTCAATTTCAAAATAATTGTTTAAAGGTAAAATAAGCACTATATATCTTGGTTCGAGAAACAGCCACTGACAGGTGGAAATAATAATATCTAACATAAAACAATATGTTAGAAAATAAAAAATAGCGTTAAATTAGTGTGAAATTTAAAGAAGAGAATCACTCAAAATAAGTATTCCACCGTAACATAATAATGAGAGAAAAAGATAAAAATTCAAAATACCAGACAATAAGGTACAATATATGCCAGTCATTATTGCAAAACGTCAGACAAGATGGTTACTTATAAATAGTTATTTATATTAAATCTTGTAAAATAAAACATGAATCTTGGACAATGTACATGTAGGAAGGAAAAGATGATTGGCTGAATTAATCACTGCAACCAATCAGAGATCATAACAGTTAGCACCTTTTAATTTTATTATTAAAAAAATGCATGTCATTTTTCAATGTATATGGTTATAGCAAGCTAGATAACTTCTACCGTGCTCATCCATTCAAAACATCTCATTGAAGTGGTGATGGGGCTTAGTTCAGCAATCAGGGGCTGGAAACTAAGACTGGTTGGGCACACCCACTCGACCAGACCATAGTCCGGCCCAAGTAAGCAGAGTGCTGAAGACGGAGGCAACCAGCCAAAAGGCGCACATATAATCAGGTTGCCACGCACACAACACAATGGAAACATGTCTGCATCGATAAAACATCTCATATATATGTAAATCATTACTCGGGAAATATGCTTCATTTAGAAACTAGCATATATGCCCCAATAGTGTCTCAACTTTGTAGCTATCGTTAGAATAGACATTTTTCAAAACACATTCGAAAAATACACTTGTTAAAAAGTCGTTGTATCCATGTAGTGAACTGACAATCATAAGACAAATGCTTTGATCACTACGTCACAAGAAGCCCATAATATTGAAGCGCTGAGCAGTGACATTGTGACAGACAGACAGGCAGGCCGGCAGACAGACAGACAGAGAGACAGGCAGATAGACAGATAGATAGATAGATAGACAGACAGACAGAGAGACAGACAGACGGACAGACAGACGGACAGACAGACGGACAGACAGACGGACAGACAGACGGACGGACAGACGGACGGAGAGACGGATATATATATATATATATATATATATATATATAGATAGATAGATAGATAGATAGATAGATAGATAGATAGATAGATAGATAGATAGATAGATAGATAGATAGATAGATAGATAGATAGATGGATAGATGGATAGATGGATAGATGGATAGAAAGATAGATGGATAGATAGATAGATGGATAGAAAGATAGATGGATAGATAGATAGATGGATAGATAGATAGATAGATAGATAGATAGATAGATAGATAGATAGATATATAGATAGATAGATAGATAGATAGATAGATAGATAGATAGATAGATAGATAGATAGATAGATAGATAGATAGATAGATAGATAGATAGATAGATAGATAGATAGATAGATAGATAGATAGATAGATAGATAGATAGATAGATAGATAGATAGATAGATAGATAGATAGATAGATAGATAGATAGATAGATAGATAGATAGATAGATAGATAGATAGATAGATAGATAGATAGATAGATAGATAGATAGATAGATAGATAGATAGATAGATAGATAGATAGATAGATAGATAGATAGATAGATAGATAGATAGATAGATAGATAGATAGATAGATAGATAGATAGATAGATAGATAGATAGATAGATTTATATGGTTAGGCGTATGGCTGGGTTGGTGGATTGGTAATATATTGATAAATTGTTCGAGCGATAGATATATAGATAATGAATGAGAGGCTGAATGGTGAACGTTTGAAAGCATAGATACCAGTATATATAGAAATTTCTACCCAACCCTGGTAGATCCATCATATTAAATACCTATGTTATCACAGTCGACAAGTACTAACTGTGCTATTTACTTTTGGTAGCAAACCCAGTGAGTGAGCCATCACACGGAAAAAACGATCGCAAGCAATGATTAAGTATTATGTTACTACCGAAGATTTTTTTCCCCTTCAAAGGTCAGAAAAGCAAAGCAGAAGAGTGATTCAGACAGAAATATCGATGTATCCTATTTCACTATTCGTCTAAATATTATAAATGAAACCTTGACCATGGATTACAAATCATTTCATGTAACACCAGTAATACAATCCCACGACGTCTACCAGTACTTATAGAAAACACAGTAAATAGATAAACTTTATCTAAGTAAAAATTACGTTATTTCTGGTGTAGAAATTTAGTGGCGATGGTGACTTTTCTAAAGGGGGACTAGGTAATTTTAAAGTCGAAAACTGATTATTCGAACTTTTTGGTGATATAATTGTGTGAGCTATAACCTCCATTATGTTTTTGTTATAGACTCACAAAATCAAAGTGAACATCTTAATCTGCAATTGATATGGATATGTTTCGCCAAGAGGCTTGATTGTTTTTTTTAATATAAAGAAAAAATACTTTCTGAAATCGAAATCGCGATCTCCTTAGATCGGATATTGACTCATGGTATTCATTTGACTGAAATCTAACGAAGTACGAGTTCATTGTCTGTCCTTTACACGATCAATCATTCTCAACAACATCTTCATAGTGTATTTCATCGTCAAAATTATACTTGTAAAAATCATGTTAGAATAAGAGAATTACGAAGCGTCAGGGAATAATTGAAGTACAATAGAGACTACAGACGGGATTTGAACCAGGTCATTCCATTTGGCCAGGTGTTATGTTTTAGGATAGTGCTATTCACATCAAGCATATGTCTGGGTTGTAAAAACAAGCTTTAAATATTTGTTATGATAGTTATAGCTTCAGACAGAACTGAGGCGATTTGTGTAGACAAAAATACCAGGTAGTTCAGTAGAGTCCTTCAGTGGTAAATACCTCTGTACATAATTACTTAGGGGCTTGATTAGCCATATGTTTTATTAAACTCGTGCTTTTCGTTGGTAACTATTTATATACTTAGAGTCACATGCCAAAAGTAGCCAAGGCGACTTCAAGTATACAAAAGATGACCAATAAATAGAACAAGAATAAAAAAACGAAACGAATGATGTGCTAATTAATTATGTGCAGAGGTCATATAGTTACTGTCGAAGATCACGATTCAATGGATAGTACAAAGGCGAAGTGAGATACCCCCCTCCACTGTGAAGCAATAACAGATGTGCAATGGACTAGCTATTACATATTCAAACGAAAACACATATGGCAGAGGCGGTAACGTTTTGAATATAATTGGACTTTCCTTGAGCGCCACGCAAATAGGAAAATATTTTAATGTACTTTTGGAGCTCCAGAAGTGTTTCCTGGGAACACGAAATAGTGTTGAGATTTGATATAGTACTTTTAAATCAGCTTAGGGGCTTGCAAAAAATGCATTGGCAGGTTTAATAAACCCATGTGCACCATTGACATATGAGCTGTTTCCAAATACGACCTGGACAGTCGGATCATCAGGTAAAAATGCATTCTAAGAAAAGGGTAATAAAGTTCAGCTAATCATTGAAAACACTGCCATACTAATACACATATCGACGTTTCAAGCCAGAGGCCTTTATCAGGACTACATACACAATTAAAAAATCACGAACATGAGTGGCACTTTTGACGTTCACATGTCAGAGCTAAAATGTATACCCTTTTTTAATTGATAAGAACATTGATAAAGACCTATTAGGCAAAACGCCGAATTGTGTTTGATATTATGTGCGTTTCCAGTGATTAACAAAACTTCGTTACTCAGTTCCAAACTTTGCCTGTTGGGTTTGAATTTTGCTGCGGTTGGTACATATTATTGACCATCTAAATTGAGCAAAGACTAAAGCCTGCAAGAAAATATATATGTTCAAGAAGAATTTAACAGAATCCGAAATACTAAAAACAGAATTAAATCAAGTTAAACAGAGGAAAAAACATAGACGAGAACCATCACAAGAGAGCAATACAGAATAGGATAGACCAGGATTAAAACTGAACTTTCTGGAACAAGATCAGAAAGGTGGTGGACTGTTTGCCAATGTCTCATATTTCGTGGTAACAAAATACACTGATAATTCTTTAGCGTTCATTTTCACTCCCGCTGGTTTTCTCTTGTAGCAGGAAAATGGTCATACTAGATTTCTAGCAGGTTGTAGTCCAGAGAATGAAAATACTTTGTGTCGTCTTTTTACTTGCGCCAATGGCCCGACACACTCGTAATCATTGGAATATTGATTATGGTGATGGTATACAAATGACGAATGTGTTTAGAGATACAGAATAAGACGAGAAATCACGCTAACTGGAATTGTCTTGCAAGGACAGGTTGAGGACGCTACTTTCATCACACGATGATAGTGTTATGTTTCAATATGGGATTTATTTGACGAAGATTATCACGTACAAAACACAAGAAATTCACGTGATATCAAATTATATCTTCTAGACTTCTGAATTTACTCTTCAACAAAACATAACGAAGACCAAAGAACGAGAACTGCGTGTATAGTTAAGTGTTTTGATCACGAGAGTTATCGGAAATGATGTCTGTTTGTTAGGTACCGTATTAACGCCAGAATCACAATTTGTAACAGCCGCAGAGTTGTCGAGACGACCATGTACGACAGCCAATTCAGATGTCAAGTTTTATGTGTCTCTTTGACCTCAGCAGTACCAGCTGAAATACTTCCAGAGATTGCCTTGTTTTGTGAATTGTGATTTATGAGAACTACTGTAACTTAGCATTCAAGTAGGTACACTAGGTTTAAAGTCAGACTCATAGTAGCAGGTTAAGGTGAACTATGGAAAATGAGAACTAACTAAGAATAATTGCTCACTCTCCAGGGTGTTTATATTTGTATGTGTACAGGTGTATGTGTGCATGTGTATGTATATATGTGAGATATATGTATATGTAGGAGCGTGTCAGAATTTGTTTGCAATTGTCAAAATACAGTGCGTTGTATTAAACGAGAATGGTGTTGCTGTCGTAGTTTGGACCGTGTGTTGCCCAGCTGGAAAGATGAACACAGAATGGCAAATAGGTAACGTGCCACACATGTAATCAGGGACAAATAATCCCTCTGTCGGGGTGGATGTGACTATCCCATAAAGGCCATATTGAGAAGTGATACCGAAGTCGGGTGCAGCAGATTGAAAAAAACAAAAACGCAAAAGAATAAGTAACAGGTAGGGTTGTCATGGATCAATCCTGTGTTGCCATGAACAAGAATAGGTAACAGGGTTGTCGTGGATCAAGTCTGTGTTACCGTGAGCAAGAATAAATAACAAGGATTGGCATGGGTCAAGTCTGTATTGCCGTGAACAAGAATACGTATCAGGTTGGGTTGTCATGGATCAAGTCTGAGTTATCGTGAACACCAATAAGTAGCAGGGTTGTCATGGATCAAGTCTGAGTTATCGTGAACACCAATAAGTAGCGGGGTTGTCATGGATCAAGTCTGTTACCACTTTGAACAGTTCGTAGAAAGTGTCTAGAAGACTCGCGGCATTATTACCATAACCTTTAGCCCCTTCCCCCTTTTCGAAAAATGACTTCTTGCATGTTCGATCTCAAATTCCTATAGATTTTCAAGGTATGGTTCGAAGAACGGAATGCAATGTGTCATGGATTACAGCTTCGATGCGATAACTGCGAATTTCGGTGTATATTTTCAAGATCACTTCGAGTTTCTATGAGCAGGACAGCCAAACTCACCACAACAGTCATTATTCTCTTACGGTGCATAGTTGCATATCAATATATGGTTTCAATGTACTCAGTGAGATTAGTTGCATATCAATATATGGTTTCAATGTACTCATTGCGATTAGTTGCATATCAATATATGGTTTCAATGTACCCAGTGAGATTAGTTGCATATCAATATATGGTTTCAATGTACTCAGTGAGATTAGTTGCATATCAATATATGGTTTCAATGTACCCAGTGAGATTAGTTGCATATCAATATATGGTTTCAATGTACTCAGTGAGATTAGTTGCATATCAATATATGGTTTCAATGTACTCAGTGAGATTAGTTGCATATCAATATATGGTTTCAATGTACTCAGTGAGATTAGTTGCATATCAATATATGGTTTCAATGTACCTAGTGAGATTCTCTACAGCAGAATTATAATAGGTATAATACGAACCATAGCCCGTCAGGGTCGTAGGGATGTTACACTGGATACATCGACAGAAAAGTTTGTCAAACACCTCTGTCTTCAGTCATTAGAACGATTGTAGAAAAACCGTACCCAGACCGTTCCTTAGTGTTGTAAATCAAGGATTTTCTTTTTTTCCACTCTTTTTATCCTTTCAAACCTGACTGTACTTTGCAAAACGAGTTTACTACAAAGTGAGTCGTGTCTCCTTTCATGTCCGAAACAAACACATTTCACGTGGTTGCCATCAAGTCAAATTTCAGCTATTGGAATGCTACACTGTAGCTGTAAGTACTGCTTACAACACAATAATATATATATATATATAAACTAGAGTACTCGTTTAGGAAGAGATCCTACGGGCATTTGTAGAAAGCGGTAAAAGTAATTCGGTATTTACTACATTACATAGGTTTGTGGTACATAAATACATAGATTTATGCTAGATGGATATATATATGGGCAATGCCGGATTTACCTATAATTTAAATAAGCTATAGCTTAGGGTTCCCAAATTTTTGGAGGCCCCCAATTTTTTTTAAATCTCACTATCTATATATTCTTTATCGTTAAATGTCCCTATATCTCTAATAGTTTAGGGCCCCATATCTAAAATTTCTTAGGGCCCCATGAAGTCTAAATCGGTCCTGCATATGGAAGTGCTAAATGGATACATATGGTAGTGCTACATGGATAAATATGACTTTGCTACATAGATAAATAGGGATCTAATACGTTGATACATAGAGCTGTGTTACATGGATACGTGAACCTATGTTACATGGATATGTGAGCTATGTTACATGGATACTTGAAGCTATGTTACATGGATACGTGAAGCTATGTTACATGGATTCATGAAGCTATGTTACATGGATACGTGAAGCTATGTTACATGAATAAATAGAGCTGTGCTACATAGATATATAGAGCTGTGCTACATAGATATATAGAGCTGTGCTACATAGATATATAGAGCTGTGCTACATGGATATATAGAAATGTGCTACATGGATACATAAGGCTGTATTACTTTGAGAAGCAGCTAATAATTACATGTTAATATAATATAAATAATACAAGATAGCTTCAACATTGCGGTATTAAAGACCTTTTTTTCAAGAAAGAAAGCCACAAATTAAATACATATCAATTATAAACACAACATCAGAGTTTTAATGATACACATGGTTTAAATATGTTGAGTGTAGATACGTTCTTGTTTTTTTTTTACCAAACATGCTATTATCTCGTCTTCTACTGGTGTTCATCAGTCAATTCAAGAAGGAAGCCAGATAATAAATTAAAAATTCTTGAGACTAACGGGAATTGAACCAGTTCGTTCAACGGCACCAAATCGCCTAGCAACGCTCGTACACGGGTTTTTTTCCGTATTTGACTAACCTATCTATTCGCTAAAACCCTGTGTTGCCTTGACGCGTCAGGGGTAGAAGAGTTTTCAGGAGACTACACTCTTGTGTACAGAGTATATTGTGGATTTTGTCGCCTCTTTTATTTCTGTGGTCCATCGTTTTCGCTGTCGGCCTCTAGGTCTGTCTTCGCTATATCTGTGTAGCATAGCTTGCTGTCGTATACTGTCTGATGGTACTCTGTTGATGTGTGCAAACCATTTGATCTGTTGTCTCTTGAAATATTCCAAGATTGGGATGGTGCCGGTTTTTTGTCGAATGTCCTCATTCCTCACCCTGTCTCATAGCGATATTCCTAGTATTCTACGTAAGCATGGCATTTCATCTGTCACAATTTTATGTTTCTTGACTAACCACATCTCCAAAAAAATGCGATTCTGACAAGACATTCAAACTGTGTCCTCAAGTCACTGAGAACGGACCAATCGAGACAAGGAATATTACAACAACAAACATCCCGCACAGGTATTGAGGTATCCTCAGTAACAACAAACATATAACATATAACATCCATACTAGTTCTACAAGGCCAATAGTTCTTTATTCTAAACATGGATACCATATACAGACAGCACAATTTTGCTTCAAATAAATGATTATACAATTAAATTCAAGTAGGAAGTCAGAGGATACATTAAAAATGAACTAATACGGATCATATGTTATATTTATATTTTATAAATAAATGTTATATGTTTTTTTGTACTGAGGAAACTTCAATACCTGTGCGAGATGTTCGTTGTTGTTTTAATATTCCTTGTCTAGATTGGTCCGTTCTCAGTGACCTGAGTGCACAGTTTCAATGTCTTGACAAAAGAGAATCTTTTTTGGAGATGGCTTAGTAAAGTACGGAAAAACCCGTGTACGTTAGTTGCTAGGCGATTTGGTGCTGTTAAACGGACTGGCTCATTTCCCGTTAGACTCAAGAGTGTTCATCATTCATAATCTGCGATTTCCAACATTGATTATATTCTTATGTCATATTGTGGAGCTTGAGAAGACATGCAGTATGCTTTTGTCTACACATTGGGCACTTGTATTCAAATTCTGAGCAAATAGTGGAGTGTTGAGTTTGCTAACATGAACAAACTAGATTGTTGGTGAGAAATCAGTGGCGAGGAATGGAGAGTGTTATCTTAGTTGATGAGAAGATCATTGACGAGGAACTGGGATTGCTATCTTAGCTAGTGTGTGAGAATCAGTGATAAGAAACAAAGGGTTCTATCCTAGATTGTTGGTGAGAAATCAGTGACAAGGAACTGATGGTGCTATTTTAGTTGATGAGAAGATACTTGACAAGTAACTGAGGGTGCTATTTTAGTTGGTGAGAAGATACTTGACATGTAACTGAGGATGTAGATGGCTAATGAGCCATATGCGAGCTGTAAATGTCCTTGGACAGTTTGGACATGGAATGACGACAGTAGACGGATCTTGGTCTATCCGTGACTTTCTAGCTGCTCTCCGCTGTTGAGCTGCTGCATTTTTCTTCTTTTCACAAGATGATGCGCTCTTATTGATTTTTGAACATTTTGTGTAAGTTCTTCCCATGTATCGTGGTCTATTTCAAACGCTTTTAGTGAGTTTTCAAGTGCTATCTTCGATAGTTGGTGTGAATCAATGACAAGGAACTTAGGGTGATAACTTGGTTGGTGTGAATCAATGACAAGAACTGAGGGTGATAACTTGGTTGGTGTGAATCAATGACAAGGAAATGAGGGTGATAACTTGGTTGGTGTAAATCAATGACAATGCGCTGAGGGTGATAACTTGGTTGGTGTGAATCATTGACAAGAACTGAGGGTGATAACTTGGTTTATGTGAATCAATGACAAGGAACTGAGGGTTATAACTTGGTTGGTGTAAATCAATGACAAGAACTGAGGGTGATAACTTGGTTGATGTGGATCAATGACAAGAACTGAGGGTGATAACTTGGTTGGTGTGAATCAATGACAAGAATTGAGGGTGATAACTTGGTTGGTGTGATTCAATGACAAGAACTGAGGGTGATAACTTGGTTGGTGTGAATCAATGACAAGAATTGAGGGTGATAACTTGGTTGGTGTGAATCAATGACAAGAACTGAGGGTGATAACTTGGTTGGTGTGAATCAATGACAAGTAGCTGAGGGTGATAACTTGGTTGGTGTGAATCAATGACAAGAATTGAGGGTGATAACTTCGTTGGTGTGAATCAATGACAAGAATTGAGGGTGATAACTTGGTTGGTGTGGATCAATGACAAGAACTGAGGGTTATAACTTGGTTGGTGTGGATCAATGACAAGAACTGAGGGTGATAACTTGGTTGGTGTGAATCAATGACAAGAACTGAGGGTGATAACTTGGTTGGTGTGAATCAATGACAAGAATTGAGGGTGATAACTTGGTTGGTGTGAATCAATGACAAGAACTGAGGGTGATAACTTGGTTGGTGTGAATCAATGACAAGTAGCTGAGGGTGATAACTTGGTTGGTGTGGATCAATGACAAGAACTGAGGGTGATAACTTAGTTGGTGTGAATCAATGACAAGAACTGAGGGTGATAACTTGGTTGGTGTGGATCAATGACACAACTGAGGGTGATAACGTGGTTGGTGTGAATCAATGACAAGAACTGAGGGTGATAACTTGGTTGGTGTGAATCAATGACAAGAACTGAGGGTGATAACTTCGTTGGTGTGATTCAATGACAAGAACTGATGGTGATAACTTCGTTGGTGTGATTCAATGACAAGAACTGAGGGTGATAACTTGGTTGGTGTGATTCAATGACAAGAACTGAGGGTGATAACTTGGTTGGTGTGGGTCAATGACAAGAACTGAGGGTGATAACTTCGTTGGTGTGATTCAATGACAAGAACTGATGGTGATAACTTCGTTGGTGTGATTCAATGACAAGAACTGAGGGTGATAACTTGGTTGGTGTGATTCAATGACAAGAACTGAGGGTGATAACTTGGTTGGTGTGGGTCAATGACAAGAACTGAGGGTGATAACTTGGTTGGTGTGGATCAATGACAAGAACTGAGGGTGATAACTTCGTTGGTGTGATACAATGACAAGAACTGAGGGTGATAACTTGGTTGGTGTGGGTCAATGACAAGAACTGAGGGTGATAACTTGGTTGGTGTGGGTCAATGACAAGAACTGAGGGTGATAACTTGGTTGGTGTGAATCAATGACAAGAACTGAGGGTGATAACTTCGTTGGTGTGATTCAATGACAAGAGGTGAGGGTGATAACTTGGTTGGTGTGAATCAATGACAAGAAGTGAGGGTGATAACTTGGTTGGTGTGGATCAATGACAAGGAACTGAGGGTGATAACTTGGTTGGTGTGGATCAATGACAAGGAGCTGAGGGTGATAACGTGGTTGGTGTGGATCAATGACAAGAATTGAGGGTGATAACTTGGTTGGTGTGGATCAATGACAAGGAACTGAGGGTGATAACTTGGTTGGTGTGGATCAATGACAAGGAGCTGAGGGTGATAACTTGGTTGGTGTGAATCAACGACAAGAATTGAGGGTAATAACTTGGTTGGTGTGGATCAATGACAAGAATTGAGGGTGATAACTTGGTTGGTGTGAATCAATGACAAGAATTGAGGGTGATAACTTGGTTGGTGTGAATCAATGACAAGTAGCTGAGGATGATAACTTGGTTGGTGTGGATCAATGACAAGAACTGAGAGTGGTAACTTGGTTGGTGTGAATCAATGACAAGAATTGAGGGTGATAACTTGGTTGGTGTGTATCAATGACAAGGAGCTGAGTGTGATAACTTGGTTGGTGTGGTTCAATGACAAGAACTGAGGGTGATAACTTGGTTGGTGTGGATCAATGACAAGAACTGAGGGTGATAACTTGGTTGGTGTGGATCAATGACAAGAATTGAGGGTGATAACTTGGTTGGTGTGAATCAATGACAAGAATTGAGGGTGATAACTTGGTTGGTGTGAATCAATGACAAGTAGCTGAGGATGATAACTTGGTTGGTGTGGATCAATGACAAGAACTGAGAGTGGTAACTTGGTTGGTGTGAATCAATGACAAGAATTGAGGGTGATAACTTGGTTGGTGTGTATCAATGACAAGGAGCTGAGTGTGATAACTTGGTTGGTGTGGATCAATGACAAGAACTGAGAGTGGTAACTTGGTTGGTGTGAATCAATGACAAGAATTGAGGGTGATAACTTGGTTGGTGTGTATCAATGACAAGGAGCTGAGTGTGATAACTTGGTTGGTGTGAATCAATGACAAGAATTGAGGGTGATAACTTGGTTGGTGTGTATCAATGACAAGGAGCTGAGTGTGATAACTTGGTTGGTGTGGATCAATGACAAGAACTGAGGGTGATAACTTGGTTGGTGTGGATCAATGACAAGAACTGAGGGTGATAACTTGGTTGGTGTGGATCAATGACAAGAACTGAGGGTGATAACCTGGTTGGTGTGGATCAATGACAAGGAGCGGAGTGTGATAACTTGGTTGGTGTGGTTCAATGACAAGAACTGAGGGTGATAACTTGGTTGGTGTGGATCAATGACAAGGAACTGAGGGTGATAACTTGGTTGGTGTGGATCAATGACAAGGAGCTGAGGGTGATAACGTGGTTGGTGTGGATCAATGACAAGAATTGAGGGTGATAACTTGGTTGGTGTGGATCAATGACAAGGAACTGAGGGTGATAACTTGGTTGGTGTGGATCAATGACAAGGAGCTGAGGGTGATAACTTGGTTGGTGTGAATCAATGACAAGAATTGAGGGTAATAACTTGGTTGGTGTGGATCAATGACAAGAATTGAGGGTGATAACTTGGTTGGTGTGAATCAATGACAAGAATTGAGGGTGATAACTTGGTTGGTGTGAATCAATGACAAGTAGCTGAGGATGATAACTTGGTTGGTGTGGATCAATGACAAGAACTGAGAGTGGTAACTTGGTTGGTGTGAATCAATGACAAGAATTGAGGGTGATAACTTGGTTGGTGTGTATCAATGACAAGGAGCTGAGGGTGATAACTTGTTTGGTGTGGATCAATGACAAGAATTGAGGGTGATAACTTGGTTGGTGTGGATCAATGACAAGGAACTGAGGGTGATAACTTGGTTGGTGTGGATCAATGACAAGGAACTGAGGGTGATAACTTGGTTGGTGTGGATCAATGACAAGGAGCTGAGGGTGATAACTTGGTTGGTGTGGATCAATGACAAGAACTGAGAGTGCTGTCTTAGATAGTTGGTAAGAAATCAGGAATAGACAATAGACAGTAGATACAGCCGGTAATTTCCTGAAAAAAGGAACATTAGAAATAACCTCACGAGCTAATGTTGAATTAATCTATTTACTATTTCGACCGCTATATAGAATTAAGGAACTGACAAGGAACTATCCTCAACAGTACTTAAGTATTGTATATTTCATAGTAACGCAATTGTTCAATATTTTGTGGGTGATGTTAATGAAAACTGTCTTTGAACCAATACTCTTCAAAGAATAAGGATTCTCAACTTTTTGATTGAGGGTACAGATGACTGTCCAATTCCATAAAGAGTTCTGTGACACAGAAGCCATGCGGATGTTGGATGTGTCAGGCCGAAAGGTGAAGATATTGCACTTAAGCTGTAAATTATGACACAACACATTCCGTTCTCCAGACTACATCCTACTAAACTGCAATATTTGGAGAAAAAATGCAGAAAAAAATACGAAAATTCTTTCAATTAAAAAACAATACATTTAAAACACTGGCCTGGTTCAAAAACATGTGACATACTCATAAACAGTTTTACAATTGAAGGAGAAGTTTCTGCGGCCCGGCGGTTGAGAAACGCTGCTATAACAGATTCATCTGGATATAGATTACTTGTCAACAATATCAGGACACATTTTGAGAGGCGGCTGAGGTCACGATCTCGTGTCTGAAGGATCATATCGAACAGTCCTTGCAGGCACTACACTAAATGTGGTTTTCCATTCACACATAATGAACTTATATCAGCCATATCCTGATACAGATCCGTGGTTTGCGTAGGTGGAACTGATCAACTCAATAAAACAGAGCACTCAAAATCCATCTTGTCAATTGGAAGGAAAATAAATTAATAATAAATCAGTGGCAGATAGTTTATCGAGTTAGGAAATATTTATATATATATATATATATATATATATATATATATATATATATATATATATATATATATATATATATATATATATATTCGCAGTGGCTGCCTTCAATACATTGAAAATAAGCAAGAAATTCTACGTCTGAATAAATAAAAAAATTAAATCACAAGTGTCGTGTGTAACACCCCAAAAAGATTGGAAAATGTGGGATACGGTTATAGGAATAAATACAGTACTTCAATATGTGGTTGCTGGTTTGTAAAGATCCTCCTGAATTTCGACCAATAGAGCAATTCTATCATTTTATACAATTAGTAGGTTACTCCAGGAGGAAGACCAAATAAACTTTACGAAGAACTATTACAAGAGAATGTTTCACCAAAAACAAAGAAGACCTAATGCAAATTGCAATGAAACGAGAGACATGGAAATCTATGACATCCGCACTATGCGTCGTCTCTGGCTCTACAGAAATAACGAACTAAGTAACTATGGTTACTCCATAGCTTTATTTCAGATCCATGAAACATCATCTCTATAGTATGCAGTAAAACGCCATGCACAATGGTATGCAAATTATTCATGTATTTAAAGAAGGAATCTTCTACTTAGAGGTGATATAGCATATTTGTATAGAGGAAATGTTGTTACCTTTCTCACAAATTACAGTCATTGTTATATAATCATGTCATCTACTACCATTATGTGAATCGTGTTGTCAGTGACGGTTCATCAATTGCGTTGTACCTAGTTGTCAGTGATGGTTCAACAATTGTGCTGTACTTTGTTGTGAGTGACTATTCAACTATTCAACAATTGTGCTGTACCTTGTTGTGAGTGACTATTCAACTATTCAACAATTGTGCTGTACCTTGTTGTGAGTGACTATTCAACTATTCAACAATTGTGCTGTACCTTGTTGTGAGTGACTATTCAACTATTCAACAATTGTGCTGTACCTTGTTGTGAGTGACTATTCAACTATTCAACAATTGTGCTGTACCTTGTTGTGAGTGACTATTCAACTTTTCAACAATTGTGCTGTACCTTATTGTGAGTGACTATTCAACTATTCAACAATTGTGCTGTACTTTGTTGTGAGTGACTATTCAACTATTCAACAATTGTGCTGTACTTTGTTGTGAGTGACTATTCAACTATTCAACAATTGTGCTGTACCTTGTTGTGAGTGACTATTCAACTATTCAACAATTGTGCTGTACCTTGTTGTGAGTGACTATTCAACTATTCAACAATTGTGCTGTACCTTGTTGTGAGTGACTATTCAACTATTCAACAATTGTGCTGTACCTTGTTGTGAGTGACTATTCAACTATTCAACAATTGTGCTGTACCTTGTTGTGAGTGACTATTCAACTATTCAACAATTGTGCTGTACCTTGTTGTGAGTGACTATTCAACTATTCAACAATTGTGCTGTACCTTGTTGTGAGTGACTATTCAACTTTTCAACAATTGTGCTGTACCTTATTGTGAGTGACTATTCAACTATTCAACAATTGTGCTGTACTTTGTTGTGAGTGACTATTCAACTATTCAACAATTGTGCTGTACTTTGTTGTGAGTGACTATTCAACTATTCAACAATTGTGCTGTACCTTGTTGTGAGTGACTATTCAACTATTCAACAATTGTGCTGTACCTTGTTGTGAGTGACTATTCAACTATTCAACAATTGTGCTGTACCTTGTTGTGAGTGACTATTCAACTATTCAACAATTGTGATGTACTTTGTTGTGAGTGACTCTTCAACAATTGTGCTGTACCTTGTTGTGAATGACTATTAAACTATTCAACAATTGTGCTGTACCTTGTTGTGAATGACTATTCAACTATTCAACAATTGTGCTGTACCTTGTTGTGAGTGACTATTCAACTATTAAACAATTGTGATGTACTTTGTTGTGAGTGACTCTTCACAATTGTGCTGTACCTTGTTGTGAGTGACTATTCAACTATTCAACAATTGTGCTGTACCTTGTTGTGAGTGACTATTCAACTATTCAACAATTGTGCTGTACCTTGTTGTGAGTGACTATTCAACTATTCAACAATTGTGCTGTACCTTGTTGTGAATGACTATTCAACTATTCAACAATTGTGCTGTACCTTATTGTGAGTGACTATTCAACTATTCAACAATTGTGCTGTACCTTGTTGTGAATGACTATTCAACTATTCAACAATTGTGCTGTACCTTGTTGTGAATGACTATTCAACTATTCAACAATTGTGCTGTACCTTGTTGTGAATGACTATTCAACTATTGAACAATTGTGCTGTACCTTGTTGTGAGTGACTATTCAACTATCCAACAATTGTGCTGTACTTTGTTGTGAGTGACTATTCAACTATCCAACAATTGTGCTGTACTTTGTTGTGAGTGACTATTCAACTATCCAACAATTGTGCTGTACTTTGTTGTGAGTGACTCTTCAACAATTGTGCTGTACCTTGTTGTGAGTGACTATTCAACTATTCAACAATTGTGCTGTACCTTGTTGTGAATGACTATTCAACTATTCAACAATTGTGCTGTACCTTGTTTTGAGTGACTATTCAACTATTCAACAATTGTGCTGTACCTTGTTTTGAGTGACTATTCAACTATTCAACAATTGTGCTGTACCTTGTTGTGAGTGACTATTCAACTATTCAACAATTGTGCTGTACTTTGTTGTGAGTGACTCTTCAACAATTGTGCTGTACCTTGTTGTGAGTGACTATTCAACTATTCAACAATTGTGCTGTACTTTGTTGTGAGTGACTCTTCAACAATTGTGCTGTACCTTGTTTTGAGTGACTATTCAACTATTCAACAATTGTGCTGTACTTTGTTGTGAGTGACTCTTCAACAATTGTGCTGTACCTTGTTTTGAGTGACTATTCAACTATTCAACAATTGTGCTGTACCTTGTTGTGAGTGACTATTCAACTATTCAACAATTGTGCTGTACCTTGTTGTGAGTGACTATTCAACTATTCAACAATTGTGCTGTACCTTGTTGTGAGTGACTATTCAACTATTCAACAATTGTGCTGTACCTTGTTGTGAGTGACTATTCAACTATTCAACAATTGTGCTGTACCTTGTTGTGAGTGACTATTCAACTATTCAACAATTGTGCTGTACTTTGTTGTGAGTGACTCTTCAACAATTGTGCTGTACCTTGTTGTGAGTGACTATTCAACTATTCAACAATTGTGCTGTACCTTGTTGTGAGTGACTATTCAACTATTCAACAATTGTGCTGTACCTTGTTGTGAGTGACTATTCAACTATTCAACAATTGTGCTGTACCTTGTTGTGAGTGACTATTCAACTATTCAACAATTGTGCTGTACCTTGTTGTGAGTGACTATTCAACTATTCAACAATTGTGCTGTACTTTGTTGTGAGTGACTCTTCAACAATTGTGCTGTACCTTGTTGTGAGTGACTATTCAACTATTCAACAATTGTGCTGTACCTTGTTGTGAGTGACTATTCAACTATTCAACAATTGTGCTGTACTTTGTTGTGAGTGACTCTTCAACAATTGTGCTGTACCTTGTTGTGAGTGACTATTCAACTATTCAACAATTGTGCTGTACTTTGTTGTGAGTGACTCTTCAACAATTGTGCTGTACCTTGTTGTGAGTGACTATTCAACTATTCAACAATTGTGCTGTACCTTGTTGTGAGTGACTATTCAACTATTCAACAATTGTGCTGTACCTTGTTGTGAGTGACTATTCAACTATTCAACAATTGTGCTGTACTTTGTTGTGAGTGACTATTCAACTATTCAACGATTGTGCTGTACCTTTTTTTTCAGCGATTATTCAAAAATTGTGGTGTACCTTGTTGTCGGTGACTATTCATGATTATATTGTACCTTGTGACCAGCGACAATTCAACACATACACGGTAATACACGTGTGTAATATACGGTAATACACATTCGGTAGTGTGATTTGGCAGTGTGATTAGTGTGATTAGTGCACCTTGTTGTGCACTACAATTTTGTGTACTTTGTTGTTAGCGTCTATTCAATATTTGTGTTGCACCTTGCAATCAGTGACCATTTAACAATTGTGTTGTACGTTGTTCTCAATAACTTTTCAGCAATTGTTTTGTTCCCTGAAAGCGCATATCTAAAAAATATATTCTACATTTTTAGCAAGTATTCAGCAAATGTATTGTACCTTTTTTGAGAAGAATCAACAAATATACTCTGCGCTGCTAAAGACTTTTCAACAAATATAGTAATGTTTTAGGGTTTAACCATGACATGTGTATTACCGTGTTAATAATCACATTACCGAATGTCTATTACCGTGTTAATTATCACACTACTGAATGTCTATTACTGTGTTAATTATCACACTACCGTCTATTACCGTGTTAATTATCACACTACCGAATGTCTAATACCGTGTTAATTATCACACAACCGAATAATTGTTCTTCAAACTTAAAGTTGATAGTTGTTAGCGACTATAAATGAAAGTTATTATACGCAACTATTAACGAATGTGCGTTACATTTTATCTTCCTTTGCCGATATTTATCTGCATATTTATCTGCATATTTATCTTCTGTAGTTGGTAGTGACAGCTTCAAATTTACCTTATTGATTTTATGTGGTCGGGAATGATGAAATATCGAGAAAGTATATTATGTGTGAACTTGATCAATACTGAGGACTGGTCTGATGGAGTAGTTAAACAATACTAAGGACTGGTCTGATGGAGTAGTTAAACATTACTAAGGACTGGTCTGATGGAGTGGTTAAACATTACTAGGGACTGGTCTGATGGAGTAGTTAAACAATACTAAGGACTGGTCTGATGGAGTAGTTAAACAATACTAAGGACTGGTCTGATGGAGTGGTTAAACAATACTAGGGACTGGTCTGATGGAACGGTTAAACAATACTAGGGACTGGTCTGATGGAGTAGTTAAACAATACTAGGGACTGGTCTGATGGAACGGTTAAACAATACTAGGGACTGGTCTGATGGAGTAGTTAAACAATACTAGGGACTGGTCTGATGGAGAGGTTAAACAATACTAGGAATTGGTCTGATGAAGCAGTTAAACAACTGTAACTTTGTTACTAATACTCGTTTATTTTCTGTACAGTTGAACATTTGATCATAGCAGAGATGTACTGTACATCCATCTATCTATGTGACATGTCCTTTACCGAAAGTTCTCCTCACTGTAACTCTGTAAGCAAGCTGCCAATCCTCTTCCATTGTCATTTTACAAGGTCTTTGATATCCTGTGTCCACCTGTAGACTTTTCCTGCCTGATGTTCTCTTTTCTGGAACTTTACCCTCCATGATTAATCTTTATAAACCATTTTTTCTTTTTATTTATATTTTTAATTGTATATGTCCCTATTATTGTCGCATGTATGGTTGATAGTGTTTGATAGTTTTGAGGAGCCAGTGTTCTTCAATATTCATGTCTTTTTCGATGTCTGCCTGTGTTCGTGTTTCTGTCCATAATAATCTTAGGATCAAGAAGTCCATCAGTTCCACAAATATTTGCATTGCCATATCAGTTCCACAAATGTTTGTACTGCCATATCAGTTCCACAAATGTTTGTACTGCCATATCAGTTCCACAAATGTTTATATTGGTATATCAGTTCCACAAATGTTTGTACTGCCATATCAGTTCCACAAATGTTTGTACTGCCATATCAGTTCCACAAATGTTTATATTGCCATATCAGTTCCACAAATGTTTATATTGGTATATCAGTTCCACAAATGTTTGTACTGACATATCAGTTCCACAAATGTTTATATTGCCATATCAGTTCCACAAATGTTTTTACTACAACGAATGCTCAATAAAGTATGTACCCTCATCAGCAATAATATCATCAATCAACTCCATCTCTATATCACTTTTATAATACTTCTTGTGGTTCTCAAATTCCCTCTTGATATCTCTTGCAACAAGCGCGATATTGGTCATACTAGGTATGTTTCTAGCAGGATACAATCCAAAATGTGGAGACGCATTGTGCTTCAGAATATAATTAGTTGTAGTATGGAGGAGTTGCATATTTTATTTTGATTACTACCACTCTATTTATCATTGATTGATCTACAACTCTATTGATCATTGTTTGATCTACCACTCTATTTATCATTGATTGATCTACCACTCTATTGATCATTGATTGATCTACCACTCTATTGATCACTGAGTTTAACACCGAAGTCAAATGCGTAGGGCTATTAGCAAACATAAAAAAGGCAACACAAATGAATTCTGTTCTCTGGACTAAGCCGGGCTGAAGATCTTGTATGACCATTGTCCTGCTATAAGATAGATCCCGCAAGGGTTTCAGAATGAAACGACATTTTAAAACAATCTGTGCATGTTTGTATATATATATATATATATATATATATATATATATATATATATATATATATATATATATATATATATATATATATATATTGGTAGCATATCCTGTTCAGGACGTACCTATCAACCCATCATTTGTTGGCTGTGGCGATTTTCTACACAATATAAACACTTTCAGTCGTTTGTCATTGCCTTCTGAACAGTCCGGATGCAATATGTATGAGTGCAAATCATAGCATGTGCTTGCCTGTCTATATTACACACGACAGTGTCCATGTTGAAGTGACGGCTAATTATAATCTTGTTGTTTGTGAACAGATTCTAATCTAATATGTTTGCAAGTTCCCGGTAATCGAATTTGTTTTTAAATGAGTCTTTCGGCCCTGGTAACGCACGGGTTAGAGTACAATTGAAGCGGTTAAAGACTATCAGAAGCGTTCCCTAATTGTATGTAAGTGTAATAACATTTCTAACCATGTACGAGATTAAATTTAAACTCGGAGATACTTTGTTCACGATTTGAGCATTAAGCAACATGTGATAGCATAGAAATCAATGAAAGTAGATCGACTTATTCCAAGAAAAGCATTTTATAAAATTTCAAAGAACGATTAGATCTTGCTCGAAGTACATTGATGGTATGACTTAACAAACCGGAAAAAACCGCCAGCTTGGCTAATTGTCCTGGACTTTTAGTTCAGGTTAGAAGAATAGAACCACTGTCTTTTTCTTTCAAGCCTGTCGTAGATGGCGTCTACGGAACGTTATCTTGTTATGACAGACTCCTTTGTGACGCCGAATGATAGATATACGCCTTGGTGACGGTGGTTGTTAGATGTACTCTTTGTTGACTGTGAACGCTAGATATACTCCTTGTTGACTGTGAACGCTAGATATACTCCTTGTTGACTGTGAACGCTAGATATACTCCTTTGTGACTGTGAACGCTATATATACTCCTTATTAACTGTGAACACTAGATATACTCCTTTGTGAGGGTGAATGTTAGATATACTCATTGGTGACTGTGAATGATAGATATACTTCTTATTGACTGTGAATGCTAGATATACTTCTTATTGACTGTGAACGCTAGATATACTTCTTGGTGACTGAACGCTAGATATACTCCTTGGTGACTGTGAACGCTAGTTATACTTCTTGGTGACTGTGAACGCTAGAGATACTTCTTGGTGACTGTGAACGCTAGATATACTTCTTGGTGACTGTGAAGGCTAGATGTGCCATCGATTCTTCAATTAATCAAGAAATCTGACAGAAGACTGATTAGATATAGATAGTGGATACAGAAGTATGTGTTCTGCTCCTGGGAGCACGTGGTAATTCTGAAATACGCCTCACTTGGGATACCTCCCTTTAGGTACTAAATATACATCAACAACCCCCCCCCCCCTCCCACACTACACACGCGCATCCATACCTGAGAGACCGGGTGAGTCTGGTTATCGCCTCAGTTAAGCAACTAAGAAGAGCCTGTGCGTTTTCTCAAAATAATGTCATGTGCTGTCAAGAGTTACCTGCTCACAGCTAAAGGGATTATTTCATCATCATCCACACACTTTGTTAATGCGTTTCCCGAAGCAAAATATGATTATAATATAAACAATACGAATGTTAATGTGATTATACATAATGTGATTATACATACAGTGATTATACATAATGATTATGTACCAGGTTTACGTACTGCAATACAATGCGGAATATAACTGATATCCCAAATTCATACAATATTAAAGAAGGCCGAAGTGAGATGGTCAAGTGGTGATGAATACATGCCTGATAAACGCATCCCACAACAGCTTATCTCTGATGGGCTTCCAAGGAAAAACGTCTAGTCGGTGGTCAGAAGAAATAATTCAAAGACTATTATAATGTCTCTAAAGAGCTGTGAGATTGACGTCATCTCCCGAAAATCTGTGGCGTGGTATAGTACAATGAAGCGCTGAAACAAGCAAAAGCGCGCGCATTGTAGATACACAAGAATCTCACAGACAATGAGGATACGTGCTGGCAACTAGGACATAATAAAAACACACACATATGTCAAACTCTGACCGCACCTGACCAAATTTCTTTGCTAGAATTGAATATTTTAGCCAGCTCCTAAACACTATAAATGCAAAAACGCACGTCTAAAACTGTTATGGTCGCCTGCGATGTCGGTTATTCATATGAAGGGGAAAGCCCACATCAATGTGATTTTAAGCTCAGCTTGAGACGATTAATCATGTAATGCATAGCAGCGACAAACACAGAAAACAAGATGATAAAGAATAGAACATCATAATAGCATTGAATGCAATAGATTGATAATAATAGTTAAGACTGATGTCTGTGAGTTATATAATAATCGGAACTAGCTAACAATATCTCAGATAGAAGTATGTGCGTTTTAACATTATCTGAACTGACTAGCAATAGTTGAGACAGAAGGGTGTGAGTTATATCACAAGAAATGACTACCAATAATTGAGACAGAAGTCTGTGAGTTATATCACCAGACTTAACTAGCAATAGTTGATACAGAAG
The DNA here is from genome assembly GCA_034231615.1 of Meghimatium bilineatum. Taxonomy (NCBI): domain Eukaryota; kingdom Metazoa; phylum Mollusca; class Gastropoda; order Stylommatophora; family Philomycidae; genus Meghimatium; species Meghimatium bilineatum. The sequence continues at coordinate 16,356,896 of CM067298.1, read as the reverse complement.
TATGTGAGTTATATCACCAGACTTGACTAGCAATAGTTGATACAGAAGTCTGTGAGTTATATCACCAGACTTAACTAGCAATAGTTGATACAGAAGTCTGTGAGTTATATCACCAGACTTGACTAGCAATAGTTGATACAGAAGTCTGTGAGTTATATCACCAGAACTGACAAGCAATAGTTGATACAGAAGTCTGTGAGTTATATCACCAGAACTGACTAGCAATAGTTGAGACAGAAGTCTGTGAGTTATGTCACCAGAACTGACTAGCAATAATTGAGCCAGAATACTGTATAATATTCTACCCCCATCACACAGATAAATAGCGATAGTGATGGAAAGAGAGAGAAATGTTCGGTGGCACGATACAAGCAATATTTGATGTGGACAGAGTAAACCTCCAGTACCGGTCTCCCGTTTCGAAGACAGCGTTGTATTGAATCAGCATTGATTGATGACTTCACACTAGAAAGGTGACCGGTTGTAATTAACAAGCGATTTTCTCACAGCTGCCCTGTAGTAGTCAAGTGATTTGACTGAAGTATTTGACCTATCATTAAGGGAAACGTGGTGTTCCCTTACTTCATTTTTGGGTTGCACTTGAAGTTTCATGAGATTTATGGTTGTCTGGTTATATCTGAACGTAGTCGAATACGGTAAATATAGGAGAAAACAATGCTAAGCAACGCGATTCTGCTGATGTTTCTAGTAAAATGGTATGTGGAGGAGAAAAATGTATTTCGAAATCGGATGTGGTAGAACAATAAAAAATTTTATAGAATTTATTTCTGTAATAAAACAGTCTACCACGGGGTAAAAAAATATCATTTTTATTGCAAAAATAATAGTCAATTTCGACAATGCGGGAAAGGGGAGTTAGGATAATCATGACTGGATAGTAAACACCTAAAACAAATTTGAAAAAGAACACTAAACCAATATAGAACAGAATAATCAGTATTTATACACTAAGATATTTACACTAGGAGATATGCTCACCTATGGACATGTCCGGTGTGTCAATCGTCGATCTGAGCACTTATGGACATGTCCGGTGTTTGAAGCACCGATCTAAGCACTTATGGACATGTCCGGTGTGTGCAACGTCGATCTGAGCACTTATGGACATGTCCGGTGTTTGAAGCACCGATCTAAGCACTTATGGACATGTCCGGTGTTTGAAGCACCGATCTAAGCACTTATGGACATGTCCGGTGTGTGCAACGTCGATCTGAGCACTTATGGACATGTCCGGTGTGTGCACGTCGATCTGAGCACTTATGGACATGTCCGGTGTGTGCAACGTCGATCTGAGCACTTATGGACATGTCCGGTGTGTGCAACGTCGATCTGAGCACTTATGGACATGTCCAGTGTTTGAAGCACCGATCTAAGCACTTATGGACATGTCCGGTGTTTGAAGCACCGATCTAAGCACTTATGGACATCTCCGGTGTTTGAAGCACCGATCTAAGCACTTATGGACATGTCCGGTGTTTGAAGCACCGATCTAAGCACTTATGGACGTGTTCGATGTGCAAAGAGGCGAATCACATCTAACATGTTGATAAAACAGATATAATTCTCACATTTACTATGAAAGAAAAAACGCATACAGTCGTCTTTTCGACTACATGGCCTGTATTAGGATAAAGACATAACAGATTGTAAACCACAACCTCAAATTTCGTTCTTTTTTTTTCTTTTTTTCAATCTTTATTTACAACAAGAAATATTTACAAAACCAAATACATTTCAAATGTGCAGTGTGCATTTTGTTATGAGATGGATTAAACAACATTCATGAAAAAACTTGTGATGAGAGTTTAATGATAAATATAATATGTGAAAGAGTTTTTATTTTTTTCATCCTTGCTCGCATATTATCCAAGCAAAAATGCATTTACACACACATACATACATCGCATATATACATACATACCCACGCACGTGCACACATATACGCACACAAAACATACACACACACACACACACACGTGTACATATATGTGCATAATTGGGAGCTGGATTTCATGTAGGTGTTTTTTTTCTGTTTTTCTGTTTTTATTTTCCCAATAACAGTGTATGTACCTATACATATTTATTCACATATATATGTATATAGGCCCTACAACATATTTGTAACAATACACAATATAAAAGTAACACAAATAGACATATGTAATGTGATGATATTTTGCCTGCGAGTTGAATAGTGGAATGATGGGCTTTTACAATTTTGTGAAATGGGTGATACATGGATGACAATAAAATTAATTGATGAAAAAAAACAACAAAGGAATAATTGTTTACATATATCCATACATGTTCATATTATGAGTAAAGCTAAGCACAAAGTCGTAATATAGTACGTACGTACAGTAGCAAAAGTTTTCTAACATTTGGAGATAAATAAAACTACAAAAGGTGTTTGGAAAAAATAGTTCATTTGAAACATTTGGTTTTATATTGTGTCTCCTCTCGGAAATACTTAGTAAATCATTTTATATACGCAATTTACGTGAACAAATGTATCAAAGTAACGACAATAGACATATATGTAATGTGATGAAATTTTGCCCGTGAAATGAAATGTGGAATGATGTGATTTTACAATTTTGTGAAATGAGTGATACATGGATAACAACAAAGTTTATTGATAAAAAAAACATAAATTATTTGCGTGTTTCTGTAGATGTTCATATTATGTGCTGTGCCATCTGATTGAATATGTGTAATACTGTATGTGGTTGAAATATTGTATTGTGAAACACTGCCTGTATCCGACAAGACCAGATCAGGTATCTGTATTGGGATAACAATATGATCAGTTTGTTGTGTACAGCTGTTGTCTGAGGCAGTACGTTCAACATGATATCTTTGTAAATGTGCGTGTTGTGTATGTGTGATTTTATTATCTCTCTTAATCTCTTTCTGGTAGGAGTGATTGTATTGCATGTGTAGAAGATGTGGTCTTCTGTTTCGGGGATTTTTCCGTCTGCAAAGTTTACATTTTGGTGTCTGCTCTAGTCTACGTGCTTGTTTCCCTATAATGGGCGTCATGTTGAATAATAGCCTGAAGGCTATTTCCCTAGCTTTTGGCGTACCACCTGGAATGTGAAGGTTTAAGTCTCGGTATAGTCGGTCATAAAATAAGTGTACCCTTTCTTAATTCTGAGATGTAAGGGGGGTGCCTGGAGCTTGACCAGATGTTTGTAGATGATGTTTGTTTTCTTATGAATGAGATGTTCATGTCCGTATATGGCTTTAAGGCATGTTTTATAAAATGTTGGTGGTTTACCGTCGTGGTGGGGGATTGTGTTGTTGAATGTCGCCAGTCATGTCAGCCTCGTTCCCATGTAATAGTGGGCCAAGGTATGTCGTTGTGGGTGTTTAATGATATGGCCTACATGGCTGATTCTAATGGCACTGATTTGTGTGCGAATGTCTTGTAATGCAATGCCTCCGTGTTGCTTTTCTTGTATGAGTGTTTTATGTTGTATGCTTTGTATGGTGTGAGCATAAATGCAACTCCTTATCTGTTTGTAAATTTCTGTGTCGTCTGGGGGGGGGGGGTTAAAAATTGTGGCAATGTATATCAGTTTTGGAATGATGTATGTGTTCACGACTCTGCTTCTGCCAAAAATTGTTGTAGTTTTAAATTGATATCTGTACAGCATGTCTGTGATCTGTGTAACAAGGTTACACCCTGTTGTCTTGTGTATGATAAGTGGGTGTGATCGGAATAGTATGCCGTATAGTCTGATGTTGTTGTTATGTTGTAGGGGAAATCTGTTTTATTTTCTAACTTGTGTAGGAAGTTGTACGTACATGGATATACACAGCTGGATTGTAGGTAGGTAGGTAGTTAATGAGTTTGCCACTCTTTTGGAGAGGCGTGCTCCTTTCAACCAGCGGACAAAGTCCAATTAGGTTATATCAGGACACACTACCATAAAATATTAGAGGTAACAAAGACCCCATCAATAACAATAATGTCACAGCTGGAATGTCTGTCCACTTGATCAAGTTGTTCATATTGTCATGTAACATTTTGTGTGTGTGAGTATGCATTAATATTTTGCATTTAAAAATACTTACTTCGCGTGATATCTTTCTCTCCTCCCCCTCTCTCTCTTTCACGTCTCTTACTCTCTCTTACTTACTCTGTCTATGGTTACTCTGCTAGAATGATGAATTCAATAACTCACTTCAGTTATTTATTCAACAGTGCACTCCCTTTTATAATAGCTGAAGTGACATTTAGTGTTGCTGTCTCTAGTATGTCAAGCATTAAGATAAAAGCTATCTTCTCTACTGTCGCGAGATGAACCTTAGACATAACCTGCCTCACCACTCCTCCAGCCCTTTCTAGTCCCATTTGGTGCACAGTTCTTCAATTTGGCTTTTGTGAATCAACGCCCTTTTGTGGTGAGTTACTCTGTTTCAACCATGCACGCTTTTTTCATCTCGATTATGTCATAGTTTATCCATGTAAAAAAATCGGAAGACTAATTCCAAGTCTTTCTCCTTAAGAGTCATTCGCGCTAATCCCATACGTCACTTATCTAGTCTTCTTCGATGTTTCTCATGCTCTGAATTGACTGCGCCATAACGTATATGTATACGGCTACTTATCAGCAACATCAGATGCATTGATATAATTCTATTACATGCAATGTTTTTCATTTTTTGAAATATTGATTTGACCTGTGCTATTATGTTCTTGATCTCATTGGAGCACCTGCCACCTGAAGTTAAAATGGCACCAAGATACATACCATTTCCGCTTGACTTAATTTTGCATCATTGATAGTAATACTGCATCTTGGCGGTGTGCATTTCTTTGAAGCACCTTCACTTCTTTTTTCTTATTCTTTACTTAGGTATTTCTTTTTACCTTCTTATAATACAGTGTCTAACAAGGCTTGATGTTCTTGTTCGCTTCCCTCAATCAGAACCGTATCGTCAACATATCTAAGATTATTAGATTGTAGCATCCAACTGCTATTCCTGTCCTGGTATGTTTTCTGTGTTTCACATAATACCCTCTGTATACAGGGAGACTTGATCTGGTGACATTAACTTACAAACGGATTTCCCCTTGAAAGCAACGGCAAACTACAAGAATAATGTGACTAGAATAATGCTTCAATACGTCACAGTCCTCATTCCGACCGGCCATTTGCGAAAATACCATACAATATAGCAGCATTGACCACATTCCGATCGAGGTGTGCAAAAATACCATCAATATATCAGCATGGATTGTGAGAACCCTACAGATTTAGGGAAATTAGAAAACGTCGAACAGGAAATGAGGAGAATGGATGTCAACATCCTTGATTATGTGAAAACAGATGGTTGTGGCAGACAGTATAGTATCGAAATGAAATGGCTACGGGCAGACAGTATAGTATCGAAATGAGATGGTTGGGGGCAGGCAGTATAATATCAAAATGAGATGGCTGGGGGCAGGCAGTATAGTATCGAAATGAGATGGTTGGGGGCAGGCAGTATCGAGAGACTTCAAAATAATATACTCGGGAGAAGACTCCCTATGTAGAGGGAGATAAATTCACATTCCCTAACGTAGTGGTTAAGCGGTTCGCTGTGTGCTCAAGAAGTCATGGATACGTGTCGTCAAGATCCTGTTCGTGTCGTCATGTTTACAAGTGGATGTTTTTAGAGATCCCTGTGGATTATCACTTGGAGCTACAGAATTACGTGCTATGAGTGGCACTCTTGACAGGTGGCTTACCGCTTCCTTGATAGTAATTTAGTATATGTGGGAAACCGAGTATAGTAAAGTCAATCCTCTACGACTTTTGAATACCCTTTTAAAAAGAAAATTCAGTTACCACTTATCGCATATACTAGACATATGAGAAGGATAAACCGTTAGACTTTCTATAAATTAGAAAAATAGAATGTCTTTAAAATAAGATTACCACTTACTACGGTTGGGGGATGGGGGGGGGGGGGGGTTAAAAATATGTGGACTGTCAATGACATGGGGGAGGGAGAAGTTAACGGAATCTGACGGCAACTTTTCATATTTTTATACACCGTTTACGGTAAAAAGTAAGTAAAGTAACCCATAGCATTTTATTAATGCCGTAGGGGTGTGAGATGTTAGTGACCTCACATTTCAGAGGTTCTGCAAATGAGGGCGGTAGCCATTTCCTCTCCCTCGCAGTCTTTACTTCTCGGATTAATCCGGTACCCATTTATGGCTGGGACGACCCGGGAGCCGTTGCGATCTGAAAAACATTTCCGCCTCAACTGGGGAATGAACCCAGGACCACTCATATGCGAAGCCAGTGCGCTAACCACTGAGCTAACGCGGCTACCATGAACCGTTTAAGGTGTTATAAATTGAATATTTGTAAAATTGAAATGTGAAACAAAACACGTATTTTCATTGTAATATTTCAGCTAAAAATGTTATTGGTGGAGTGCCAACATATTTGTGGACAAAATTAAGTAGAAAAAGTTGGGGCTGTCATTGAATACTTTACAGTTGTTGACAAGGGGAAGTGGGTAAAATATTGTCAAAAACTTTTTCACATAATTTAATGATATAGTCCATTTGTATTGTCTATTGTCTATTGTCTTTTCCCAGGTGGTTTGTGATCGACTCTTGCCGTTAAGCGTATGGGTGGTTGGAGTTCGAGCTTGTGTTCTATCACCAGATGTATGGCCTCGGATGTGATATGACCGTGTCTGTACAGGATGTCCCCGAAGTTTTCTATCCATCTTTTCCGTAGTCTTCCTCTGGCTTTGTACCCTGATCGAGGAATTAGCGATCGCTTGATATCGTTGCGATTGAAAGTGAGCAAAAATAACTTTGCCACATTACTTTCTGCATATGCGCCGACAATGACAAATATTGATGAGGAAAAGGATACATTATATGAAGAGTTAGATGCCGCTATATGTGGTACACCTAGAACTGATAAACTCAATAAGAATCCACACAATACTTATGAAGGCGCAAGCACGCTGGGCAGGCCATCTTGTGCGTATGGAGAACTCGCGTTTGACAAAACACATATATTATGGATCACTCAAGGCAGGTTTTCGAAAAGCTGGTAGACAGAAATAGCGCTTCAAATACACGCTCAAGTCATCCTTGAAACATCTTAAGATTGACGTAGGCGCTTGGGAGAGCCTCGCTCAGGATAGAACAGCATGGCGTTACAGCATTAGAACGAGAGCACTAGCTGCGGAAAAATCCAGACAAGAAACTGCAAGACAGAAGCGGACACGTAGAAAATAAAAAAACATCTAAACCTCACATAGACACCCTCTATTGTTGTCATTTCTGTAAAAGAACATTTTGTGCACGCATTGGACTTGTTAGTCATTTAAAGACGCACTAATAACTTTTATTATTTCTATTATTTATTGTTATTATTATTATTATGGTTGAGTTTTTGGTCATCGTCGATGACGACGAACGAACATCATCCTGATCTCATTTGGTTATATGAGTCCCTTTGTATAATCATCTATAAAGACATACCATTCAAATTTTAGAATAATATAATCATACGAAAAAAACCAATCATGAATCATTAGAAAGATTAAACGTGGAAGATAGTTGGCTACTAAAGAACATAACAACAACAAGATAATGGAGTAATTTGATTCATATAAAGAGACATGATAACATTAATTAGTAATGAAGAGTATAGTTGTCCGTAATAGGGAAAAGGACCAACCAAGACGAGGATGGACAATAAACATTTCAATGTTGCTTTGTTGCATAGGTCAAAGCTCACAATCGTGAGGTGTTCAGAAGTCAATACAGGAAACATGCGCTCTGGAAAATATAATACATGCTTATTTTCACATTGCAAAGGGGTATACAAGAGCTTCATTTCTCGTAGTTTTTATTGATCATAAGCAAGATCATGATCATATACCAGGTGTTCACAGAAATACATTTGTGGAAGACTGTTTTACAATCTCTCAGAACCACTGGTCTAAACGAACTATATCGATGACACTGACCTCCAAGGAAGGGTCTGTTGAGAAAATAATCTCCGGTTGTCAAACGCTCAATGAAACAAAGTGCTTCTTTTCCAATATTTTAAGAGTTTGTGTCTCTGACTGAACTACATTTCGATTACAGAGGTCCCCGTGTGGGGGTCGAAGGTCGTGTCAGGTCTGATATTATTAAACATTTGGCCTTATTGGCACATCCTGGCTTCTGGTCTAGACAGAACAGAAATACATAATTTCCCGTTTCTTTGAGAATGCCATTGTTTGCCGAGAACTGCCCACAACTGAAATTAAATTCATGTTTGATCCCACTGGCTCTGTAGTGTAGTTGTATTATTTTAAAACATAGAAAGTGTCTTTATAGTCATTTGTATTTTTTTGTTCAAGAAATGGCAAGACGATCTGAGAACTGAAAAAATGTCGTTATCTCCATTTGTTATTTCTTCAAGAAATGGACGCGACTATCGAAAAACTGGAAAATGTCTTATAGTCACTTGTGAATTCTTCAAGAAATGGTCGCGGTGATCGGAGAACTGGAAAGTGTCTTATAGTCACTTGTGATTTCCTATCACGTAATGGAAATGCCGTTCTGAATACTGGAAACTACCTTCAAAGACTCTTGTGATTTCCTTTAGAGTTAGCACGTCGGTCTGATAACTCAAAGTGTCTTTATTGCAACTTGTGATTTCCTTTGCTGAAATGTTAAGACGATCTGAACACTGGCAAGTAATTTTATCGTCACTTGTGATTTCCTTCAATGTCGATCTGAATAATATAGTCGATTATGATAAATTTAATAAACAGAATCTGCTATAATAGACTGAAAGCCGAGGAATATACCATAATAAAAGTAAATGTTATTAGATGCGCATTATAGCTCTAAACACAGTATAGCCCAAACCCTAACTCCAATTCTTCTGCCACAATTTACAAGACATCTAGTTCAATAGTTAGTCTTTTATTGTGCGATTTAGATTCATTAATTACAGTTTCTCCACAACTTCCTGTGTAGAGATGTTCCTTTAGACTAGATTGTGTTATTTCGTGTCTGCACATTCCTTGACCAGAATTATTTATGTTTTGTTCGCACTTTAAAAGATTTTATTCTTATTTATTACCGCTTGGTGTATACATAAAATTTTGTTGTTTAAAAGTTCCAAAGCTCAGTTTTTGTCACCTGCGACTTTGGACCAGCGTTTTGCTATTGGTCGGTAATGAAGTACATCATCATAGCTGTGTGACATGCTTAGAAATGAGTAACAGTAGAAACTTTAAATATTAATTTGATTCTCACTATTATTGGAAATGTCAGTATCGATTTCAAGTAAAGAAAATCAGTCCGAAGAGATACACAATGGGATATTTACACTATGGTGGTAAAGAAAACCGATGAGATACACAATGGAATCTATTCTCACTATTATAGAGACACGATGGAATCTATTCTCACTATTGTAGAGACACAATGGAATCTATTCTCACTATTATAGAGGCAAAATGTATTAGCATTAACGTAATTCACTGCACTTTGGTTTCCTCACGCACATTTGTTAAACAAGACGTCACAAATTTGGCATCAAACCATCAGAGTCTTGATCACAAGGCAAATGGCTTAACCAACATCCCTCAACACCTCTCCTCCCTTTTTTTAATCACTTTCATACTGAAAACACATCTTGTTTCATCATAATAAAATCATTACAACATCACAAACCTAGTACCTCAAGATGTAGAATTGTGCAACACATTGTTCTTTAGATCACATAATTCATTGGTAACATGCATGTGTAGCCCCATGTACGAAGCTCATCAGGAAGTCGTTAACATAATATTCAAAAATATCTGTGTATGTTGCATTGTGTAATTGCATATTTTAGTGTAGTACACACCTGGGCACTTTTTCACATTACAGTAACTGCCTAATTATATAACTATTATACGAACCAGCTAAATAACCACGGCGAAACATGACATACGAATGCCTATATAATAGTACATACAATTGTTTATTGACAATTAATTATTGCTATTGTATGTAAAACTTACTAATGACATCAATTACAAGAGAAATGTCTGAACAATCGCAGCCTCCAGTATGTTGCTTTCATTGATCTTACAAAGGTATTTCTCTTAGTAAGTCGTGACGATTTATTCTAAGTAGGGCTTAAAGATCGGATTTCCAGCAACTTTCTAATTGGAATAGTGTAGTTCTAAGAATAATTAAGTCAGTTCACACAAGTCTCAAAGGTACTATCAACTTGGATTGTTATTCGTGAGAGGAGTGTGTGGTCTAGAGTGGCGCCAAACATGTTAAATTTATTGGAATATACTTCCCTCTCTTCTTGAAACATGAGTTTTTGCAGCTGGGAGGATCATAATATACATCTATTTTCGTAATGATGGTGGCATCTAAAATGTTCAAAGTCTGAAAGCAAAAATCATTACACAGAAATGAATGATTCGTGAGTTTAACTTTGAAATATCACTGCAATTACGACACACACAAGGGAGGAACTGTAAGACTTAGTAGTTGTTCTTATACCTTCCATGAGAGTGGGCTAACTATAAGACACAAGAAATAAATAATTTTTACGCAGTCGCAAATTGTCATCGATGTTCATGATCTAGTGTTTCTTGATGAGCAAGAGTTTTTTTATAAGCTAGAGTTTTTTGATGAGCTAGAGTTTTTTGATGAGCTAGAGTTTGTTGATGAGCTAGAGTTTGTTGATGAGCTAGTTTTTTGATGAGCTAGAGTTTTTTGATGAGCTATAGTTTGTTGATGAGCTATAGTTTGTTGATGAGCTATAGTTTGTTGATGAGCTAGAGTTTGTTAATGAGCTAGAGTTTGTTGATGAGCTAGAGTTTGTTGATGAGTTAGAGTTCGTTGATGAGCTAGAGTTTGTTGATGAGTTAGAGTTTGTTGATGAGCTAGA